>CM034147.1:813001527-813300462 GCA_019776745.2 Taxus chinensis
GGGTGTGGTGTTGATCCTGCCTTCTTCGGGTTTCGTGTCCTTGCCTTATTACTTGGATTTTATTGGATGTGACACTATCGGGATTTTGTTTGTCCTTACAATTGTTACTTATGTTTATATGCTTGGATCGTCGCACACCTATTTGCAGACAGTTGATCGAATATGTTTGTGTTTTTGTTTACAATTTGGACATCACTCCGTTGACAGTTATCCTTGATGGAGCTATTCTGGTGTGAACCCAGTGTCAGTGTTTTGGAGTTTTGTGATGAGTAGTGGATTCAAACCTAGTGCACACCAAAACTTCTTCAGCATTGTATGTTGATTTTGTGAGCCGAGATTATTGGGATTATGCTTTATTTTTTTCCTTTGTTTGCCTTAGAGGGGTCTTTACTCTCTTTCTTTACTTTGTTGTTACTGGTTTTGGGTACCTTGCGGTGTCCCTTTTTCCCACAGTTATTGTCCATGAGGTACCTAATAAGGCCTAGTGTCAGGACTCATACTATGGACATGCCACATCTATTTTAGCCCCTAGATCACTTGAGGGGGGGTTGTTAGAGTAGGTATTTACCTTAGCTAGGTTCTCGCCTAGTACTTTATTTACCTTTATTCGTATTTCCTCACCCAATTAGGTGTGGCTATTCTTTACTTATTTAGATATTAGGAGATAGTATCTAGGTGTTAGATCGTTTTTCCTTGATCTATGGTAGTGACTAGATCATTAATGTTAGTTTCTCTCCTAAATCATGGTCATGACTAGTTCTTTGATGACTAGGTATTTTATTTGATTTCTAGTATTGAATAGATCCTTAATGTCTAGTCTCTCTAAATCTATGGTCATGACTAGTTCTTTGATGATAGTTATCCTTGATTTATGGCGTGATCTACGCCCTTGAGGGTTTTAGCTTGTTATTCCTTGCTATTAAGTAAGGCACATTCAATATATTGCCATGAGTTCCCTACACCATTGCTATGTAGTTCATTTGTTGAAAAGGTTTTATGTAGAGTTATTCTGGTGAATTAATTTCATCTTATTAATCATGGTGTTTTTGTTTTATAACATCTGTGTTCTTAGCTGGTTAAGATGTTATCGTTCCTTTTACGCTTCATAGCCATCCAAATGCTCATGGACTCATCCTCTCAAAAACTTGCAAATCCACATGAGCACATGAAAGGACTTTAAGACAACATGAATGAAAGAAAGATCCTATAGGATTAGGGTTGTTAAACCTTTATTCAAGGGCTTATCATTGATTTAATTATTAGGGTGGATATTTTCCATGACACTTGTTTAAGTTGTAGGATTTTATTGGGGAATATTACTTTAAAATTTAAAGTATATGGGTATTTAATTAATGGGGCCACCTAGAGTATTTTAGACATGGTGCAGTGGCTAGGATATGTTGAGACATTTTTCATTATGGCTCCCTTAAATCAATAATGTGGCATTTTTATTGGTTTTGTTAAATTAATATATGATATTGTGCTTTTGGCTACATCATCCGGGCGTTAGTCCCTTAAGAGCCCTCAGGCCCAAACACGCCCAATTCGAGGGTCCTCTCATACTTTGTGGCCATAGAGCTGTATTGTCAGACAAGAGCTCAAAATTAAAAGCCCTATCGGAAGCACTCGTGGTTTTCTCGGCTCCATCGGGGTTCTCCATGTGTTATTTTTGCAAACGTCACAAGAAAATTAATGCAGTTCTGAAGTAGTGTAGGCTTCCAAAGGCTGAAGATGCAAACAGAGCTCATGGGACCAACCAACTATGCCAAACACATGTGGTGGCTTATGTGAATGCAGTGGCGGATTCATTTGATTCCCATCGCTCCCGTGATTTCGGGCTACCTTGTTCAGGCTAGTCCCTTAAGAGCCATGAGGACCCCAAAACACCTTATATCTTGACATTGTGATTCCAGGCTCTGTGGCACCTATAAATTCTCGTTGGATCCAAAACCCCATGTTTAAATCCCTCTAAAACATACTCTCCCTGGTTTCCCATCTCCAACTGGTTCTCGCGTGTTGATGTTTGTAAACGCAGCGAAAATAGTTGTAGTCTAAGTCAATTTAAGGCTACTAATGTTGTATTTTACAAACGGTACTTGTGGGACAAAAAGTTTGGGCCCAACACATTGTATGGCTTTGGTGGACACTATGGGAGTTTTTTTTGGTTCCTACATTCCCGTGTTTCGAGCTACCTCATCCGCGGGTTAGTCCTTAGAGCCCTTAGGACCACAACACCTTATATCTTCGACATGTGATTTCTCAACTCCGTGGCATCTAAGATGTTCATAAGATTTCAAAACCTCCATGGTGAATCCCTCTTATGAAATCATTTCGCGGTTTTCGCTCGGTCTCCCATTTGGCTTCTTCGTTGTCCTATTGTCTGAAAAAAATATGCGCGAAATAGTGTAATCTAGTCAGTATAAGGGCGCTAGGTGTGTATTGTGCAAACCATGAGCTTGTGGGACGAACCATCTAGGAAAAACACCCATTGTATGGTATGGTGAACACTAAGGAGGCCTTTTTTTAATTCCCGATATTTTCCTTGCGTTCGGGCTACCTCGTCTGGGCATTAGTACCTTAAGAGACCTGAGCCCTAACACGCCGGTATCTTCGGGGTGATTTCTCGGACTCCGTTGGCCACCTAGATAGTCTCGTCAGATCCTGAGAGCTCCATGTAAATCCCTCTACAAAAGAATCTCATGATTTTTCTATATCCATCTAGTTCTCTCACGTGGGCTATGTTTGACAAATGCGAGAAAATAGTGCAGTCTGAGTCATTGTGGGCTATTATCAAGGCTATAAATTGTCAAACGGAGATCATGGGACCAAACCACTACACCACAAATTGTGGTGGCTTGGTGAATGCTAGTGGAGGCTTCCTTTTGGTTACTTACACTCCCCGTGCTTTTCGGGTACCCGCTCTTGGGCGTCGTACGTAGTCTCTTAAGACCCTGAGCCCAAACATGTCATATCTTCAACGGGTGATTTCTTGGACTCCGTGGACCTAGAGAGACTGTCTCGTTAGATCCGAGACCTCTATGTTGGGGGGATTATATGAAATTTGTCTTACATTTTTCTCCCATTCCATCTGGTTTCTTTATACTTGTTTTTTAAATGTGGTAAATAGTTGCAGTTGAGTCGAGTGTAGGGTTGTTAGAAGTTGTAGTTTGCCAAAACGGAAGCTCGTGTGACCAAACCAGCTCCGCCAACAGTCAGGGTGGCTTGGTGAAACACTATAGAGCATGATTGTTTGTTCCCTACACTTTACCGTGCTTTTCGGGCTACTTCATCCGGGGCGAGTCACTTCTTAAGAGCCCTGAGGCCCAATCAAGCCATATCTCGACGGGTGATTTCTCAACTCCGTGAACCTAGAGCGAGAGTGTCGTCAGATAGATCCAAAACCTCCAGGTCAAAGGGGCAACTCTATGAAATCCTCTCATGATTGTTACATCTCATTTCAGTTCTCTGATGTACTATAGTTGAAAACACGTGAAAAAGTGTAGTCGGAGTCAGTGTAGGGCTGTCAAACGATTGTAGGTTGCAAACAGAAGCCTGTGGGACCAAACCAACTACACAAACATCCAATGGCCTATTGAATGCTATTGGAGGCTTCTTTTTGGTTCCCTTACGCTCCCAGTGTTTTCAGGCTTACCTCGTCTGGGCATAGTAGTGTACGAGCCAGGAGGCCCAAACACACCATATCTTTGACAAGTGATTCTCAGAATATGTGCACCTAAAAGATGTATCGTAGCTTGAACTCCAGGTAAAAGGGAACTCTACAAAATTCTCTCGCAGTTTCTCTGTCGCCATCTGTTTTCTCGGGGGGGGAATTCACATCAAATAAGTTCTTGGCCTTCCTAAACCATCACGGCATTAAGCAGCACCTGACTGCTCCCTACACGCCCCAGCAAAATGGCATTGTTGAGCGTCGCAATCGCACATTGATGGAGATGGCTCGCTGCATGCTATCAACTGCAAAGCTAGGAGAACGCTATTGGGCTGAAGCAATACAAACGGCTGTATATCTTCTCAACAGGGCACCAACAAAGATTCTACTGAACAAGACGCCAGAAGAGGTATGGAGTGGTAAAAAGCCATCAATTTCTCATTTGCGAGTATTTGGTTGCACAACATACATGCATGTTCCAGCTCAGAAGAGAAAGAAGGTAGAGCCAAAAACACTCCCGTGTATCCTTCTTGGCTACAGTACTACCTCGAAGGCGTATCGTCTCATGGATCCTGAGACAAAGAAAGTATATGAGAGTCGAGATGTGGTTTGTGACGAGTCATCCTTTGACTCAATAGTATCAACAGAAGATCCACTTCCAAACACATCTCACCGATTAGTCTCTGAATCAGATGATGAGCTGGAGGAGACTACTCAGAGAAAAGAAATGCTACTAGGAGAACTATTTGTTGACCTTGGAGAACTACAGAATGTGACTCCACATCAATCCTCACGGAAACGACACAGTTCTTCTCAAAAGCAGTCAAGTTCTCATCCGAAGTGGGTACAAAGAACTATCAAGGACTCAAATTTGCAACAACTCCCAGATACATCTTCCGGAGTCAAAACAAGGAGTCAAACAAGAAATGAGGTAAACTTTGCACTCATGAGTTCACTGATGAATAGCTCCGAGCCAAATAATGTTCGTGAAGCACTCAGTCAAACTCAGTGGAAGGAAGCTATGGAAACAGAATATGACTCACTCATGAAAAATCGGACATGGGAACTTGTCGATCTGCCTACAGGAAAGAAACCCATAGGCTGCAAATGGGTCTTCAAGACAAAATATAAGGCAGATGGATCCATCGACAAACATAAAGCATGACTTGTAGCCAAAGGATATGCTCAGAAAGAAGGCATTGACTATGAAGAAACCTTTGCACCCACTGCGAAGATGAAGACCATCAGGGTAGTTTGCGCACTTGCAGCACAGAAAGGATGGAGACTTCAGCAGATGGACGTCAAGAGTGCTTTCCTAAATGGTGATCTGAAAGAAGAAGTATACATGACCCAACCTGAAGGATTTGTTGATGAAAATCAGCCTAAAAAGGTATGTCGTCTCATCAAATCTCTTTACGGACTGAAACAAGCTCCCAAGGCATGGTATATCAAGATCAATGATCACCTTTTGTAGCATGGGTTCACTCGTAGTCCCTCATATTCAAATTTGTATATAAAGAAGGTAGGCAAAGAAATTATCATTCTGGTTGTTTATGTAGATGATCTTGTGATCACTGGTAGTTCAGAAGATCAGGTTGATATTGTAAAGAATGATCTCAAAAGAACCTTCGACATGAAAAATTTGGGGCTACTACATTACTATCTTGGCTTGGAAATATGGCAAAAGGAGCATCACATCTTTGTCTCCCAGACAAAGTACGCCAAGACACTCCTGGAAAAGTATAGAATGTCTGATTGTAAACCTATAACCACTCCCATGGAAAAAGGCTTGCAACTTTCAAGATTCCAGGACTCACCTCAAGTAGATGCTACTCTCTACAGGCAATTGGTTGGAGGGCTCATCTATTTGACATACACCAGACCAGATCTCTGTTATGCTGTCAGCTATCTTTCCAGGTTCATGCAAGAGCCAAAGAAATGTCACTGGAATGCAGCAAAGCATGTTTTGAGATATGTTCGAGGAACAACTAATTATGGTCTGGAATATAAAAAGAATGATCAATTCTTCCTACAGGGATATGTTGACTCGGACCATGCTGGATCTGTTGATGATAGGAAGTCAACTACAGGATACATATTTCATCTCGGATCTGGACCAATCTCGTGGATAAGCAAGAAGTAGAATGTTGTTTCTATCTCATCCACAGAGGCAGAATATCGCGCCGCACAAGGAGCTGTGTGCAAAGTGATATGGATACGTTGCATTATGGATGACCTAGGAATTCCTGAAAAACAGTCACCTATTCTCTATTGCGACAATCAGAGTGTGTTGAAGCTCGTGCAGAATCCAGTCTTTCATGAACGAACAAAGCATATTGAAATTGACTACCATTTCATTCGAGAGCACGTCTTGAACCCTCAAATTCAGCTCCAGTACTGTCCTACTGAAGCACAAGTTGCTGACATTCTCACTAAATCTCTTGGAAAAGTGAAATTTGAATCTTTCAGAGGTCACATTTGCAAGAATAATGTAATAAGGGGGGGAATGTTAGGATACGTTGGTTTATAGATTAGCTGTCTTTCCTATCTCTTATCTTTATCACATCATTCTCTGCTGATATTGTGGATCTTCTCAGTCCAGTTAGGGAGTCAGTTCGGATTTCTGTCCTATATAAACTGTATGTGTGCTTTGTTCTAGTCAGAATAATATGAGATAAATACTATCTCTTCTTATTTCTCTTTCTGTAGCTCTCAATTATTTGTGTTTTTGAGGGAACCAAAAAACCCACAAGAACAAATGGAGTAAAAATTATAACAATACAGAACGAAAGAAGCAACCTCTACAAGTGGCTAAGATAAACCTACAAAGAACAAACACTAAATGAAATAACCTCATCTTTTAGGATCCTTCCCATGTGATCTTAAATGCATTTTAGGGGGATCATTTACACTTTTTTTTTCTTTTTCTTCCCCGCAATAGTCCAACCATCATCATTGTTACGATTTAGATTTTCCTTGTGAATCGAAATGATGATTTCTAAATTTTCCTTGTCAACACTAAGTTGAGTCACCAAAGGAGAGGAAATGACATCCAAAGAAGCAACAAGGGGCAATGCTTTCCCAGTCCGATTAGGAGAAGGAGAGCACTTCACAAGCTCCAGATTAGGCTCGACTTTTTTGTATAGAATCACTATCTGGTTGGACAAACATGTGACTAGGATCAGCATTATTCCACCACAAATATTTACTTTTCCTCTCATTCTTTGTCTTAGCCAACTTACAATTTGCAGCAATATGCCCTAGCGCAAAACAATTTCTAGATAACTTTTATTACACCAAATATATAAAAATAAAAATAATTTTTTTTGGCAAAAGCAACCTTGATCTTATAACAAAGAAGAATGTTCATCATGGATGTGGAAAAGGAACAACCAATAACACTCCCAAGCTTTAGCATTCTTCAACTTGGAACTACTAACTAATATCTTAATATTTTAAAAATAACAAGTATTAAAAGACATAAAATATATCTATAAGAAAGTAGATCAAAACACGAGTCGAAGCATTAAAACCAATACAATATAAATATTAGAAATATTAATTTATTTAACTTAACAGAAGTTACTATACTAACTAATATCTTAATATTTTAAAGATAACAAGTATTAAAAGACATAAAATATATCTATAAGAAAGTAGATCAAAACACGAGTCGAAGCATTAAAACCAATACAATATAAATATTAGAAATATTAATTTATTTAATTTAACAGAAGTTACTATTTCATTAATATTTTTATTGATATTTGATTTTATTAGTTTTATAATTAAATAAGAAATGGTTTCTCCGGTTGACATTTTCAAGACTCATTAATTGCAATCTGTTCCTTTCTATAAAAACAAAGCCTAATAAAAACAAACAAAAAGTCGTTTTTCCGAACGCCGAAAAAACGCCTGTTTTAAGTGATTAATAGCATTGATCACATTTATTCACGCTTGTGGCAAACATAAACTAACTAGACATCGGATTGGCGGCGTGGTGAACGTAGATATGTAAAGTTCTATATAGAAACGCTGTTCGGAATTCCCCTCCCCGTCAATCCGCCCTCCTTGGACAGATCGGAGGTGCTCGGATATAGAAGTGTGTATGGAACCTGCGAAGGCCCATACCTGTTCTTCAACACAGGATTCTTGTTCCTCTCCGTCACGTTGTTCTCCACACTCACCAGAGAGGAAGAGAATCTCTTGAAGGCTTCTTCGATGCCCTCATCGTCGGTCCATTCGGGGGTCGATCCCTTCACCTGTCCCAAATACACTTCATCCGTGGAATGCTTCGACAGCAACTCCAGCACAGCCATCACCGTGGTTGCTTGTGTAGGGTTGGACACATTTGACAGCATAAATGCCTCTGGGTCTTTCAACATTTGTGCATGCTCAAAGGAATGTTTTTCAGGAATGAGGCGTCGGCTGACTGTGGGAAGATTGGGCATGTATCCTCCGTACGCATATTGCCCGAAGTTGACTGCTGCGTGGTGAGCAGATGCAATCCATATTATGGTGGTGATTGCTTTCACCGCTTCCTCCACAGACTCCATCTGGTACCACCCACTTTCATTCTTCAGGTCTGCATGTCCAACGCTAACGATTTCCGTCCACCAAGCCTGCACTTCTTTGTCTTGTTTGATTGAATCGTCGCTCTTGTAGTACAGAGACATGTAATCACTTACCCATTGCTTTAGAGCAGACCATATCTCCAGTCCGTCCACTGCATATGGGTAGTCTTCTATCACAAGCTTCAATCCGTGAGGTGCCGTTGAATTTGGAACTGCCATGCCCCTGCACAATTATCATCATAACTCGAGATTACTTATTTATTGATCGTGATAGTATTTGGCAGTAGAACATAGAAAAGTGTTATACCTCTTAACGAGATCGGCGGGCAAGCCTTGTTCGTTTAGTTTCCAGTATTTGTATGCTTTGGAGGACAATTCTATGGCGTATCTGTAAGGTGTGAATCCCGATTCGATAACACCATCTGCATTGATTAAGATCTGTCTTGCAGATTGATTGATGTCCATGGTGTCAAAGTAATGAGGAAGCAATAACTTGTGAAGAGGATGCATTTTGCTCAGTTGCCTGTGCGTGGCAATGATGAAGGGCTCGATCACTGCATGAGTTCTTAGCCTGCATCACGGGATTTTTAAATTATTCATAAATCCATCGAGATAGAAATAACTCATAAAATTACGACGAGTCTGTTTTAATTTTGCTCTTACCAGTGGCTGATTAACTGGTGATAGCCGGAATCGTTAACTCGGGAATGAGCTTTGGCAAGTAGCCAGAGAGCTCCTTCTTCTCCCTGTTCGGCAGGGGTATATACATTTCTTACGGCTTGGCTGACACTCGTGTGAGGCAAACACAACTCGATGGCAACGGCTCTCAGAGTCCCTTCGTCCGTGAGGAAAAAAAATGTGCGAGAGGCATACATTTTAAGCTCGTCCGATTGTTTGTTAATGCGTTCGATGTATGGCATGTACGCATCGTAGTAATCCAAAACGAACAGCCTTTTATCTTCCACAGCCTGATCACATCAAAATTCTTCAGAATATTACGCGCCTGTCTCGTTTATGATCTCGTGGATTTATTGAAACAGGGGATGGATATAATTTACCTGCTCCACAGAAACCCCGTCTAGGTATTTCTCAATATGGTCTGTCGTTACGCTACTTTGTTGAGGGCCATATAGGTTGGCGTCCAGACTGCTTGATGGAGGAAAGGTCTGTTTCAGTTAATGAGAAAAGAGGATTAGCATTAAAACTCGATATCAACTACAGCTTCAAAATCCCGACTAGCGAGTTTGACTACCTGCACACATTGAATGGCCATGGGATTGAGCCCCGAAAGCGCTTGGCGTGCAAACTCTTCGTCTGTCTTCCACGCACGCTCTTCGGCTATGAATTCCACATTAACATCAAATTCTTACCATATCAGCTATTGAAATAACTGATCTATGTCTATTAAACGAAAATAAGTGATTTCTTACCCTCAAAAACTTGGGGACGTCTGTAATTAATGAGGGCTTGGTCCTGTGTGCTGAGCAATCCTTTCACCATCTGAAGTGGAATGAGATCTCGGCTAAGCTCCATAACCGAGTTCATAGAACTGGGGATTCCTTTGCTGTAAATAGCTTTCACATCTTCCAGCGAGTCGAACTTATCACCAAATATGGACTTGAGAGTAGGTACAACTTTTTTGGCAAATGCCCTCACCAAATTAGCCCTGTAATCGGAGAGATTGATATGAGGGAACTTCTCGTCTGGCGGAATGAAGAACTGGGTGGTGGGAAGAAGTGGCAAGCTCTCGAACTTCTGATCTGCCATGTTATAAGCATTATCATTCAATACACGAATTTAGAAAACAACGTCAAAATATTCTATATTCAAATCTTAATATAGAATAATTATATATATAGGTAACCTGTTTTAGCTGGCGCACGCCCAGTTCTACATCTCCTGGGATAGGGAAGGTCTTGTGATCCGCCCAATACTTCTCTGCGAAGATCGGGATTTGTGTCTGGCTTGCCCAGATCATTGTAGACATCATAGTCGTAAACGCGATCCCATAACTGCCTTTCTCCTGTTCCATTCCCTCGCAGGGTTGTCAGCTCTTGCTCTCTCAATGTTATCAGACCCGCTGGTGTTGCATCCGGAAGATGGCTCTGAAATCAATACATGGACCACGTTAAGGTACATATTGTGACCTTATTAACACTCAGATCATAGAGTAAATTATTGGTTACAGTACCTCAGTAGAAAAGAAGACTCGTGCGGTTTTGTTGTATAAGTAGTAAGGGTAGATCCACGAGTTGCAGAAAAAACGAAGTGCGGGAAGTTTGCCAGAGACAGCGGAGAGGGTGAGGGATTTCAAGAAGAACTCTCTGGCATGCGTATTTGTTACGAGCAATGCGCCGGGCACTCCCAATTCAGACTTCCATTTGAAGGTGATCGAGTATTTGGTATCGCCAGCAATGGGGCCATCCAATGGGTTCCAGCTTATTGACGTCTCCTCTCCTTTCTTCCCCACTCCCGTATCTACACAATTGACAGTCATAGGTTAAAGGGAGAAATTAATGTAACGACTAAGAGTCCCAATAATGGTACGAGATTAAGAGGTTCTTAACTTTACCTTGATCTATCTGGTCGCTGCTGACAAGCTGAAGAAACACCTTCTTACCGATCAACTCAAACAATGTGTCGGAGAGCGTCGCAGAGTAATCGGTAACGTCCGCAAGATATGTTTTCTGTAACACAATTTCAGCTTTGATGTCGAATTCGTGCCCATCCCCGTCTTTAGAGTTGAATGGCCATGTTGGAACACTAGGAACTGGGATATTATCCAGGAATCCTTTCATCTTCGCAAAAAACTTATTCTCTCTCCCCTCAGTGCAAACTATACTTCTTGCTAAGTCGTAAGATGTAAGTCGAGGATCAATCCGAACTCACAGTAGTATAGGTCGAGATACTTATGCCGCTGGTTATGTCTATATATAGTTACAGGCAGGGTGAGGGTGTCCTTCGATGCTAATTACTGTAGGACTGGTGTTGGTTTCGCAGGTCACCCCACTTGTTTCCTACCTCACCTCTGGCAAAATGACATCAGGACTGGTGTCTGGTGTTGGTTTCGCAGGACTGGTGTTGGTTTTGCAAAATGACATCACCTCTGGCAAAATGAGATACAAAGATAAGATTGCCAAGGCGGCTTCTCTGTTTTTCACGATAATGATTTTTCAAATTGTGAACAAGACCTGACAGCTGTAATTAAGAATGTAATTGTCACTGTCGTTTAGTTCACGTGCATCGCAATTATGCGGACTCATGTCATTTATTTCACGTGCATCGCAATTATGTGAGTGCATGCACTCCACGCACAGATAATGACGTCAAAGCAATGTTAATATTTTGAAAGATGCGTTCATTAAATGACAAAAATAATGTAAAATTTGCGTTACGGCGTGTTCATTTTTCTACGCCATTTTAACTAGTAATGATAGAAGGTCGGTGGATCTCATCAAATCTAATAATGATACATTCTTTAATAATAGCTATGGCTCTAGGGGGTTAAATTTGACTGCCGTTTAGACGTTTTTCATTATTTTAGCCGTAAAATACTTGCAAATATTTGAAAAACCCGTCACATGCAACTTTCAATATATATTTTAGATATAGTTAAATATATATAGAACAACCTTTTATAATTCTTATTAATAGTATAAAAATAACACTATTTTGCATTTTTAAAGGGAAAATTTTGAAATTTTCCATCACCTAAAAAATGTTTGATAGGGATAGGTGGCTGTCAAATTTAACCCTTGGGTTCGATATATGTTTACATTTTTCATCGTGGGTAGCCTATTTGGATAAGTTTTTATGCCACCTCGTTTTTAAAGAAATGTATTTTTCAAATATTGACCTTGAGGCTTGAAGATGTGAATGAATTTGAGGAAGACATAGGAAAGTGGACTAGCAATCTTCTAAAATGGGTGTAATCAAAATATTGATAGGCTTGTCACCAAGGATGAGATTTGACGTCCACCCCTGCCCTTCAGATAAAAATTTGACAACGATTTGATGTTTTTATAGACCTTCCAAATACGATTTATGGTCAAACTCTGGGCGTTCACTTATCTTCGCCACATCACATGCCCGAGTCTGAGTGCAAGCCTGTATACAGTCCAAAAGGCATGTATGCAATAGCAAAAGGCATGTCTGCTTTTAACCAGGGAAGTCAACATCGACACTTACCAGTATGAAATCAATGGTGAGGTATTTAGAGAAATTTATCATAGTCATTCAATACCCAGTTGGAGGTAAAGTATTGTTTTGTCAATGCTCTTTCCACTTCTTGATATTTTAAGGTTGTCAAGAATATCAATATAAACTTAATTCTATGGCAGAAATGCCAACCTCTCCATTTCCAGTCAAGACTAGGTTTCGGGAAATTGTAGTTCTTTTAATCTAAACTTTTGATGTAATTTTATGAAATATCAAAAACAACATGCATATGCATACACACAAACATTAAAAATGTATAGATGCATGCATACACCTGTGAGCTATTTCCATAATATGGATAATTTTTAGCAATAGTATGTCCCCATAAAATTTCATCTTTTGTCAGCAAATTCCCATGCTTAATGTTCAATACGTTAAAATATACCTTGACATAAGATTCTTATACATAGCATTTATCGTATTAGCACAAAGATGGAATGATCCATAACATAACCATAAACACAAAGACAACCATTTCACCCTTGTGAGAATACTGTGCTCACCTCCTTATATGCTTATGATGGTTGAATAATTCTTGAAAGATTCTACATTATCCTAACATAACCATCGAAATCAGGGCTTTCTTGAACACAAAATCCATTCACAAAAAAATTATGAAGATTTGGATAGATCTGATACAAAGCTCTTAAGCACATCTTATGAGAGAAAGGAAGCTTATCACTAGGTGTTGCTCCCTTCTTTAACAAATCAAGACAACCAGTTAAATCTCTCCAGTAAATTTGGTCAACGAAATAAAACATTCCTTCAGCCATGTGATCCTGATTTGATTCATCTGGGAATGGCACAAAAATGTAAGAAGTTACTCTAAAATGGGAAGCAACCTCCTCCTTGCATGTGTCCATTCTAGTCCAAATGAATGAATTTAGTCTTCCCATTTGAGAAGTGTTGAAACCAAACAAAAGAATAATCACTTGATGTGTACCACTATGCAATACTTTTAATTGCATATTTTAAAATGATCATGTGATTTAGTACGCTTAAAATAAACTGTCAATCACTAGAAAAACTAGTACCTTTCATGTCATATACTCGTAGAACCTATAGAAAAATAAACAATTTATATCCATGCATAGAAAATACTATTTCTAATGCAAACTCAATTTTTTAGAAGTATCACGAATTTCCTCAATCATCTCAACAACTTCCAAATTTAAAACAAAAGAGACTTGACTATGCAACAAAATAATGTGTAGGCTATAAGAACTGAATGATTGTTCTCTTTAATAATGCATTACAAGTATGGAAAATTTAAACATGAAATTGGTGTGACATTAGAAAATGTGAAATCTAGTATTATTATATTCAAAGAGACTTGAATATTTTTTCTTATTGGATATCTTGTGACTAAGTACATCTTATTCGGGAGAAAAAATTATTACAATGAAGGGAATATTAAGATAGATCTATGCCTCAGAATACAAAATATTGATGATTGTCGATTTCACATTTGCACCTTCATAAAGATATTGTGATTTTTGTAATATACATGATTTAATTCAAGGACCAAAAGATAAAACCATGTCAACCACATTTAAAAATCATTTACTCTCCTCATCTCGGAGACAACAGAAGTTCATCGTATTTAACAAGTTATCATTATTAAAATCATGTTAAAATGCTCACTACCTTTAACATCACAAATAAATTTATCAATAATTGGGTAATTTGTTTTTTGTGATTAGCAACTACATGCACAATTATTACCCTTCCATGGTTTGTGTTTCTTTGAGTGAAAAACATCATATGTAGTTGAATAAAAAATTGTGAAATAAATACAAAAGTAGGTTGTCAACAAATTTTACGTTTAACATTTTCGAAGTCTTACATTATTACCAACTTTAGGCACAAATATTACCCTTCCCTTGTGTTATCCCAAAATTTGAACACAGGTGATTTTTTTGGGATAACCATGATGAATTCAAAATTGAAAAGTGTGTTCCCAAGTTTGATGAATTCAGATTCCAAATGCATAATCCTTTGCCCAATCCTCTGCAAAAAGTGAATCATTGATGGAATACACATTCCCTGATATTATTGGTACATTAACTTGCAGAAACTGAAATTTCACACTTTATGGTATTCAATAAAACATAATTAAAAATTAAAAATCAGATATTTACTAGACAAATGTTAACATATTCTGAATTCTACTTGTTCAATTTAAATTTATGCTAAAAGGCAGCTAGTAGAAATATATAGTGCATTAAAAGTTAAAAGGAACACACTATAAAATTAAACCATATTAAATAAATAAGTACTGGTATTATGAAATATTATAAAAAATAGTATCAAAATTTGTTACAAAAAATATATCAAAGGTTCAAAACTCTTATATTTTTCATATCTTCCCATATTTTGTAGATTTCATTCCAATCCACATCAGCTATATCAGGCCCATTAAGTGATACTCTCGTCAATGCATCTAATGTGTCCAATCCCAAATTGCATATTTTGATGTCTTTGATAAGATTTTGTTTTGAAAATCCTATTTCACATGCAATTGTGTGGGCTGGAATAGTAAGAATCACTTGCCATAATATCATCATATTAGGATAAAGAGAGCACCAATTTTTTGTATGATGAAAAACTCTCCATGCTTCATTCATTGAGAAATTCTCACCATTTAAATTTAGTGAATCAACAAAAGGATGAAACTCTTATCTACAAGCTTTAGCATCAAATAATGGATCCAACTCAATTTGATCATTTGAATTGGTAAGCTATAAATCCATCTAATCAACATTTTGAACTCTGATCTTGATCTCTATAGTCTTGCTGATAATAATTAGGACTGAATAGTTTAACAACATTGAAAAGAGGAATATTAGGGAATATTTCATTCAACTAGTCTATAAGATCTTGAATGTAATCTTCATTGAGTTTCTTGCAGCTTTCTAGTGTTCCATTAATAGGAGGTTTCATTCTTTGTTTCCTTGTATCACTAGAACCAACCTCAACATCAAGAATAAATACACATATTAAGTTATGTTTATGACTGATTATACCATCCTATTCCATGATTTTAATAAACCCATCTGAAGTGTTAGCTAAGAGTTTTGAAAGATATGTTTTGACTTCAATAAATGTATCTCTCCTCAACCATCTTGTTAAATTAGTGATGGTTACCTCTAGAGACATGCCAAGAATAGTGATATCTATGTTATCTTCTTGAAATATATTTTTTCAATATATTTAAACCACCTAAAACATCTGCAAGAATATGGAAACATAACTACACTAAATAATTTTTTGTCTTCTCATACCAAGATGAGTTGCTCCTTTAATTTTTCCATAAAGTTAAAATTGCTACCATGAGTTTCACTAACCTTTGAATGATTTATCCTCTAGATAACCATCTAAATCCATGGATTTGTAAGACATCTAAAGCATCCATTTTCATGACCCTAAGTAATGAAGTTAATTCATTATTTATTTTTGGAGAGTTTTGTAGCCATGAACAGACCTTATTTGCAATATTTTCCTCATATAACAATTCAGGAACCCTCTTTGAAGCATCTGCTGCTACCAGTGACTCTTGATGAGCTACATAATGAGTTGTGATAAGGTTTGGAACATCTATTTTTAAATATGAAATAAAATCGTTTTCATTTCCTATCATCGTTGAGGCCCCATCTATAGAAACAACTATCAATTTTTTCATTGAAATATCTCTCTATCACTTATTACCGCAATCACATTTTCATAAATAGTTTTCCCTTTTCCATTAGCCACATTCTGAAGTATCATAAACTAGGAAGTCAATGGTCCAACCCCTTTTGACTCTAAATACGTAGCATAGATAACAAGATGTTGTTCAAGGCTATGATATGTACTTTCATCCAACATTAGAGAAAAGAAAGGGTTGTCACACATATTTTCAACTTGCATCTTTTCACGATATTTTGAAATACAAAATAATAATTCATTTGTATAAAAACGATTTGTATATGAAGCACATGCCAAGGAATTTGGAATGTGAGGTGTTTCTAGATATTGTAGAAACTTGCAAAGTTTTTCATATTTAGATAGTGAAAAATATTCTTGACAAACAAAATATGTTGTTTTCATTGTAGTGAGAACTCTTTTTTATTGTTGTCTTTAATTTATGCAACATGCTCTAGAATAGACTTTTCATTTTTATCCTTAGCACTTACCCATGCTGCAACAACTTCCTTATGTGAAACAAATTTCTGATGAGTTATAATAGCATCCTTTTGTATTGTAGTGCAGCCATTCCCTATACCCCATGGTCGAACCTTTCAATAATTCACACAATAGTCACACTTCATAAATTTTATATCATTTTTCTCAAAATAACCTAACCATTGAAATTTATCTAACCATTCATGGTGAAACTTTCTTTTTTTCAGCACTTTCCTTTTTGTTGCTAGCCTCTTCAACAAATTGATCCTCTAATGAGTCAAAATAGGTTCCAAAAATTTCATAATACATTTCCCTCAACTTAGGATCTCTATTTTTATTATGTTTCTCCTCCAAATGAATATTTGAGCGAGTGTTTGAAATCAATTGTCTTTCAAAACCATATATGTCATGAATAGTAAGCTGATATTTTCTCTTATGTGACATTATAAAATTTCTCCAAGACAGGAAAGAGAGTTGTCTACTTTTCAAACATGAATTCCACACGTTCTAGAAATCCCAAAACTCTCTTAGGTTAATCTGCAGATTATTTTGTAGAAAATTTTCATATTAACATTAATAAGTTGCAATACAAATTGTTCTTTCTTACATTACAACATGAAAAAAATAACATAAATGATATCTAAACCCTACATGATTAAGAAATGTGAGAATTCTTCCTAATTCAAACATTGAAATGTGAAAAAACAAATGAAACTTATACATAATGCATATAGCATTTATTGGTTAAATATTTTTAAAGTTGAGATAAAAAATTAAATATATTAATACATAGCTAGACCTCCTTAAACAAGTATTACACACACAATAAATTAAAAAAAAGCCACATCAATGGTTTCGATCGAAAATATCAGTAGCACACAATGGATTTTAGTCATTACATTGACTACTTAAAATTTTAATGCTACTTGGAGATGAAAATAAAATACTAGTAATGAAGAAGGGAATAAAAAATTTGAAAACAAACATGACAAAGAAATAACTGTAAACATGTGAAATTATTATTGGTGGATTTGAATGGACCAACAAAAGGAATCAATGTAGATGGGAAAATATATTAAAAGTACCAATGATATATTGATAGGGACATTGATATATTAAAATTACCAGTGACACATTGACTTTGCGCAATAGATCGATGGTGGGCATGGGTGAAGGAAGGATGTGTTGATAAAACATGACTAGTGATACATTGATTGGGTGGAGATTACTTGCAGTTAACCTGCCACATTCCATTGTAGAGGAGTGATATTTCCTTGCAATGTTGTAGGAAATGTTTATTATCTGATGGAAAACATCAGGATTTCAGACATAAAAAACCTATCACCCATTTTCATTTACAACACCAGCAAAAAGCATAAACTTAAGGATTTTGGACATAAATCCCCATCACCTAGTTACATTTACAACACTAACAAAATGCATCCATGTAGATGGGAAAATATATTAAAAGTACCATTTTCAGTGCCTGTGAGTACAGAACCATTTGACATCGTAGAATGCAGCCTTGGATTAGCATATTCCGAAGAAATAATTCCGAACCTCCTCTAACACTTGTTTACCCTTAATGCTGCTCACTTTCCTCTTTACACATGAAAAATTATGTATCCACACAATAGAACATCAACCCACTAAAATATGGCACTGACACATAAGCAAAAAGAAACACAGGAGATTTAGAGAAACTTAAAAGGAACATGTGAAATTCTAATAATCTATTATCTAGATTCCATGCAAAAGCTACAAAAACTACTTTTCGTAAATAGTAAACCACTAGTCACCACTACTGTATTTTGATTGGGAGCGGGAGACTAGGAGTGGGACTCAGGAAAGATCATGAATAAATGCAAAGATATGAAATAAATACAACAACAATCACTTTTTAAATCCATATTCATATTTCGAATTAAAAAATTACAAACCTACTACGCAACTTGCAAAGGTTTATTTAAGAACAAAAATCAAAATCCAAGTTGGACTTTCCCGACTCCTGGTCATTTATTAATAGAATTAAACACTAACAAAATTGACGATTGAGTAAGATTGTAGAATGTAAATTCTATGGTTTTAAAAAAAAAAATTAAAAGTAAATAAAAGGTCTTCCCTCACAAAAAGCCATAAAAATGTTTGTAAGTGCAAAAATTCCTGGGACGGGTGCCAAATATCATTCCTTTTGGCCGCTCTATCTATATATGGTGTGGGCTTGGTGAAATTTGAGTCAAATTCACCTTGACATTCCACAACCTAGATAATAACAAGTAATTAATGGGTGGTGGGTTATTAACTGCCCTATCTATACCGCCTTCTCTTGCCCGTATATATCTAGAATAGAAGGAAGGAAGGAAGGAAGGGGCAGGGTGGTCCTGGAACATAACATATACCCCATATAGAGATAGGGAAGAGAGGGCCCCTCTCTCATGGCCAATCGTCCATCTATATATAGATAGGGTCCCTCCCTGAACCTCATATATATATATATATATATATATATATATATATATATATATATATATATATATTGCACACATATAATCATGCAACATACAAAGGTGAATGATGGAGAGGCTAAGAAAATTTCACCAATGATGCTAGTTTCCATGGGGAAGGGGTGGGTTCACGATAATAGGTCATTGAATTTATGTATTCATAACAACTCCTTCATCACTCCCTACAAATAGGGAAGCTTTTAGATGTCTATATTCTTTAACTTATTTGTCAAGTGTTATTGTAAATTTTCTTGGTCTAGAATTCAAAAATCTCTTTCGTGGCTTAGTATTAAATAGTAGAAAGAATTAAATTGCTTGACATAATTGAATTGTGAAGGTGCGTGCTATTGTAGGATCTCATGATGGGAAATCCCATGTTTGTGCAATCTTGTTTAAAAGTATAAGGGGGAAAGTATGCATTCATAACATCCTTGGTGGCATAATAGGAGGCACAATTATAGTGTTGTATCTATCCTATGTAGAATATATGTGGAAACATAAACCTAAGAACCTTGACACCACAATTGCCAAATTTTTTGATGTGGTGGGAAACACTAATAGCATAAGGATGTTGATGATAATGCTCTTTCTAACAATAATACACAAAATAGAGGATAGAGATGGGAGCAACATACGTGCAATGAAGTTCCCTCTCACTACTTAACATACGGGTTGATTGGTTGTAGGTTAAGGTTGTTTGTTTCCTTGCTACCTAACACAAATATGGCTCTTACACCGTTGAGCCCCTAAGAAGACCAAGTACTTGAGGCACAAAGGGTTTTTTCGCATGCCAACAAGGAGCAAAATCTTATGCTAAAGTAACTTCAGGAAGAGCGCGGAGGTTCGTGCCCAAGAAAAATAGGCTCTGAAATTAGCTTCATTTTGGACCACAGTCAGAGTTTCAATGAGGAACACATGAAGATAAAACCAAGCTTGATTATTGATAGGTAGGCTAACGCATGGACACTTGCAGCCGAAGAAAATAATACTTTAGGATATGATTATCATCCTAGGATTAAGATCTGTACATTGGAGTTAGTTATGGTTTAGCTGTCATTTGCATGTTTAGGATAATTGAGTATGGCGGGGCATGATGACATTTGGCATGTGGTCTACTCTTGAGTGATGAATGGGTGGTGAAGGGAAGATTCCCACCACTCTCTTGATATGTACTGATTTGCACGGTAAGGGGGACAGAGGAGAGAGTTAAGAGAGAGAGATGCATGAGAATTCTTTTTGAGAAGAGTGATTGTAGGCTAGAATACTATTCTATTGATTTATCTGGTTTGTTTATGGATCTTGTGATGTATTTGGGTACTGTAACAATAGTGGATTAATATAATAGTGTTTTTTTCTTAATATCATTGTTTATGGATCTGAATTTCTATATTCTTTATTAATTCATGGTTTGGATTTGATTCCTACTTATTATTCTTGATGTTCAGAGTAATGATATTATTCATCTATGTTTGGTTCTAGTTCATTATTCTTGTTATAAGATGTATGCATTTACTATCGTGTACTAATTTTTTGTTCATGGTAACATTCTAGACAAGGCTCACATAGAAGAGGGGCATGTCACTGTACGTACCCAAAATTGTAAGGTACTGTACTACTATAACAACGTGACACATGCCACAATGATGATACAGGTCTCCTCGCAAGGTGTTCGGGATCCGGAAGAGCTCTCCAAGTATGCGTTAACATCCCACATGCCACTCTTAGCCCCCGCGTGCTTTGTTTTTCCCTTTTTCCCTCTTTTCTTGGCCTTTTTCTCTTCAGTAACAAAACCGCCGCCCTGCCTGGGCGGCGGTCTCGTGACCACCGCCCTGAACAGGGTAGCAGTCCACCGCCCTGCTCAGGGCGGCGGTCCTTTACGCATTTTCCAGAAAGCTCTTTTAACACGACTCACGTAAATTCAACGTTTTACCAGCTTTCTTTCACCACCATAAGCTTGCATTTATGATTCTGGTTCCCTGGAATAGTGTTTTGCCATTGTTTATAGTTTAAGAGTTCTATTTGGTTTTTACCTTGGGTAAAGCAAATGCTATAAATAGTTGGGTTGTGCTCAAGCAAATGGCCCCTCAAAATTTGCCTCCGATTTCTCTTTGCAATAGATTTAGTTTCCATTTTTCTTAGAATGCTTAGTTTCTTTCATTGCATGATTAGTTAGCATTGTTTTACTGTTAGTAAGCCACATATCCATCTTATGCAAGTACTGCTGTTATTTTATCCAATCCATTGGAATAGAATAGTTTGTTTACCAATAGGAAGACATTAAAGTTGCAGGTTTTGCTCCTCAAACAGGATAGTTTCAGGTTCTGGACGCTTTATGTTGCATGACTGACAATAGATCCCGCTAGGAATTGCATAAGCCAAGCTCTGTACTCTTGCGTTATCCCTCTCCTACTCACATTGTATTCAGTCAGTATTCTGAGCTGCCTTTATCCCAATATCTACTTCTGTTGATGCTAGCATTACACGCTTTTCTGGATCCATGTGAACACGAAGGAACGAGGAGATCACACTGAGGGGACAAGATCACACACACCATCAGATTCGCCACTGTTCTGTAGAATCCAGGTTCTAGCTTTCAAAGTTCTAGTTAGAATCATATCAAATAGAGTAGTTAATTGCTTTATTTCAGTTAATTCTACTCTCGATATTGCTAGGGAAGCTGTGGGGATTGATAGTTTCTGAGAAACTATGATTCACTCCTCACTTCTGAGGTAGGATCGAGAGTCTTGCAAATAGATTAGATAAGCTATTTCATTGTTTAGAATAGATCTACAAATTACATAGACAAATAGCTACACTCGGTTATTTTGTTTGTTTTAAATTGTTATTTTAGTTGTCAATTCTAGATATTTTAAATAGTTGCTTTCTTAAATTCGTAAAGTTCATCATAAAACACAAAAAAATAGAGAAATCATATATGCTATATATACACTTCACATAGTTAAATTTCATTTTACTTATAGTTCGTTTTACGTTCTGCTTTTGTATGACAATCACGGGACCTAGAGAGCCTAGGGAATACGTATTCAAGCCAATCGTGCCTCAGCCCAATCTCATCACAGCGATAACTGATATAGACCAAAATATTAGCATCCAAGTCTTCCGAACAACGGTAAGCTTGCAACAAATCAATTCCCAGTTGAGCGGGTTAAACGTAGAAGACGACCAAGCACACACGTTTTGGTCAAATCAACCAAACTACAGATTACCCTAGGCAATATTCATATGACTGTAGAAGGGCTTGAAAGAGAACAAACATTTAGTTGTGATCCTTCAGTCCCACAGCCAGGCGCAGGAGACACTCTTACAGATATAGATACCAGCCTAAGAATCCATCGACCGCCTGTAAGGTATTATGAGAAAATCACATAGTTATTGATCCTAAATATAGAAGCTGAGAAAGCATACGATTACTGGATACTAGGGATTAGGACTTGATTTCTGCATGACCATAACAGGTCCAAAACAACTAAGAGTCTAATTGTGGCCCACAAATCCCACAGCCCAACGAATCCATAGGAGAATTAAACATAGACATTGGCCTACGCACACTAGTATTCTGGTCTACTCCACTTCCACCTATCATCATCAGAACAATTATCCTTGTTAGATACAGCAACTAACAAAGCTAGAGAGTTCTGGACTAGGCCAGAGAATCGTCTATAGAGTCGACTATATTTACCTCCACCATATGATCATGTCCGGAGAAATACACGAAACTATCCCGGGTCATTTTCCACGTATTCCACAACCTATAGATTGAATCACGCTAGAGCTCGATATTGATTGGAGCCTTCGAGCAGTCATCCTTGCCGATCGATCTATCACACCAGTTCAGGTTAGAAGGGCCTTCTTTGCCTTAGATTCACAAATTCCACTAGTGCGTATTGAAGACATTAGATTGCCTAACTATTTTGTCTGCATCTCACATATATTCCATACCCACCGGCTGTCTCGGCATGACCTCGGGAGGTTGGGTGCGAGGAAGAGTTACTTGTAGATTCCCATGCTCGCATGTCACTTTTTCGTCGTACAAAATTGGTGAACCTGACGTGAAACAAACAACTGTTTCACCTTCTGTACCTCATTAACCTTCACATCAGCTTCACCAACAAAATTGGTGAACCAAAATTGGTGAACATGAAACTTCCTACTTTCTAGTTCGGAGTCATATTATTACGTGTTCTTCCAAGTTAGTATACTTTTCATCTTTTCCGCCTCATTGGCTTTCACCATCACCTTCGCTCCTTCCCATTATTCTGCGGGTATTCATATACCCCCCAAATATGTCGGGATTTGATGCATATGGCAGACCCCTCTTGGGTCTTGAGGCATACTACGCCCAGCAAAATAGACAATCATCACCCTCACTCTCAGTATGGGGTGACAACTACTCAACTAACCAGTTGTCAACACAAACTCTGAGAATCAGATATAACTCATCATTTCAAACTAAGGAGTTAGATCAGCTCGCTCAAACGCAACAAACAGAGCCTTCAGGCTCGAATAACATGACGTTCACCGGAGAATTTGGTTCATCTCCTCAGATGCTGCTTAGACCACAAATTAGTAGACAATCAGACTCATACCGAGGTTTAGACGATGAATATTTGGTATGTTATGCCAGGAACGAACAATGTTCTCGAAGTATGTATCCACCTATAGGAGGTTTACAAACACAACCCGAGGTCTCTTTTCAAGAAAATACCTCTATGCCACTGCATATAGGAAATACCCTCAGAGAAACTTGGCAAGATAGCGATCAGTTCATAGCAGGATATCACATGCCTATACAACACCATGGTATACAACAAACGCCACTACGGCAAAACACCGTGACTTCACCAAATGAAGTCATTTCAACTCTAATAGAAAAGGTTAGAGGGTTAGAACTTGCCCAAGCAAGTCAAAATTGCGCAATTCATGCAAGCAGGAAATTCCAATCCTCCACACCATCCTAGCCAAGTAGATCTCCTCACAGGAGTAGGCACGTTAGGCATGACTCCTCAGTATTCACAACAAACGCCAACTAGACCCACCATCTCTAGCACTGTTCCTCCCGGTCTAGTACAAAACAATCCATTCATGGACAATACCCCGTCATACTTAAACATGTACTCCAAATCACCACAAGGGGATATGTTCTCCTCTCCCGGCATGTTTGGTCAAACACAGGTTTTTTCCTTATGCCCCTACCAACGTATATGCAATGCCATATCAACAACCCATTCCACCACCGCTCCCTCAACAGGCACCATCAATGGTCGAAAAATATGCGATAGGGACTTACTCAGAATATTTGAAAGAGCCCTTGGATTTCACCATACGAAGCGTCATGCTTCCAAGACCTCTCCCTGATTTGCCCAAATACAAAGGTGAGGGAGATCCAAATGCACATATCAAAGCTTACGCTACGGCCATTCAAGAACTACTCCCATGGGATGGGGTTGTTGCTAAAATATTCCCAAAAACCTTGGAAGGCATCACTCTCGATTGGTATTATAGAATACCTGAGGCTTCCATACATTCGTTCAAACAATTCGTGTCAGAGTTCATCAAGGCCTTCGACATGAACAAATTATTAAGAACAGGAATCAGAGAGTTCTTACACATCAAACAAGAACACAACAAATTTGTCGCCCATTTCATCCAAAGGTGGCGTACAGTTCTTTATTCTTCGGCAAGTACTCCAAACATGGATCAAATGGAACTATGCGATTTATTCCTTCATTCTCTTAGCAGAGAAGTGAAGGAAGAAGTCCAAAAGTTCCCATTAAGAACTTACGATGAAGTACTGGAGAGTGCTCTTCGAATAGATCTAACAGCAATTGATAGTGGTCACAAAACATATGGAGCAAACGGGAGGTTAATCACCCCCAACCCGAACACTACAACTTATCCTACTACCACGAATGTCAATCAAGGACCTAAAATCCTTAACAAAAATCGGGGTGTAACAACAGATGGAGTAACCGACCAGCCTAAAAAGGTAAATGTTGTCAATACTCCATCACAAATAAACAACCAACGAAATAACAACTTTACCCCAACAATCAATACAGTGGATTTTAACCATCCACAACAAAAATAACAAAAACAACAACAACAACGGTGAAATCCCATACAGGGTCCAAGCCAAAATTCAACTAGGTACCAAAACCAGAATTCAAACCAAAAACAACAAATGCAAAATTTTAATAGACAACGGTTTGATCAAAATTTTGGGCCACAATACACATCAAACCAACAAACTAGGAATTACAATCCTAATTCGTATTGTGGTTTCCACAAAATCCGGGGCCATGACACTAGAATGTGTCGTGACTACAATAAATTCATGTAATGCTTGCCAGATGAACAAAGACAACTTTTCATGGATATGTTCTTGGCAGATCCTACGTCACCAACGTCAAATACCTTTTCAGGGGCAGTTTCCCCTCAAAACACACCCCTGAAGATCTTTAATGATCCACTCCCAAATCACGATAACAACAGGCTAAATCTAACTGGGATGAACAAGGGTGTAATGACAGGAAACAATGATCATGAAGCCTCAACCTCGCTAAATCCATTAGTTGCGCCACAACTAGGAAGTCAGCCACGACCTAAGGTAGTCAGTTTAGTGGAGTTAGACGCTGAGCTACCCATCGAAGCTGTAACAAGGACATGAGAGTATTTCTCTCAGCCAAGTCCAAGCCACCTGCCAGAGGCAGATGACATCCAACAAATCGTAGTAAAACCTGTGGGTGCCTATGATTTGATTAACGACCTAACAAAAACCTTCTCGCACATTTCATTCTTAGACTTACTAAAGAACTCTCCTGCTCATAGGGCTGCTCTTTTAGAAGCATTAGGTTTAGGTCATTTAATTAACATCACTCCACCTCCTGAAACACAGGTAAATCATGAGGACTTTGATGTTCATCCCCCGGGGCAGGCGGATAGGGATGTCGAATTCATATTCGAGATAAACAAAATGCCGATAGATGCTGAGATCACACGCCAAGGTGATCCAGCCTTACATTTGCAACTATGGGTTTATAACAACTATGTAAAGCGTGCAATGGTTGACGATGGGGCGACAGTTAACATAGTCCCCTTCTCTTTCCTTCAAAAGCTAGGGTATGGAGAAACCAATTGTTCCACAACTCGAAACACACTAAGGGGCTATGATAGCCTTAAAGCCACCTCGGTTGGAACTATAATATTACCGGTCACCTTAGGACCCAAAACCATCTTGACTGAGTTTTATATTATAGATAGGGAAACTAACTATAATATGATCCTCGGCCGACCATGGATACACCGCATGAAGGCAATCCCTTCTACACTATTTCAAGAAGTAAGGTTTTTACATTTAGGAAAGATATTTGTGGCCAAAGGTGATCCAAAACCATTCGATGTACACCTAGCTGACTTAAAGAAAAGACCAGGCATGCACTCGGAGTTTGAACTCCCAACAAACCAACTTAATAAACCTACCGACCCAAAACCAAAAGAAAAGTTGATACCTACGACAGATCTTGAAACTATGAGCCCAACCAAGGCAACCCCAACCCCCAAAGATGAGGCTAGCACCATAGAAACAGTATCATTAGGAACTACTGCAAAAATCGTTGAATTAATAGAACAAGATCTACCAATGTTCTTACCATTTGACTCTGCGGGCATGGGATGTTCCCTAGGCATTGGCTCTCTTCCAGCAGAGGATCTCTGTATGGTGGAAGTAGAATATGCAAACACAACAGATATCCCAGCATCCATATTCCCAGTCAAATATTGGACACTCCATTTTGATGGAGCTAGATGCCGTTACGGAGCGGGGGCAGGTGTAATCTTTACTTCCCCTGAAGGAAAAGTCTTACCTTTCGCCTTCAAACTAAATTTCGAATGTACAAACAACGGCGCTGAGTACGAAGCCCTCCTCCTTGGCCTCATTTTAGCCAAAAGGATTGGTGTTAATAATATCAGGGTGTTAGGAGACTCACAATTGGTAGCAAACCAAGTCTCTGAGGTATATGAAACCAAAGCCGAGCACTTACAGCTTTACAAAACAGTTGTATTAGATTTAAGCAAGGAGTTTGACTTCATATCAATTGAAGCAATCCCGCGAGAACACAATCTTCTTGCTGATTCTATAGCAACCTCGGCATCACGCTTTACTCCAAATAGTAAGTTAGAAGATACCCGTTTCATGGTATCCCTTCGTGATGAACCATTGATAAAAACAATGAAAAATTCTCTTTTAAACGGAAATGAATCTACTATCCTAGACCACATTGATAGTGATATGGCCACTCTGAATTACTTAAATGCCTATGCAGCACTACATCTCTCCTATCATATGATAGATTTGTCCTTAATCCCACATTCATCTTCCTACTTCGGAAATCCCATGATGGATCTTCCCTCGGAAATGAAACCTAGCATATACACAGTAGAAAATGGGGATGATTTGGATTTACCTCCAGCGCCACCTGAGTTTGAAGAAGGTAACGCCTCTCTAATCAAAGAAACGATTGATATTAACATCGGAACAGAAGATGAACCAAGGATATTGAAACTAGGATCCTCGTTAACCCCAGAGGAAGTAGAAATACACACTCGAATCCTCAAAGAACATCAGAAGGCTTTCACATTTAATTATAAGGAAATGACAGGAGTTGCACCCCACATTGCGGTGCACAACCTCGTCACTAAATCTGATGCAAAGCCAGTTAAACAAAAATTGAGACCCATGAAACCCAAGGTAGCTCTCATGGTAAAAGAGGAGGTAATAAAACTCCTCCAAGTAGGATTCATCAAGCCAGTCAATTACTCCCAATGGGTATCTAATATCGTTCCCGTTCTCAAGAAGAATGGGAAGATACGCATCTGCATAGATTTCTGAGACATCAACAAAGCATGTCCTAAAGATGACTTCCCGTTGCCATCCATTGATGTCATTGTTGATGCAACAGCTGGGTTTGAAATTTTGTCTCTCATGGATGGATTCTCGGGATACAATCAAATTAAAATATCTGAACAAGATCAAGCTAAAACCATGTTTATAACTCCCTGGGGAACTTATTGCTATGTTGTTATGCCATTTGGTCTTAAGAACGCTGGTGCTATGTACCAGTGAGCTATGACATATATATTCCACGATCTAATTCATAAAATCGTGGAATCCTACGTAGATGACTTGTTGGCTAAGGCCAAGAAGCATTGTGACCATCCGGAAGTACTCCGCATCATTCTTTCACGTTTGATTGAGTACGGAGTCACATTAAATCCTAGAAAAATGCGTCTTTGGTGTAACAGGAGGGAAGCTCCTAGGTTACATCATATCATCACGAGGAATAGATGTTGACCCAACCAAAATTTGGGCTGTCCTTGAAATGGTCCCACCTTCGGATGAATTTGGAATCAGGTCATTTCTTGGAAAACTTGGTGCAATCCAGAGATTCATCCCGGACTTGAGTTTTTCCATTCATCCAATCAACAATTTACTCAAGAAGGATTATAGCATTGATTGGACTGAAGATTGTAATGAAGCTTTCAACGCAGTTAAGCGTTTCTTGTTATCACCACCTACGCTAATGCCACCTAAGCTAGATCACCTGTTAATTTTATACTCACGAGCTACCAATGTCTCGCTAGCCTGCATGCTGGCTCAAGAAGACGATGACAAGAGAGAACGTGTGATTTATTTCATTAGCCGAACATTGCTCGACTATGAAACACGTTATACACAAGCAGAATGAGAATGCCTCGCCATAGTCTTTGCAACCAAACGCTTAAGACACTTATATGCTGAATCAAGAAACAAGGGTCATGGTAAAAATAGACCATTTACGAACTTTTCTCACGCAAGGGTCCTTATCTAAGAAAGTTGGATGTTTTATAACCCTAATGGGAGAATTTGAATTAACATTTGTAAATCAGAAATCAGTTAAGGGACAAATCATCGCGGATTGGTTAGCTGATAACCCATTAGATGGAGGCGATTTAGTAGATCTATATTTTCTAGATGAGTGCGTATACTACATCGAAACCCGACCTTCTATCTCTGAGTGTCCCTGGTACACTGATATCATTAATTATATCATGGACCATACGTATCCAGAAGGGGCTACACCGCAACACAGAAGGCGGCTACGCATTATCGTAGCAAAATACGTCATTATAGAGCAAGTGCTCTATCGGAAAGCATTCGATGGAATGCTTCTAAGATGTGTTGACGCAGAAGAATCCAAGAAGATTCTCCATGAATCTCATAGTGGAATGTGTGGAGGCCACTTCAGTGGCCATGCCACCGCTCATAAAATACATCGAATGGGCTATTTCTGGCCTACTCTAGAACACGACGCAGTAGATTTTGTACGTAGGTGTTATAAGTGCCAAGAATTCTCCCATGAGATCCACATGCCGGCACAAGCTCTGCAACCGATCACTACTCCATGGCCCTTTTCTACATGGGGCCTAGATTTAATAGGGAAATTCTCTCCCTCGTCCACAGATGGCCATAATTTTATAATCACGGCCACCAAATATTTTACCAAATGGGTAGAGGCTATGCCTCTTACTACTGTACCTGGTTCTGTAATCGCCAAGTTCATTTTGAACCAAATCATTTGTAGGTACGGTATCCCACAAATCATTATCTCCGATAATGGAACTTCTTTTAAGAATGAAGAGGTTCACGAACTATGCAATAAATTTAAGATAAGCCATCATACGGCTTCCTTGTATTACCCTCAAGCCAACGGACAGGTTGAAGCGACGAATAAAACACTGAAAGCCATTCTCCTTAAAACGGTGAAAGAAAACAAACGAGATTGGCACTTGAAGTTATATCCGGCCTTATGGGCCCACCAAACCTCAATAAGAACACCAACGGGAGCAACTCCTTTCTCGCTAGTATTCGGGGCAGAAGCAGTTCTCCCGCTTGAGGTTGAAATACCCAGTCTCTGCATTTCATTACAAGGGATTCTGGACGAAGACGCTTATAGAGAAGCACGTCTTTCCCAACTAGAAAGCCTAGATGAAACTAGGTTAGATGCTGAACAACGGCATAGAATCTATGCTGACCGGATGTGCTAGCAATATAACAAGAAGGTCTATGAACGTGAGATATATGAAGGTGATCTAGTTCTAAGATTAGACAGCCGGATCGACAAGAAGACCGGCGAAGGAAGGAAGTTCCGGCCTAAATGGTTGGGCCCATACCGAGTCATGAAGGACTATGGAAATGGTGCATACCTCCTATGTATGCTAGAAGGTGAGGAATTTGGTGAAACAGTCAATTCCCTGCACCTCAAGCGGTTCTACGCATAAGCAGCTAGCACTACTTATATATATTTACATTGCATCTTCATATAGATTAAGATCATTTTGTCCGCTTGTTTCGTACACAAATTGTGATCAAGGAATTTTATTCTCAAAGCAATTCATTACAAAATCATGATGTTGTTGGCACAAACTTTCTAATCATACCTCTCCATTTTCATGATATCATCAAATTATCTCAGAATCATGTCATCAAATAAAGCTAGATATGACAAAGTCTTAAACGGTAACCATACCAAGATCTGCGGGCTTGTTCTCACTTTTGTTTCTTCTTAGGATAGGTGTCTTGCCTATGGTCTGTTCTAGAAGCTTCATGGTGTCACATCTATCCCATATATATATATATATATATATATATATATATCTTTGGAAATAAGCACATACTGACATTTTACTCAAGAAAACGAGTCAAACATTGATCAAACAGAAAATTTTAATTTTACTCATTTCCTTGCCCCACTAACCTTCGGTGATGAGATTGCGTATCTTACTAGTGATGTAGGGTTGGGAAAGGATGGAAATTCCCTTACTCACCTATGCTTTGCCCACGGTGATAAACCCACGCTTCTTACTACTAGCATGGGGCAAAGTGTATGGGGTCCTCTTGACAAACAAATGCAAAAAGCCATAAACAAACAGTTTAAATATCGAAGTCGTTGAGTCAAAAACAAATGAATAAGATGTCCACAATTCCAAAGGAGCTCAAATATCCTAAAAACCTAGATTTTGTCTACTATGTGGCCATCTAAGGATCTAATTCTGGATAAACTGCAAAGTAAGTAACATTCTAAACTATGAAGTCACTCGAGTGGAGTGGACTTGTGATATCCTAATTTGGTTCCACCAAAGCTTTGTCTGTCTTTCATCCGTATCATTTCAAACACATCTCATAACTTGCACCCTTCCCAACTCTTGGTGATAAGCCCTCACATATTACTAGTTGCATGGAGTTGGGGGTAGGGGCAGGTTTATCTGTTCATCATACCAGTTTATTTTCATCACTTTGCCAAAACAAACATGAAGTATCCAAAATTACTTATAGAAACTAAGATTCAAAATCACATTATATCTACATCATCATATATCAGCATCATGAAATACAAAAAAGGAAAGTAGAACACTTGCATCATTTTTTTCACCATTGCATACATTCTAAAAACATATAAACATACATCATAATATACATAAGGAAACTGGAAAAAGAAACTGAGCCATGAATGCCAAGAGTTTGATCTAGAACAAATATACATATATATAAATGATCAATGTTTATGTACAATGCCATCATGCACTAGGCATTATCAAAACACTCAAAGAGCCCAAGATATACAAAAGAATGTATCATAAAAAAAAACTATTAGAGCCAAGTGGCTTCTCATTCCCTACGAGACCCCTCTGAAGGTGCACGCCCACGCCTAGGACTCCGGCTACGCCGGCGCTCTGAGTGCACAGAGGGCTCAGGATCCCGAGGGGCAGCCGCGGTCCCACCATGAGAATGGCTCCTCATCAGGCACTCGGCCGACCTATACCCCACTAACTCTGTGCGGAGAGTCAATACCATCCTAGCCACATGCCAGACTGGGGCGAAGACATCAGTATGTCTACCGGCTGTTGAAGGCTCCTCCGCGTCCACGGACAACTCTACATGGGTCCTCTCCATGGGGATCATCAGGGTATCAGTGCATACCCTGCGAATCAAATCTCGCCACTCATCAGAAGTCTCTGCAAACAAAGAAGAAAACAAATTAGAAACCAAACAAGAAATTAAAAATACAAGATAGCAACTAAGAAGATCCTAACAAAGAAACGAACATTAAAAGGGAGAGAGGGTAACTTACTCGGATCACCAGGCCTCCAAGATGGATCTATAGGATCAGCGCCCGCCATAGATGCCGCTGCTGACTGAGGGCCTGCTCCTGTGGCTGGAGAAATGTAGCACCCTACAACAGACTCATCCTCCCCATGGCCCTAGGAGAGTGGCTCCTCTGAAACCAGAGTCACCTTCTCTGCACTCTACTCGGCCCTCTCCGCCTGCATGATATCTTAGGTGTTGTGCCACTCAGGATCACTGTCCTCGGTCTCCTCCTCTGTCTCTCCCCCTGTAAACTCCTCAGACTCAGAGTCTACCTCAATGGGGTCATTGCTTCTATGGGCAAGACCCGTGGTGATCTGAAGCAAAGGTGCCTGAGGCACACCGTCTCTCCCTCTGGCACGTACTATCCTCCTGGCTGCAATAGGAACGCTAGGAGTAACCACTGTCCAACCTCTGCCTCTAGGCCCCCCTCTGGCCTCTCAGAATGATCTATATATTGGCGCCACTGGGGGAAGCATACCCATGTAGGGTAGGCCAAACTGCTGAGGAACTCGGCCAAAGGGGTGTATCTCCACTCACCCCACTCTATCAATAAGCTACCCTGTGGTGGAGCAGGAGATCAAAGTAAGAGTCTCCTCGCCCCATATGCCTGCCATAGTCTGATATGGTGTGGCCTCCATGTTGGCAGTAGTCAGGGAGGCAGCTGGCTGATGAGGTTCTCTAAGCACCGACATGTCTGTCCATCTGGCTCCCCTCACAGCTCCGAGGTCTGTCACCTCTACACCTCTGCCGTAGGGGATGAAATGCTCATAGACCCAACTCATAACTAGGGTCGGGTGGCTCAAGGACTGCCCCTGTAAATGGACTACCATGTATAAGTCATGGTAGGTGGTCCCAAGAATGTCTGCTCCCTAGGCATATATCTGATAGTGTCCCTCTATCTATGCAATAATAGGGGACCAACAGTATAACAAAGTATCTCCTCCCTTGTCCCCGATCAGTCTCGAGAAAAGGATCCCCATGATGGCCTGGCGAAGTAAGGGGATGGGAAAAGAAGGAATGGATCGAACTCTAACCCCCTTCTTCGACCCTAAGGAGATGACTGCATCTCCCATATATGTAGCCCACTGTGCAATCTGTGTCGTGAACCTGCTGTCTCTAAGGTGAGTCGTCTCCCAATAATCGGGACCCCCAGAATGCGATAGACATCCTCCAATGTAATAGTCCACTCACCGCGGACCCCTGGAAATCGGAAGGTGTTCCGATCTACATCCCAGTATGATAACAAGTCACAAAGGATGTGACTAGATGGTGTAACATGGGGCATGCATGAAATGCGTATTATCCCAGCCCGCTGAAGAGTGTCCTCCTCATCCTGTGAGAGGGCATCTAGTACCCCTGGGAGCCAATCACACTCCCTCTCTCTACTCCACCGGATATACTCCTCTCTCGCTTGCATACACCAAAAAACACACAAAACAAAGCAAGTTAGCATCCGAGTAACACTGGAAAAGTCACGAAAACACGTAGAAATGCTAGAAAAGTAAAAACAATTTCAAAAAGTTGGTCCTTTTACATTCTATGCAAAACCGCCGCACTAAGCAAAGAGGTGGTTTTGTAATCGCCGCCTTAAGGGTGGCGGATGTGTAACCGCGGCCCTGAACAGGGCGGCGGTCATGTAACCACCGCCCTGGGTAGGGCAGCGGTCGTGGTCCAAAAACCCACGCGGGTTTTTAAACTTAAAAAGCCTAAAAAGTCCAAAAAATGACCATTTTACCTAAAAACAAAGCCTACCCAGTAGGCGCCCCCCCTAGGCGTACCTTTTAACACTAACATTTTCAAAAATTCCCCCCCATGACAAAGTATTTAGCATTTCAAATTTAAGGGGGTAAAAAGTATAAACTGGAGAAAACTAACATGTGATCTCACGGGTCGATGTTCCGCACGTGGACGCATGATCGTTATCTCGTCACAGACGTTACAACTCTACTCATGCAATAAACTGTCACCGTGGGTCCTAGAGCTCAAAATCAATCAAATCAACTCGCACTAATGAATAGGAAAATGGGCCCACTTTTAAATGAATTTTTCACAGGTTTGGAGCGCCGACAGAGGTAAGTTCCTATCCCCACACAAATGGTACGTTCTCATTCCGTATTATTTTAGCGTTTATTTTTCAAACTATTGTGTCTATCTGCACTTGAGTTCTCTTTTCATTTTGCAGGTAGCGGGAATCTTGGATGACGTCATTTCAACACACGGATGTATCAGGTATAACTTCTAACTTCCCATTTTGGGACCGCCATACTCGGACCCACCATTTTACGCCTCTTCATGGCTAAAACGCTTCTCCGAGGGGGCAATATGTACGTACCCAAAATTGTAAGGTACTGTAATGCCAGAACAATGTGACACGTGCCCCAATGATGATACAGGTCTCCTCGCAAGGTGTTCGGGATCCAGAAGAGCTCTCCAAGTATGCGTTAACATCCCGCATACCCCGCTTAGCCCCCGCGTGCTTTGTTTTTCCCTTTTCCCCTCTTTTCTTGGCCTTTTTCTCTTCAGTAACGAAACCGCCGCCCTGCCTAGGAGGCGGTCTCGTGACCGCCGCCCTGAACAGGGCGGCGGTCCTTTACGCATTTTCCAGAAATCTCTTTTAACACGACTCACGTAAATTCAACGTTTTACCAGATTTATTTCACCGCCATAAGCTTGCATTTATGATTCTGGTTCCCTGGAATAGTGTTTTGCCATTGTTTATAGTTTAAGAGTTCTATTTGGCTTTTACCTTGGGTAAATGTAAATGCTATAAATAGTTGGCTTGTGCTCAAGCAAATGGCCCCTCAAATTTGCCTCTGATTTCTCTTTGCAACATATTTAGCTTTCATTTTTCTTAGAATGCTTAGTTTCTTTCATTGCATTCTTAGTTAGCATTGTTTTACTGTTAGTAAGCCACATATCCATCTTGTGCAAGTACTGTTGTTATTTTATCCAATCCAGTGGAATAGAATAGTCTGTTTACCAATAGGAAGCCATTAAAGTTGCAGGTTTTTCTCCTCAAACAGGATAGTTTCAGGTTCTGGACGCTTTATGTTGCATGACTCACAATAGATCACGCTAGGAATTGCATAAGCCAAGCTCTATACTCTTGAGCTATCCCTCTCCTACTCACATTTTATTCAGTCAGTATTCTGAGCTGCCTTTATCCCAATATCTACTTCTATTGATGCTAGCATTACACACTTTTCTGGATCCATGTGAACATGAAGGAACGAGGAGATCACACTGAGGGGACAAGATCACACACACCATCGGATTCACCACTATTCTACAGAATCCAGGTTCTAGCTTTCAAAGTTCTAGTTAGAATCATATCAAATAGAGTAGCTAATGCTTTATTTTAGTTAATTCTACTCTCGATATTGCCAGGGAAGCTGTGGGGATTGATAGTTTCTTAGAAACTACGATTCACTCCTCACTTCTGAGGTAGGATTGAGAGTCTTGAAAATACATTAGATAAGTTATTTCATTTATTTAGAATAGATCTACAAATTGCACAGAAAAAAAGCTACACTCAGTTATTTTGTTTGTTTTAAATTGTTATTTTAGTTGTCAATTCTAGATATTTTAAATATTTGCTTTCTTAAATTCGTAAAGTTCATCAGAAAACACAAAAAAATAGAGAAATCATATATGCTATAGATACACTTCACATAGTTAAATTTCATTTTACTGTAGTTCGTTTTACATTGTTGCTTTTGTATGACAATCACGGGACCTAGAGAGCCTAGGGAATATGTATTCAAGCCAATCGTGCCTCAGCCCAATCTCATCACAGCGATAACTAATATAGACCAAAATCTTAAGATCCAAGTCTTCCGAACAACGGTAAGCTTGCAACAAATCAATTCCCAGTTGAGCGGGTTAAACGTAGAAGACGACCAAGCACACACGTTTTGGTCAAATCAACCAAACTACAGATTACCCTAGGCAATATTCATATGATTGTAGAAGGGCTTGAATGAGAAGAAACATTTGGTTGCGATCCTTTGGTCCCATAGCCAGGTGCAGGAGACATTCTCACATACATAGATACCAGCCTAAGAATTCAGGTTGTGTGAATGCCTATAAGGTATTATGAGAAAATCACATAGTTATTGATCCTAAATATAGAAGCTGAGAAAGCATACGATTACTGGATACTAGGGATTAGGACTTGATTTCACGCATGACCATAACAGGTCCACAACAACTTAGAGTCTACAGTTGTGACCCACAAATCCCGCAGCCCAACGAATCCATAGGAGAATTAAACATAGACACTATCCTGCGTACACTAGTATTCAGATCTACCCCACTTCCACCTACCATCATCGAATAGTTATCCTTACTAGATATAGAAGCTAACAAAGCTAGAGAGTTCTAGACTAGGCCAGAGAATCGTCCATAGAGTCGACTATATTCACTATCCACCATATGACCTTTTCTGGAGACATACACGAAACTATCCTAGGTCATTTTCCACATATTCCACAACCTATAGATCGAATCATGCCAGAGCTCGATATTGATTGGAGCCTTCGAGAAGTCATCCTTACCGATCGATCTATCACACCAGTTCAGGTTAGAAGGGCCTTCTTTGCCCTAGATTCACAAATTCCATTAGTGCGTATTAAAGACATTAGATTTCCTAACTAGTTTTTCTGCATCTCACATATATTCCATACTCACCGGCTGTCTCGGCACGACCTTAGGAGGTCTGGTGAGAGGAAGAGTCACTTGTAGATTCCCATGCTTGCATGTCATTTTTCTGTCGTACAGCCACCTTTGCACACTTCAAGTGATCACCCAATTTAGGGTGGGTGATATGCTAGCACACATGGGAATTAAAGGGTTGGGAAAAGTGACTAGATCTTGGTTCTATTGGTGGGACCTCTTTTGAAATTGTTCCAAGAATGGTGTGTAATGGTAGAACGCTTGGCCTTGGGCAACATGGAGACTTTTCTTAAGAAAATGGAGGATGAGTTTGGATAGAGATTCAACACTGTGCCTGAGTTTGATACACATACATGGGTAGAGAAGCATCTATATTATGAGATCTATGAGATGTTCTTTTTCTAGTTTTCATTAGAATTGTATGAATGGTTGTCAACATATGCATCAAGCAAGAGTTGGTATTATCGACCTCGTGTTTAGACCCAAGAAGATTATCAGTAGCTACATGTTGGTGATCATTGGTGGAGTTGTGTGTTGATTAGATACACATTAGAATACATGGTTTCTACTTATTCTTTCCCAAAGGTTACTGAGTTCAAGTTCTTGGGAGAGACGAGAGGATCTTTCTTACATGTTTTACCATTAGCCATTAAGATGTTGATCATCACTTTGAGTTTATAAGTGTTTCCTATGGCTAGCTAAACTCCCACTAGGTTTGGGGCACGGAACTGGGTGTGGCAAGAAATAGCAGATTCTATGGAAGAAGTGGAGAGAGGAAATACAACTCAAGTATAATGAAACACGAGAGAGGGAATTGATGAAACTACGTGAGATTATAGGAGTGATGGATGGATGGAGGCTGACGTTGCAAGAAGGATTTTAGGTTCATGTAGAGGACGTGGAACCTAATAAGTCTGTGCTACCCCATCTTGGCAAGCATGGAAGGAGAGCCCCCTCAGCTTCTAATGAGAGATTTTGGTATGAAGAAAGGAGACAAGTCGTAAGCATGTATTTGAACCCACCTAGTGACCTAACCCTTGCACTTCATTTTCTAATTCCTGAGACAACTATTGCTAGTCTGATTGGTGTTGGTGTTGGTAAGAGAACAACATCAAGTAGATATCATTTTTCATTAAATTCATTTATGGCCACGTAGACATTTCCTGCATGTTTGGTGGTATTCTATTAGTTGTGTCATTTGGATAAGGTGTGGACGTACAGAACATTGGTATCACATCTATAAGTATTTCAAATTCACATACTGTTGGAGCTCAGTTTAACACAACGGTGGGAACAAAGAGTAACACTAATTAAGGCCATGTACCTGCTATAGGAAGAGGATCTGGTGGATCTGGAGGGTCAGGAGTTAGTGGAATTAGTGGACCTGGTGGTGGATGAAACATATGAGGGACTTATGGTTTTGGATCTAGTGGGCAGGGATCAAAACCCCATTAGCAGGTATTTTATGAGATGTCTCTTCATTTTCCTGAATATAAAGGTGTTGAGGATGTTGTAGAGCATGTACATAAGTGTGAATTATTATGGTGTGCTAAGGGGATCAATACCCTTGAGGGGAAGAGGAGCTAATTTTTAGATACGTTGTAGGAGCATGCACATAGCTGGTACCAAAAGTATGACCCACATTAGATAGCGGTGGATTATAAATTGTTGCGTGATACCTTCTTGGTGGAATTTTATATTACTAAAGTTTAGAAAAATAGCATCAACGCACTCAAGGATCTTTAATAGGGTATGGAAGAGAGAGTGTGGGAGTATGATGTGTGCTTTAAGAATATTTTTACAAAGTTATCTTATGATATACATCCTTCTCAACATGCTCAATGGTTCGTCAGAGGCTTGATAACACATTTCATATGAGCGCTTTCACATAAGACTTTCACATATGTACGTGAGGCCTTGGAGGATGCTTTTCACGCTGAGGTCATTAAAATCATTGATACTAGGGTAAGTCCATTTTAGGAGGCACATATTGCTTCCATGGCAAAGTAACTTGAAAAATTGTCTGTGAATTCAACACATGAGACTTGCAACAGAATTTGGTGTAAAAATTATGAAGTAGAACGACACACCAAGGATAGTTTCCCTCGAAGGTCAATGTGCACCATGTCGGTACACTGTGAAATATGTCACGGGGATCATGTTTCAAGTATATGCCCATTTTTACAACGTTTGGTCCATAAGAATGTGTCTTGTTATTGTAAGATGTGTACTTCTATTAATCATGATACTAAATATTTCAAGTTGATAGACCAGATTAATGATTTAATTGATATTGGTGTGTGCTAGACTAGCATTGCGAATAGTTCTAAAAATGAGGGGTGTCATCATGAAGGGTGTGAAGATGGCGGAGAAAGGGGGAGAAGTTTTCACAGAGGATTCAGAGGCTGTAGTGGTCACGACAGAGGAAGGAGTGACTCCCCCTGGAAATTGTTTCAATTGTGGATCTATGGATCACTACAAGCACGAATACCCAAATTTTCTGCAATGCTAGTGGTCCAGAAAGAAACATAAGTATGAGGAGTACCCTATTTTTTATGATCACATGAGCCAAAATAAAAAGAAGGAAAATGTCATAGGAATAGGTAGCGTAAAGAACACTGAGCTTATGTTCGTGCCTAAGGTATCACCTAATCATGAGTTAGAATGTGTATTAGTAACTACATGCATTTAAATTGCACATGCCATAGAAGTACCAAAGCAGAGGCCTCTCATTACAAGGGTAGAATTATTTCATGGAAAGTACCTTGATCTAAATTATCAGAAGGAGGTTTACCAAGAGACTATGGAGGTTATTAGGATCTTGCAAGGAGATATTCAATATTTGAAAGAGCAGTCACAAAAGTTAGAGCTGGTGAAGAATGTTGAGATCTCTCAGAAGGACGTTGATGATGTCAAAGAGATATGTAAAATGCTATGCTATGAAAATATCATTCCCATGTTAGGAGATTTGTTGAGAGGAAAGATACCATGTGCTGGAAGTGAGCGTGGGATGACGCTCATTCTATGAGTGATACAACTAGAATTACAAGGAAATCACGTTGAATGCGGTTATGCTCATAGTAATTCAATAGGATGATGCTCATTCCATTAGTGATACAACTAGAATTACATGTGATAATTGGAAGCATGGGACTTATTAGTTTGTTGGGAGAGAATTGAAGGTCACTGTGACTCGAGTTATTAAGGTGTTTTCGGTTAGGTGTCTGAGAGGAAGACAATTACATGCTATGGAAATCTAGTGGACCTATGAAGTAGAATGGAGGAATATGCTTGTTTATATCTTGTGTGGAATAACCACATGTTGGTGGACGACTCATCGAGGTAATCTTATAGAATGGCGTGAAGTGAGAATCACATTCTATAATAGATTTCTCTGGAATAATGCACCTTCAAAGATATACAACTACCATGGGAAGGAATTTGTCTCGTACCACATTCAAGAATGTGAGAAATCCTGGACAAAATTCCTAGAAGATTTAACCCCTTCACTCTCGGTGCATAAGTTTTATTCCACATTGTAAGGTTGTGCATGTACATGGTATGTTTTTTCATAGTTACATCGTCAAACATGAAATTGGCAGGAGTTGATGGCAAGCATTATGCATGATTTTGAGTACCTATCTTCTAAACCATCAGTGAATGAGAATTTTCAAGTAGTCAAATGCCTTACTCTGGGAGATAGTGCCAAAGATGAGGAACTCACCCTAGATTTTCTAGGGGAACCTGATTTGGAGGCACACATTAGAGAAGAAGAAACGAATGAAGTACAACTATAGAGCACTTTCCTAGAAAAAGAGAAAGGAAAAATGGGGCACCTGATAGATAATGAGGAAGTATATAACCTCAATTTTGATCATACAAATGGTATGCGTGAGGCAGAACCAAAAGAATCAATCATTGGTGATTACTGGATAGACCAAGAAGTTTCGAAGATAATTGAGTTGTTGCACAAATTCCAGGATTTGTTCCCAAGTGGATACCATGAATTGAAAGGAGTTCGTCACTTATTGGGAGATGCAAATTAAGTTGAAGAAATTTGTATGCCCGATTATGAAGAGACCTTATAGGATGAATCCTAATCTGCGTGTGAAGGTGAAAGAAGAGATTGATATAATGTTGGAATCTGGGATCATTAAGGCCATTGAAGAGTCTGAATGGGTTAGCCTAATGGTGATTAGTATCAAGAAAGATGGGAGGATAAGGATATGTGTGGACTACAGAGATTTGAATGTTGCATGTGTGATAGATCCTTTTCCAATGCCTTTTACTAAGGAAATATTGGAGGGTGTAACAGGGCACAAATTCTACTCTTTTACAAATGAATTCTCAAGGTATCACCAGGTAAGGATTACAAAAGAAGACCAAGAGAAGACTACATTTACCACTAAATGGGGAAGTTTTTCTTACACTTTTATGCCCTTTGGACTTAAGAATGTGCCTATTGTATTTTTGCACATTGTGGTGAAAACATTTCAAGACATTATTCATAAGTTTCTACAAGTCTACCTAAATGATTGGATAGTGTATGGAAAGGTGAAAGATCATTCTGAAAACTTGATATTGATGTTTGAAAGGTGTAGATAGTTAAGTATCTCTCTAAACATTAAGAAATATGTCTTTGTTACTCCTTTTGGCACATTGGTAGGTCATATTGTTTGTAAGGAAGGTTTATTGATGGACCCTGCCAGAGTTGTAGTTATTTTGGGTATGGAGGATCCTACCAATTAAAGTGCAGTGCGTGGATTTTTTGGGCATATGGGTTACTACAAAAAATTCATCAAAGGCTATGTCAGGATTTCCACGCCTTTGGAAGATTTATTGAGGCATAAGGGGAAATTTCACTCGGGTGAGGCGTAACAGGTGGCTTTTGATATGTTGAAGGAGAAGCTTACCATTGCACCTATTTTGCACTTTCCCTCTTAGGAAAATCCCTTTCATGTGCATGTAGATGTGTCAAGAATGGAAATTGGAGCAGTTCTAGCATATCTCGGAGAAGGGGTTTCTGATCACCCTTTGTGTTTTGTAAGTAGAAATTTAACTCCAGCTAAGCAGAATTACACAACAACAAAGCACAAAGCATTGTCTATGATTTTTGCACTGCATAAGTTTAGGCAGTACTTGTTGGCTATTCCATTTATATTTTACACAGATCACATAGAACTTAAGTATTTAGTAAAAAAACTTGTTTTTCAAGGGTGCATATACCATTGGATCTTGTTATTTCAGGAGTTTGACTTTTCATTCGTAGTAAAACTAGGAAAGATAAATTCAGGAACTGAACATATTTCAAGAATTACTTTGGGTGAGGACACACATAGCATTAAAGACACAATGTTGGATGCATAGTTGTTCATATTACAACGTGCACCCTCTGATTTGGATGATATTGCGATCTTTTTATGAATAGGTGTGGCCCATGATGGAATGAAGAGTATAGAAAGAAAATAACTTGCCATTTGTCTCATGTTTTATATATGGATCAGTGGAGATCTATAAAAACTTTCTTGGGATGAGATTTTTCACCAATGTTTACTCGAACATGAGCGCGTGGGTATTATGGAGAAAAATCATGGAGGGATTGCTATTGGACACTATACAGGGTGAGCCATCATGCACAAGATTCTGATTTTTCGCTTGTGGTGGGAAACATTGTACAAGGATTACTAAGAATATGCAAAAGGATGTGATCATTGTTAGCGCGTTGGGAAGCCTGAGAACAAAGATGAAATGTCGTTAATGCCTATAGCAAGTGCAAAACCTTTTGAAAAATGGAAAATGGACTTCATGGGCCCTATTTCCCCACTGATGTGCAAGTTTGGGTCGCACTACATCATTACTTGTACATATTATCTTACAAAGTTGGCAAAAGAAGTGCGTACGAAGGATTGCACTGCAGCTAGTACAACAAAGGTTCCTTTGGGATAATATCATAAGTAGGTATGAATGTCTATTGAATTTAATGAGTCATAGGGGTACTCATTTCATGAATGATATTGTTAGAATATTATTAGAAGAATTTATCGTTTTGCATTAGAAGACTACACCCTATCACCCACAAGATAATGGAACCATTGAAGCTGTCAACAAGATTTTGAGCCACACATTGACAAAGATTTGTAATGTTGGAAGGAAGGATTGGGATGATAATTTTTTTGTTTTACTTTGGTCATATAGAACAACCTATAAGAGCCTGAAAAAAGTAACACCCTTTCAGTTGGTGTTTGGCTCAGAGGTTGTTTTATCGGTTGAGTTTACGTTTCTATTATCCCAAATTCACCCCTTAGAAAATTTGGTCAAGAAAAGTCCTGCACATAAGGAAATTATGAAGGAAACGACTCAGACCCGTGAGCTCACATTCCATGATGAAAAAAAACAAGGTTACAGGGAGACTTTACAATGGAGTGGCGGGGCCTGCGAAGGATAAAACGACCCTGTGCAGTAAGAAAGAAAAGAAGCAGTGTAGTTTCAAGGTCTTTACACTAAAAAAAAGTTCAGAGTGAGTCCAAAATCGACTAAGTATGGAGGAAACAGTGGAGGCCGACAAGTGTCAACTCTACATTCCTCCAAAGGTGAACTTTGAGCTGGGCTTTCAAGCAAGCACGGTGCCTCCATGTGTCCAGCCTCAGAAAGGGCTAGATTCAGTTGAATAGTCAATGTATGGGGTAGGACGGCAGAAGCTGCCAAGTGTCTAAGTGGTGTTGAATCAAGGATTGAAGAGAGAGAAGGTTTCCAAATGAGTGTCAGGCTGCCACATGGCCCTGGTAGGTGAAAATGGAGAAACATCTTCGGGCCTTTAATGTAGGATCTTCTTGCTCTTCAACTACCATATCTGATTCGATTCGATCCACTGGGGAACCAAAAGCAACATATTGTGGGCGGATTTACAGAAGGCGTTGATATTCAGTGGTTGAAATTTAAAAGTTGGATTCGAAGCGTATCTCATGGTGGTTGGAGAAGGATTCAATTTTTCCCTCTTCTCTAGATCTCTTATTATTTCTATATATTATAACACTTCTCATTTTGGAAAGGGAGACATTCTGGGCATAGAGAAAATCTATCAAATTTGTTTCTTGATGCCATTTTTGAGCAGTGAACCTTCTCCTATGCCTGGAAAATGTATTTGGGCCTCTATTCCAGAAATTTAATGGTCTGTGCACCTTCTAGAGAAATAAACACATTTTTTTGTGGTGTTCTTCAACCCTTTGCATCATTTTTTTGTTTCTCCATGCCTCTCCCTTCCAGATTTGTTTTTTTGTGCATGTATTTCACATGTACAGGTGCAGGATGTTGTGTTACATGGAGTTTAATGGAAAATTTGAAAATCTGGGTCATGTTACTTCTATCTGACCTCCCTCATCTCCATTTTTTCTGTTTCTTTCTCCCTCAACAGAATATCTCACTTCCTTTGCTGTTGTATCACCTCTTTCGTGTAGGATCTATTGTTTCCCTCTTTCTCTCTCCTTGGTTCATTGGAATGGTTAGATTAGGTTAGATTTAGTTTTCCTATACTGGAGTAGCTCGTGGTAGGTAGTTTAGGAATAGGAACCAACCTTTAATCTAGAGAGCTTTCCCACTTTTGCAAGGTCCCACACCTTGGGAAAAGTTAAATGTTATGCAATCACACCAGATGATTCTTCCTTAGAAAAGCATATTTTTAGAACTCATTTGGGGTTGTTTCTGATTTCACACTAACAGTTTTGGCATGCCTGGTGGGGACCAAGAGGGTCTTCATTTCATTTCATCAAGTTGATGTGTTCTTGGTGAGATTCATCCTTTAGATGCACATTTAAAGAACATCTTGCGACCCCATCTAGTTAAGAACTCATCCTCTGAGTTGCAGGCTTTTTTCCATCGATTTCCACTTCATTTCATCCATTTTATTCTTCCATCTCTTTCATTTCTCCCCTTCCATGAGGTTGTGCACTCATGACTTCATTCCCTTCATGGAACTCACACTTGTAGCAACAACAGACATTCCACCTCCAATGCTTTTCACACAACTCCTCCAAATCAGCGTTATAATCAGATCCAAGATCATTATGCTTACCTATATGAGCAGAGTCAAATTAGTTTGGCCATAGAGCTTATCAAGAACAAGGAGACACATTACAATGGTGACAGCTATGTGGAGTAATGTTGTTTATTGGAGAAAATTCAAAAAATGGAGGCTAGCATGGTTCAGTTAAGGGGCAGTAGCCACAAATGAAGGCATTCAAAATTGGTGCACAGGGCACCTTGTCCGTGGGAAGGCCATTTTCCAAGACATTATAGCTCTCATGAAAGCTAGCTTCATGGTTGAGAATGTTTCCCTCAACTTACACAGTGGATTGGGACATTGAGCTTATGATCAAAGTGAGAGATAGCCTTGTCCATGGGTAATTCAATCACCAGCTCCTATATTTTTCATTGTCTCTTCCTCAATATTTATCATTTCAGAAGAGGCGAAGATTCAAGCCCCTCACTTTGCTGCCCCAAGTGTTGATTCATGTCTCAATCATCCTAGTCTTCCACTCATCTCAGTTTCTTAATGTCCTTTTCCTTCCCTTCCAAATAGTCCATCCGCGTTCTCCTTTCCAATACAAACATAATAGAAGTTTCTCTTTCTCCTTCTTTCTTTCCCTAATCTTTACCACTGGCTCGCTAGCCTACATGTTGGCTCAAGAAACGATGACAGAGAGACGTGCATTTATTTCATTGTCTGAACACTGCCCGTAAAAACCGACATTGAATCGTTATACACAACAACGGAATGCCTCTCCAGTCTTGCCAACCCTAACTTATATGCTAAGCAAGAAACAGGTCATGTAAAAAAACAGCACATTTCAACTGTTGCTCACTGGGTCCTTATCTAGAACCTGACTTTTATTAACCCTAAGGATAATTTGAATTAACATTGGTAAATCAGAAATCAGTTAAGGGACAAATCAGCATGATTGGTTACTATACCCATTAGGTGGAGTGGATCTAGTAGACATATTGTTCAGATAGTGCTACTACTCGAACCCACCTTCTATCGCTGAGGTGTCCCGTACATGATATCATTATTTATCATGGGACCATACGGACCCTAAGGGGCTACACGCAACACAGAAGGCGGCTACGCATTATCGTAGAAAAATAACGTCATTGTAGAGCATGCTCTAATCGTCAAGCATTCGCTGGAATTCTTCTAAATGTGGTTCACGCAAAATCCAAGACACTTCTCCACAATCGCACACGGGGAATGTGTGGAGGCCCGTCAGTGGCCATGCCACGCTGCAGAATACACCGAATGGGTGATTTCGCCCACTACTAGAACCATGCATAGAGTTTGTACACAGGGATCATCGTGCCAAACTTCTTCCCATGAGAACCCCCATGCCGCACAACGCTGCCACCCATCGCTACTTCCAGGGCCCCTTTTCTTACATGGGGCCCTAGATTAATTAGGGATTCTCTTCCTCGTCCACAGACGGCCATAATTGTATAATCAGGCCACCGAATATTTCCAAAGGGTCTAGGCTATGCCCTTCCTACTGGACCCGTGTTCTTAATCGCCACTTTCATTTGACCCAGCATTTGCAGGGACGGTATCCCACAAGTCTTTGTCAAGAATGGAACTTCTTTAAGAATGAGAGTTGCGACTATGCATAATTTAAGATAACCATCTGAAATACGGCTTCTTTATTCCCCCAGCCAACGAACCGGATTGACAGCGACGAATAAAACACGAAAGCCATCTCCTGAAACGTGTAATAAAACAATGAGATTGGCACTTGAGGTATATGCCGCCGTAGGGCCGACCAAACGCATAAGAAACACCAACGGAGTCAACTCTTTCTCGCTAGTCTTCTGGGTATAAAGCATCTCCGCTTGAGGTTGAAATCCCCAGTCTCTTGCATCTCATTACCAGAGTCGAGCTGAAGACCTTACAAGAATCACTCGTTCCCAACTAGAAAGCCTAGATGAACTATGTAGATGCGGAACACGCATAGAGTTGATGCTGAATTGTATGTGCTGGCAATATAACAAGAAGGTCTAGAACGTGACATTATAACATGCTCTAGTTCTAAATTCGACATCAGGATCGACAATAAGACCGTGAAGGAAAGGGGGTTCCCCAGCCTAAGGGTTGGGACCCATACCGGTCTGAAGGGCTCGGAATGTTCATACCTCCTATGTAACGCTAGAATGTGAGAATTTGGTGACACCAGGCAACCCACCCTCAGACCTTCTACGACAGAACACGAGCATACTCTATAGAGATTTCACTTGCCCTTCATATAGAGTAAGATCATTGTCCCGCTTGTTCGTACACATGTGGCCAAGGAAGTTATTCTCAAGCAAGCAGTACGCTCAGGAAGGAAGGGGGTTTGACAAACTTTCTAATCATACCTCTCCATTTTCATGATATCATCAAAGTCTCTTCGATCCGTCATCAAATCAAGTCTAGATGACAAATCTTATGGTAACTCATACCAAAAGATCTGTGTGCTTGTTCGCACTTGGTTGCTTCTAGGATAGGTGTCCCTTGCTATGGTCTTTCTAGAAGCTCCATATGTGCACAATCTACCCATATATATCTATAATCTCTTTGCAACATTAGCACATACTGACATTTTAACTTCAGAAAACGAGTCACATTGATCAAACAGACAAATGTTTAATTTTAAACTGCCTTGCCCACCAACCGGCGGTGATGACTTGGCTCGCTTACTATGACGTAGGGTTGGAAAGAATTGAAATGCCTTAGCTCCGCCTATGCTTTGCCCACAGGTGATAACCCACACACTGCGTACGAAGCATGGGGAAAGTGTAGGGGGTCCGCTTCAAAAAAGACAAATCCATAAACACATGTAAAAAAAAATCTTAAGTCGGTGAAGGTCAAACACAAAAGAATACTCAGATGTCCAATGCCAAAGAGTTCAAATCCTAAAAAACCCCGATTTTTGTCGCCCCCCACCCCACTATGTGGCATCAAGAATCTAATTCTGGGAGAAAAAACCGCAAAATAAGTAGCATTCTACATGAAGTCACTCGAATAGAGTGGGCGTGTGATATCCCAATTTGGTTCCGCCAAGCTTTGCTGTCTTCATCAGTATCATTTCAAACACATCCATAACTTTGTGCCCTCCCACCTCGTTGATACGCCCTTCGTCATCTCACTATTACGGGTAGTTGGGGGGTAGGCAATTGACATTCATCATACCGTTTATATACATCAACTTGGCCAAAGACAAACATGAATACCAAATTGTCGTGCAGAACTAAATCAAATCACTTATATCTAACTCCATATATCAGCATCATGAAATTCAAAAAAATAAAATTCACACACTTGCATCATTTGTCTCCATTGTCATACTTCTAAAACATATAAACATATATCATATATAATAATGATGACTAGAATAAAAGCAACTATGACTGCCAAGGATTGATCCAGATCAATATACAGATATAAAATGATCAACTTTTTAGTACATGCCATGCCATCATGCCCTAGGCATGGTCACAACTCTCAAAGAGCCCAGATAACAAAAATGTATCTATTAAAAAAAAACTATTAAGCCAAGGGCTCTCATTCCCTAATACCCCTCTAAGTGCACGCCCAAACGCCGAGGACTCCGCTACTCCGCGCTCTGAGTGCACAGATGGCTCACAGGATCCCGAGGGCCGCCGCGTTCCCACCTGCGATGTCTCCGCATCAGGCCGCGGCCGACCTATACCCCACTAACTCTGGCGAGAGTCATACCATCCTAGCCACATGCCAGACTTGGGAGAGACATCGGATGTTCTACCGGCTGTTTAAGTCTCCTCCGCGTCCACGGCAACTCTACATGTCCTCTCCATGGGGATCATCAGGTACCTGCATACCCTGCGAATCAACTCGCCATTTTTTTTCTCATCATAAGTCCTCTGCAACAAAGAGAAAACAATTAAAACGCAACAAAATTACAAATCAGATAGCAATAAGAAGATCCTAACAAAGAAACGAAATTAAAAGGAGAGAGTGTACTTCCTCGTATCCCCAGGGCCTCCATGGGATCTATAGGATCACGCCCCCCGCATAGCAATGCCGCTGCTAGATACTGAGGGCAGCTCCTGGGCTGGAGAAATGTCCCCCTACCACAGACTCATCTCCCCATGCCCTAGGAGAGTGCTCTCTGAACCAGAGTCCCCGTTCTCTGCACCGACTCGGCCCTCTCCGCCTGCATGATATCTTAGGTGTTGTTCCACTCAGGATCACTGTCCTCGGTCTCCTCCTCTTCCTCTCCCCCTGTAAACTCCTCAGACTCAAGTCTACCTCATGGGGTCATTGCTTCTATGGGCGAGACCCTGGATCTGACGCAAAAGTGCCTGAGGCACACCGTCTCTCCCTCTGGCACGTACTGATCCGCCTGGCTGCAAGAGGAAGGCGCTAGGAGTAACCACTGTCCAACCTCTGCCTCTAGGCCGCCTCTGGCCTCTCAGAATGATCTATATATTTGGCGCCCCTGGGGAAGCATACCCATGTAGGGTAGGCCCAACTGCTGAGGAACTCGGCCAAAGGGGTGTATCTCCACCACCCCCACCTTCAATAAGCTCCCTGGGGTGGAGCAAGAGATCAAGTAAGAGTCTCCTGCCCATATGGCCTGCCCTATCGATTGGTGTGGCCTCCATGTTGGCAGTAGTCAGGTGATGCACTGGCTGATATGTTCTCTAAGCACCGACAGGTCTGTCCACTGGCTCCCCTCACACTGGGGCCGAGGTCTGTCACCTCCTACACCTGTCCGTAGGGGATGAAATGCCATACCCAACTCTAACTCGGGTCGGTGGCTCAAGGACTGCCCCTGTAAATGGCTACCATGTATAAGTCATGGTAGTTGTGCCCAAGAATGTCTTGCTGCCCTAGGCATATAGCGATAGTGTCCCTCTATCTATGTGCACGAATCTGGTGGACCACACCAGTATAAACAAAGTTCTCTCCCTTTTCCACCGATCAGTCTCGAAAAAAGATCCCCATGAGGGCCTGGCGAAGTAGGGGAGGGTAAAAGAATGAATGGATCGAACTCTAACCCCCTTCTTCGACCCCTAAGGAATGACTGCATCTCCCATATATGTTGAGCCCCTGTGCAATCTGTTCGTGAACCTGCGGTCTCTAAGTGTTCGTCTCCCAATAATCGGGGGAAGAGCCTCCCCAGAATTCGATAGAACCCTCCGGTAATGTCCACTCAGCAGCGGACCCTGGAATCGGAAGGTGTTCATCTTACATCCCAGTATGAGAACAAGTCACAAAGGATGTTACTAGATGGGTAACATGGGGCATTCATGAAATGCTATTCTCCAGCCCGCTGAAGAGTGTCCTCCTCATCCTGTGATAGTTGCGTAGAGTACACCATGGGAGCCAATCACACTCCCTCTCTCTACTCCACCGGATATACGCCTCTCTCGCTGCATACCCCAAACCCCAAACAAAGCAAGTTTAGCAATCCAGTAACACTGTAAAATCACTAAAACACGTAAATGCTAAAAGTAAACAATTCAAAGTTGTCTTTTACATTCTCTGCAAACCCGCCGCACTAAAGCCAAGGGTGGTTTTGTAATCGCCCGCCTTAAGGGTGGCGGATGTGTAAAACGCGGCCCTGAACCGGGCGGCGGAGTCATTAACCACCGCTGGTAGTGGCAGGCGGTCGTGGTCCAAAAACTACCCACGGGCGGTTTTTTAACTGAAAAACCCTAAAAAGTCCAAAACAATGACCATTTACCTAAAGACAAGCCTGCACCATAGGCGCCCCCCCTATGCGTACCTTTTAACACTACAATTTTCAAAATCCCCCCCATACAACGTATTTATCATTTTCAACTTTAAGGAACCCTGGTAAAAAGTAAGACGGGAGAAAATTAACATGTAGCTCACGGTCGATGTTCCTCACTGACGCATGAATCGTTATCGTCGTCACAGACTTAGCAACTCTACTCATCGCAATAAACTGTCACCGTGGTCCAGAGCTCAAATCAATCAATCAACTCGCACAATGAAGAGGAATGGGCCCCTTTAACTGATTTTCACAGGTTTTGATCGCCGACAGAGGTAAGTTTCCTATCCCCACACAAATGGTACGTTCGCGGATCCGGATTACTTTAGCGTTATTTTTCCAAACTAATTGTGTCTAATCTGCACGTGAGTTCCTCTTTTCATTTGCAGTAGCGTGAATCTTTGGATGGCGTCATTTCACACAGCATTATAAGTATAACTTCTAACTTCCCCATGTTGGGACCGCCAACTCGGACCCACCATTTTTAACGCCTCTTCATGCTAAAACGCTTCTCCGAGGGCAATATGTACGTACCCAAATTTGTAAGGTACTTTCATGCCACGAACACTGTTGACACACTGCCCCAATGAGATACAGGTCTTCCTCGCAAGGTGTTCGGGATCCCGAAAGCTGCTCCATATGCGTAACATCCCGATACCCCCTAGCCCCCGCGTGCTTTGTTTTTTTTCTTCTTTTTTCCCTTTCCCCTCTTTTCTTGCCTTTTTCTCTTCTAACGAGACCGAACCGCCGCCCTGCTAGGAGCGGTCTCGACCCGCCGCCCTTACGGTGCGCGTCCTTTTACGCTTTTTCCAGAAATCTCTTTAACACTACTCACGTAAATTCATCAAGCGTTTAAACCATATTTATTTCGACCGCCATAAGCGTGGCTTAGGATGATGGTTCCCTGGAATCGTGTTTCATTTGTTTATAGTTTAATAGTTCATTGCTTTTACTTGGTAAATGTACGCTATAATGTTGGCTGTGCTCAAGCAAATGGCCCCTCCAATTTGCCCTCGATTTCTCTTTTTGTCACATATTTACTTTCATTTTTCTAAAGCGTTAGTTCTTTCATTGCATTCTTAGTGCATTGTGGTACTGTCTAGTAGCCACATAGCCATCTTGTGCACTCTCTGTTTTATTTTTACCATCCAGTGGAATTAATAGTCGTTTACCAATAGGAAGCCTTAAATTGCATGTTTTTCGCTCCTCAAACAGGATAGGGTTCAGTTCTGGACGCTTTATAATGTTTCTGCTCACATAGATCACGCTAGGAATTGCATAAGCCAAGCTCTATACGCTGACTATCCCGCTTCCTACGCACATTTATGTTCAGTCAGTATTTCTAAGCTTGCCTTTATCCCAATATCTACTTCTATTATGCTGCTTAACACACGTTTCTGATCCATTTGAACTGATGACAGGAGATCCATCACACTTAGGGACAGATCACACACACCATCGGATTCACACGATTCTACAAATCCAGGTTCTGAGCTTTCAAGTTCTATTAGAATCATATCCATAGAGTAGCTTAAGGCTTTATTGTAGTTAATTCTACCCTCATATGCCAGGGAGCTGTGGGGGAGGGATAGTTTTCTTCCTTCTTTCTTAGTAACTACGATTCACTTCTCACTTCTGAGGTAGGATTGAGAGTCTTGAAATCATTTATAATGATTTCGTATTGGAATAGATCTACAATGGGGCACAGAAAAAAGCTACACTCATTATTGTTTGTTTTAAATTGGTATTTTTAGGTTGTCAATTCTAGATATTTTAAATATTTGCTTTCTAATTCTAAAGTTTCATCAACACACAAAAATAGAGAAATCTATATGCGATATACACGTCACATAGTTATTTCATTTTTACTGTAGTTCGTTTTACATTGTTGCTTTTGTATACAATCACGTGACCTAGAGAGCCTATGGAATAATTTTTCAAAGCCAAGCGGCCCGCCAATCTCATCACCACCCACGCGATAACTAATATAGACCAAAATTAAGATCCGAGTCCTTTCCGAAACAACACGTACGCTTGCACAAATCAATTCCCATTTGAGCGGGTAACTAAAGACCCAAGCCCACACTTTTTTGTCAAATCAACCAAAACTCAGAGACCCTAGGCAATAGTCATTTGATTGTAGAAGGCTTCAATGAGAAGAAACATTTGTTCGCTCCTTGGTCCCATAGCCAGGTGCATAGACATTCTCACATACATAATAACCCAGCCTAGAATTCTGGTTGTGGTGAATGCCTATAAGGTATCGGAAAAATCACATAGTTATTGATCCTAAATTGAAGCTGAAAATGCATACGATTCTTGATCTAGGATTAGGACTTGATTTCACACGCATGACCATAACATTCCACACAGCGTAGAGTCCTACAGGTGTGACCCCAAATCCCGCAGCCCACGAATCCATAGGAAAATAAACAATCGACACTGATCGCTCGTACACTAGTATTCAGATCTACACCCCCACTTCCCTACCATCATCGAGCATAGTTATCCTTACTAGATATAGATCTACAAAGCTAGAGATTTCTAACTAGGCCAGAATCGTCATATAGTCGACTATTCACTATCCACCATATGACCTTGTTCTGAGACATACACGACACTATCCTAGGTCATTTTCCACATATCTATTCCACACCCTGAGATCGATCTTTGCAGCTCGATATTGATTGGGCCGTCGAAAGTTCATCCTACTTCGATCTATCACATCCACACCAGTTCAGGTTAGAGGGCCTTCTTTTGCCCAGATTCACAAATTCCATTAGTAGCTTCTTAAAGACTTAGATTTCCTACTTTTTTTTCGGCATCTCACATATATCCATACCTCCACCGCGTCTCGCACGACTTAGGAGGTCGGGGGAGGAAGAGTCGCTTTGTAGATTCCCCATGCTTGCATTCAGTTTTTCTGTCGTAACAGCCAACCTGCACACTCAAGTGATCACCCATTAGGTGGGTGATATGCTGCACAACATGGGAATTGAAGGGTGGGGAAAGTGACTAGATCTGGTTCTATGGTGGGACCCAACCGCTTTTGAAATTTTCCAGAAATTGTGTGGAATGGTAGAACGCTTGGCCTTTGGGCACAGGTGACTGTGCTTACGAAATGGATGAGTTTGGATAGAATTCACACTGTGCCTGAGTTTGATACGCCTACCATGGGTAGAGAGCAATCTATATTCGATATTCTATGATGTTCTTTTCTAGTTTGCAGGAGATTTGTATGAATGGGGTCAACATATGCATCAGCAGATTGGGTATTAGCGACTCGTGTTTAGACCAGCAATTATCATAGCTACATGTTGGTGTCCTTGGTGGAGTTGGTGTTATTAGATACACATTATGAATCATGGTTTTCTAACTTATTCTTTCCCAAAGGGGTACGAGTGCAATTCTTCGTGGAGAGACGAGAGGATCTGTTCTACATGTTTACCATTACCATAAGATGTTGATCATCATTTGGTTATAAGTTTTTCCTATGGCTAGCTAAACTCCCACTCTGTTTGGGCACGAACTGGGTTGTGGCAAGAATATCAGATTCTAGGAAGCATGGAGAGAGGCAATGCAACTAAGTTAACTGAATAAACACAGAAGAGGAATTGATGAAACGACGTGGAGATTATAGGATTATGATGCTGGAGCCTGACGTTGCAAGAGGATTTTAGGTCCATGTAGAGGACTGAACCTAATAAGTTGTGCTACCCCGATCTTGGCAAGCATTGTAATGAGAGCCCCCTCAGCTTCTACTGAGAGATTTTTGTATGAAGAAGGAGACGTCGTAATCAGTATTTTGAACCCACCTAGTACCTAAACCCTTGCACTTCTTTTTCTAATTCTGAGACCACTATTGCTATCCTTATTGGTGTTTGGGTTGAAGAGAACACAGCACTAATATCATGTTCATTAAATTCATTTATGCCACTTAGAACATTTCCTGCATGTTTTTGGGTGGTACTGCTATTAGTTTGTCATTTGGTAAGGGGTGGCTTACAGAAATTTTTAATCACATCTTAATAGTTTGTCAATTCACACGGTTTGAGCTCAATTTTTAAGACACAACGGGGGAACCAGCGTAACACTAATTACGCAGTACCGCTATATGAAGAGGTCTGTGGATCTGGGTCAGGAGTTCGTGGAATTAGTGGTACCCTGGTGGTGGATAAACTAGGGACTTATGGATTTGGATCTAGTGGGCAGGGATATAAAACCCCATTAGCATGTCTTTTATGCATGTCTCTTCATTTTCCTGAATAGACCAGGTTTGAGGATGTTGTAGCGCCGTTACCTAATGTGAATTAATTAGGGGTGCTAAGGGGATCAACTACCCTTGAGGGGAAGAGGACTACTGTTTAGATCGTTGTAAGGAGCATGCACATAGCGGTACCAAAATATGACCCGCATTAGATCGCGGTGGTTATAAATGTTGCGTATACTCTTGGTGAATTTTATCTTACTAAAGTTTAGAAAAATAGCATCACGCACTCAGGATCTTTAAGGGTTATGGAAGAAGATTGTGGAGTAATGATTGGTGTGCTTTAAGAATAGTTTTACAAAGTTATCTTATATATAATCCTTCTCACATGACTCAATGGTTCGTCATAGGCTTCTAACACATTTCTATTAGCGCTTCACTAAGACGTCATTTCACAGATGTACTGGGCCCTGGACGGAGCTTTTTCTTCACGAGAGTCATTTAACATCATTGATTCTAGGGTAAGTCCATTTTAGGAGGCACATATTGCTTCCATGGCAAGTAACCTTGCAAAAATTGTCTGTGAATTCAAACATGAGACCGTGCAACAGATTTGGTGACAATTCTGAAGTAGAACGACACACCAAGGCTAGTTTCCCTCAGTCATGGTGCACCTGTCGGTACACTGTGAAATATGTCACGGGGATCATTTTTCAGTATATGCCCCCTTTTTACACACGGGTGGTCCCATAAGAATGTTGTCTTGTTATTGTAGATGTCGTAACTCTAGTGATCATGATACAATGTTTCAAGTTGATAAGGCGATTAATTTTAATTGAGATGGTGCGTCTAGACTACATTGCGATATTTCTAAAATGAGGGGTTCATCATTAAGGTGTGAAGATGGCGGAGAAAGGGGGAGAATTTTCACAGAATATTCCAGGCTTGTAGTGGTCACGACATGGAAGGAGTGCTCCCTCCCCCTGGAAATTGTTTTCAATTGTGGTCTCTGATCACTACAAGCACGAAGCCCAATTTTCTCTGGTAATGCGAGGTGGTCCCAAAGAACATAATAGGAGGATACCCTATTTTTTATGATCACATGAGCCAAATAAAGAGGAAAATGTCATAGGAATAGGTAGCGTAAAGACACTGAGCTTATTTCGGCCGAAGGTATGCCACCTAATCATGATTGAATGTGTATTGTACTACTGCATTTAAATGTCACATGCCATACGAGTACCAAAGCATAGGTCCTCTCATTACACTGGTAGAGATTTTTCATGGAAGTACCTTGCTCCTAACTTATAGAGGAGGTTACCAGAGACTATGGAGGTTATTAGGATCCTTGGGCAAGGAGAATATTTTTTTCATCGTTGAAAGAGCAGTCACAAAATTAAGCTGGTGAAGATGTTGGATCTCTTCAGAAGGGACGTTTGATTGTCAAAGAGGATAGTAAAATAAAAGGCTATGCTAGAAAATCATTCCATGGTTAGTAGATTTGTGAGAGACCGACCCATGTGCTGGAAAGTGAGCGTGGATGACAGCTCATTCTATAGATGTATACAACTAAATTACAACAAGAAATCACTTGAATGCGGTTAACTCATATTAATTCTAATAGTATGATGCCATTCCAGTTAGTGATACAACTAAATTCCATGTGATATGGAAAGCATGGGACTTATTATTTGTTGGGAAGAGAATTGAAGGTCTGTGACTCGAGTTCTTAGGTGTTTTCGGTTTAGGTGTCTGAGAGGAAGCCAATTACATGCATGGAAATCTAGTGGCCCCTATGAAGTGAATGGGAGGATATCTTGTTTATATCTGTGTGAATAACCAATGTTGGTGGACGACTCATCGGGTATCGTAATAGAATGATGGCGTGAATGAGAGCCATTCTATAATATTTCTCTGAAAATGGCCCTTCAAAGATATAACAACTACCATGGGAAGGAATTTGTCTCGTACCACTTCAGAATGTGAGAAATCCTGGACAAAATTCCTAGAAGAGTAAACCCCTTCACTCTCGGTGCATAAGTTTTTTATTCCACATTGTAAGGTGTGCAATTACATGGTATTTTTTTCATAGTTTACATCGTCAAACATGAAATTTGGCAGGAGTTGCTGCAGCATTTCGTGATTGGAGTACCTTCTCCTAAACCTCAGTGGCATGAGAATTTTCAAGTAGTCAAATGCCTTAACTCTGGGAGATAGTGCCAAGATGAGGAACTCACCCCGATTTTTCTAGGGGAACCTGATTTTGGAGGCACCATTAGAGAATAAGAACCGCATGATTACAACATAGAGCACTTTCCTAGAAAAAGAAGAAGGAAAAATGGGGCACCTGATGATAATAGAATATATACCTCAATTTGTCATACAAATGTTAGTGCGGAGGCATAACCAAAAGAATCATCATTGGTGATTCTGATGACCAAGAAGTTTCGAAGGAAATTGAGTTGTTGCACAAAATTCATTCCCAGGATTTTTCCATGGATACCATGCTTGAAAGAGTTCGTCACTTATTGGAGATGCAAATTAAGTTGAAGAAATTTGTAGCCCGATTGATGAAGAGCCTTATAGGATGATCCTAAATCTCTTGTGAGGTGAAAGAGAGTGATATAATGTTGGAATCTGGGATCATTAGGCCATGAAGAGTCTGAATGGGTTGCCTAATGGTGATTAGTTGCGAAGAAAGATGGAGGGATAGGATATTGTGGACTACTACACAGAGATTTGAATTTGCATGTGTGATAGAGCCTTTCCAATGCCTTGTACTAAGGAATATTGGAGGGTAACAGGGCACAAATTCTACTCTTTTACAAATGAATTCTCAAGGTATCACAGTAGGAGTACAAACAATGACAAGAGAGACTCCTTTACCAACTACTGGGGAGTTTTCTTCACTTTTAGCCCTTTGGACTTAGAATGTGCCTATTGTATGTTTGCACATTGTGGGTGAAACATTTCAAACTTATTCAATTTCTCCAGTCCTACCTACATGATTGATAGTTATGGAAATGTGAAGAGATCAGTCTGAAACTGATATTGATGTTTGAAAGTGGAGATAGTTACAGTATCTCTCTAAACAGTAAGAATAGTCTTTGTTCCTCTCCTTTTGGCACTTGCGTTGGTCATATTGTTTGTAAGGAAGGTTATTGATGGACCCTCAGAGTAGTTATTTTGGGTATGGCGGATCCGACCAATTAAGGGCAGTGCTGGATTTTTTGGGCATATGGGTTACTACAAAAATTCTCAAAGGCTATTCAGGATTTGCCACTCCTTGGATATTTATTGAGGCATAAGGGGAAATTTCCTCGTGAGCGTAACAGGTGGCTTTTGATAGTTGAAGGGAAGCTTACGCATGCTACCTATTTTGGCACTTTCCCTCTTAGTGAAATCCCTTTCCCTTGGCATGTAATGGTCAAGAATGGATTGGAGCCGTTCTTCATATCTCGGAAAGGGGTGTTCTGATCCACCCTTTGTGTTTTGTAAGTATAAATTTACTCCCTAATGCAGAATTACACAAACACAACAACAAAGCACCAAGCATTGTCTTGATTTTTGCAACGGCTAAGTTTAGGCGGACTTTTTGGCTATGCCCATTTCTATTTACACAGATCAAAGAGAACTTAGTTTTAAGTAGAAAAAACTGCTTGTTTTCAAGGGTGCATATCCAGTGATCTTGTTCTTTCAGAGTTTGACTTTTCATGCGTATAAAACTAGGAAAATAAATTCGGACGAACATATTTCAAGAATTACTTTGGTGAGTGACACCATAGCATTAAAGAACAATGTTTGATGCATAGTTGTTCATATACAACGCACCCTCAGTTTGGATGATATTGCGATCTTTTTTTATGATGTGTGTGCCCTGAGGAGAGAGTATAGAAAGAAACTACTTGCCATTTGTCTCAGGGTTTATATATGGTCATTGAATGCATAAAAACTTTCTTGGATTCATATTTTTCACACCATGTTACTCGAACATGACGCGTGGTATGAGGAGAAAAAGCATGGAGGGATTGGCTAATTGGACACTAACAAGGGGTAGCCATCAGCACAAGATTGCCTGATTTTTCGCTTGTGGTGGGAACCTTTGTACAAGGATTACTAAGAAAAGTCAAAAGGTGTTATCATTGTTAGCGGCGTTGGAGAACCTGAGAACAACTAATGTCTGTAATGCCTATAAGCAAAGTGCAAAACCTTTGAAAATGGAAATGACTTCATGGGCCCTATGTCCCACTGATGTGGCAGTTTGGGTCGCACTAACAAGTCATTACGTGTACATATTATCTTTCAAAGTTTGGCAACATGCGTAGAGTTGCAACTGCAAGCTATACAACACAGGTCCCTTGGGATCTATCATAAGTAGGTTCATGTTCGTTTGAATTTAATGAGTCAGATGGGGACTCATTTCTGATATATGTTAGAAGATTTTAGACGAATTTATCGTTTTGCTTAGAAACTACACCCTATCGCCCACAAGATATGGAACATTGAACTGTCAACAAGATTTAGCACACATTGACACGATTTGTATGTGGATCGGAAGGATTTGGATGATAATTTTTGTGTTACTTTTGGTCATATAGAACGAACCTATAAGAGCCCCTGAAAAAGTACACCCTTTCGTTGGTGTTGGCTCGATGAGGTGTTTTAAATAAATCGGTTGAGTTACGTTCTATTATCCCAAATTCACCCCTTAGAAAATTTGGTCAAAAATCCTGCACCTAAGGAAATTTGAAGGAACCACTCGACCCGGAAGCTCACATTCCATGAATGAAAAAAACAAGTACCGGAGGACGTTACAATGGAGTGGCGGGGCCTGCCCCCGAATGATAAAACGAACCTGTCAGTAAGAAAGAAAGATACATTGTTGTTCAGGTCTTTACACTAAAAAAAGTTCAGAGTGATGTCAAAATCGACTAAGTATGGATGAAACAGTGAGCCGACAAGTTCAACCTACTTCCTCAAATTGAACTGAGCTGGGCTGTCAGCGCCTGTGCCTCCATGTGTCCAGCCTAGAAGGGCTAATTCATGTTGAATAGTCATGTATGGGTAGGACGGCAGAACGCCAGTGTATAAGTGGTGTTAACTCAGGATTGAAGAAGAGAGAAGCTTCCCAAATGAGTGTCATGCTGCCAACATGCCCTGGTCGGTGAAAATGGAGAAAACATCTTCGGCCTTTAATGTAGGATCTTCGCTCATTACTTCAACTACCATATCTGATGTCGATCGATCCCTGGGAACCAAAAGCAACGCTATTGTTGGCGTCTTACGAAGTGCGTTGATATTCATGGTTCTATTAAAATTGGAATTCGACCGAAGCTATCTCATGGTGGTTTGAGAGTTCATTTTCCCTCTCTCTAGATCTCTATTATTTCTACTAATATACCACTTCTCAATTTTGGAAAGGGAGACATTCTGGTCTAGAGAAAATCTATCCATTTTGTTTCTTGATGCATTTTAGCCAGTGAAACCGTCTCCGAGGCCTGGAATGTATGTGGGCCCTCTAGTGCCAATTTAATAGGGCCCTGTTGCACCTTCTAGAGAATACCCATTTTTTTGTGTGTTCTTCAACCCTTGCCATTTTTTTGTTTCTCCATGCCTCTCTCCCTCATTTGTTTTTTTGTGCATGTATTTTCACATGTAAAAGGGTGCAGGATGTTTGTGTTACATGGAGTTTAATGGAACTTTGAAATCTGGGCATGTTACGTCGATCGACCGCCCCGCATCTCATTTTGTCTTCTAGTTTTCTTTCTTTCTCTCCCTCACAGAATATCTCACTTCCTTTGCTGTTGTATCACCTCTTTCGTTAGGCATACAATTGTTTCCCTCTTTCTCTCTCCTTTGTTCATGGAATGGTTAAAGATTAGGTTTAAGATTTAGTTTTCCTATACTGGAGTAGCGCGTGGTAGGTAGTTTTGGAATAGGAACCACCTTTTCTAGATAGCTTTCCCACTTTTTGGCAAGGTCCCCACCTTGGGAAAGTTAAATTTAACTCAAGCACACATATGATTCTTCCTTAGAAGAGCATATTTGTTTAGAACGAATTGGGGGGTGTTCTGATTTCACACTAACAGTTTTGGCATGCCTGGTGGGACCAAGAGGTCTCATTTCATTTCATCAGTGAGTTGTTCTTTGTGAGATTCATCCTTTAGATTCACATTTCAAAACATGCGTGCGACCCCATCTAGTTAAACGCCTCCTCTGAGTGCAGGCTTTTTTTCCCTCGATTTCCACTCTTGTTCCATCCATTTATTCTTCCATCTCTTTCATTTTTCTCCCTCCATGATGTTTGCAATCTGACTTGGGGAGTCATTCCCTCATGGAACCATCACACTTGTACCACCACAGTACATTCCCCTCCAAGCCTTTTCACAACTCCTCCAAATCAGCGTTATAATCAGTATCCAAGATCAGTATGCTTACCTATTGGCAAGTCTCATTAGTTTGGCCATAGAGCTTATCAAGACAGGAGACACATACACTGGTGTACCGAGCTATGTGGAAATTTGGTTGTATTTGAGAAAATTCAAAAAATGGAAGGCTACTGGTTCTTTCAGTGGCATAAAGCACAAATAAGCATTCAAAATTGTTGGGCAGGGCCCTTTCCGTTGGAAGGACCATGTTCCAAGACTTATAGCTCTCAGGAGACGCTAGACTTCATGTTTGAAATGTTTCCCCTCACTTCCACATGGATTTTGAGGAGCCTTAGGCTTTGCTCAAAGTGGAGGGCATTGTGTCAATGGGTAATTCAATCACAGCTCCCTCTTTTCTTGTTCTCGTCCTCAAATATTTAATCATTTCAGGAAGATGCAGATTCAAGCCCCTCACTTGCTGCCCAAGTGTTGATTTCATTTCTCCAACTCCTATCTTCCACCTCATCTCAGTTCTTAGTCCTTTTCCCTTCCAAATAGTCATCCCCTCCAAACAAATAGAATTTCTCCTCTTTCTACAATTCCTATCTTACACACTCCTTTTTTGCTTTCCTAAGCCCATGTTGGGAAGAATACTCAAGAAGCCAGTAAAGAGACGCGAGAAGAGGATCCCAATAAAAAGAAATGACAACAATCTGAAGAGTTGGGCACCAAATTTGGTTTACAAATATCCCCTTGAGGGTCAAGCCAATAGAGGAGTCCAAGATTAAAGAACCAGTTGATGGCTTAGGCTGAGTTTACAAAGAGAAGAGAAAAACAAGAGGAAGAACACTCAGTCCATCGCCCATTGAATATGAGGCTGGGAGAGATCAAATCATTGTTGAGGCCACTCATTAAGAAGCATCATTTTTTTTTTGCAGTTTTTTTAACTTTCATTCAAGGGCTGATTTGATTGATGAACCCCTTATGGGGAGAACCATACAGTTTCAGAGGCTCTAATTTTGATGAGAAGCCGGCTATAGGATAACCTTATGTTCTCCTCCCCCTTCACCCCCTTTCAGCTCTGATCTTGAAGAAAAGTTTCATCTTTCAACGTCATGTTTTTTTAGGAAGAGAGACCCATGGTGCAAGTTGGCATAGATCAGCGGATCCATGAAGAGGTAGACACCTTGCACAAGACAAACAAAGGAGGTAGACTATCTAGATACTTGAGAGATTTTCTTGATGATGAGGAGCCCATGTAGATTACATCATTTTCCCTCATCCTCTTCCACTCACATGAACCTGCTACCATGAATAGATGTAAGTTTCAAAGCCGGCACTCCAGATATGGGCCCTCGGAACAAGGATGAGATCTTTATCTTACGTTTTCTTCAAAGAGGAGAAGGAAAAAGACAGGAGATGTCATCATCTCTCTCCCATCATCCACCCCCAAGAAGTCCAAAGAAGAATTCCATTTTTTGGATTTAAATTTCAAAGCAATGGTAAACTCAATGACCACCTTTCCCCAATTATGTACGTCTTCATTCGAGGCCAGGGAGAATCTGAAACCAGTCAGCCTACTCCAGGGCATGAGATGAGAATCTCAGACCAACCCTAGCTAACTCCTTGACAATGTGCCTCTGTTACATTTATTAGAAGAAATGTTAGACGATAGGGAAAAACGTGGGGATTTTTTTTCCAACCCCCTTTAAAATGTGTTTTAATTTTCAGATATTGATGCCCCGATGCAAATTTTATTTTCCTTATCTCTGTCGTCGACCAATAAATGACTCATACTTCATGAACTCTGTTAGTTGAAACGGGGTTGTTTTCTTTTCTGTGTCAAAATGCGTCTTGAAATTTTCTCCCACATCTTCACCAATTGACAAATGAAGATTCCATGATTAAGAGAATCTCTCGATATTTCTAGATTGGTCCATATTGTACAAACTGGGCTTTTGTCTCAAAATACAGGATATGTCCCTCGGAGTTTCCTTACGTTTCTCTAAAGTTGGCTCGGAAAATTTGCCACATTTTCCCCCACAAAGCCGCTAATGACATGGCATCCATGGGGTCGTTGGAGGTCAGGGTCCTTTTTTTTCCTTCCAAAGCCCATTCCCCCGCCTAAGATTTTGCCGGACCGCGCTTGTCACATTTTCTATTTTATTCCTTTTGGGGCAAGACACAGCAATGTTTTACTTTTTCCGCGATGCCCCCGACAATTCGAGTTCCCTTTGGCAAAAAATCCCCAAGCTTTCGCAGGCCCCTTGTAAATTTTGTCCTTCTAACTCCATTCGACCGTAGAGGGCAAACCAACAATTTATAAAGTTTCTTTACCGTTCTGGAAGGGGAAGAATTCTCTATTGGTGGAGCCAATTTCAAGAATTCCTTGAGTGCTTGAACTTGTTGATTTGTCTGAAGGCAAAAGGTGAGTTAGCCCCCAAAGAAGAGGGAGCTTATTGTGGTTAAAGTAAATAAGTGTAGAGAGTTGAGGAGACATTTGATAAGAAGGGATCGGTTTCGTGTTGTCAGGTATGTTGTCAGGTCATATTTTTGACTTCATGCCACTGGATGCTTCAGCCACTGGTCCATTCATCTAGCATGGAAGATGTCCCACGTGAGTTGCCAAAGTGTGATCGAAAAATCCACATGGAGGGATTGCTATTGGACATATACTAGGGTGGCCATCATGCACAAGATTCTGATTTTTCGCTTGTGGTGGAAACATTGTACAAGATTACTAGAATATGAAAAAGGATGTGATCATGTTAGCGCCGTGGGAAGCTGCGAACAAAAGATGAAATGTCGTTAATGCCTATAGCAAGTGGCCAACCTTTGAAAAATGGAAAATGGACGTCATGGGCCATATTTCCCCACTGATGTGCAAGTTTGGGTCGCACTACATCATTACTTGTACTATTATCTTACAAAGTTGGCAAAGAAGTGCGTACGAAGGGATCTTTTGCACTGCAGCTAGTACCCAAAGGTTCCTTTGGGATTAATATCATAAGTGTATAATGTCTATTGAATTAATGAGTCATAGGGGGACAGGGTACTCATTCATGAATGATATTGTTTAGACTCTTAGTAGAAGAATGTAGCGTTTTGCAGTAGAAGGACACACCTATCACCCACAAGTACTGGAACCATTGAAGCGGTGTCCAACAAGATTTTGGAGCCAACATGACAAAGATTTGGAAGTTGGAAGGAGGATGGGGATGATAATTTTTTTGGTTTACTTTGGTCATATGAGAACAACCTATAGAGCCTGAAAAAAAGGAAAAACCCTTTCAGTTTGGTGGTTTGCTCAGAGGTTGTTTTATCGGGAGTTTACGTTTCTATTATCCAAATTCCACCCCTTAGAAAATTTGGTCAAGAAAAAAGTCCGGCACATAAGAGAAGTTATGAAGGAAACGGATCAGGACCCGTGAGCTACATTCCAGCTGAAAAAAACAAGGTTTACAGGGAGACTTTACCAGAGGGGCGGGGCCTTGCGAAGGATTTTAAAACGACCCTGGCCAGTAAGAAAGAAACGAAAGCAGGGTAGTTTCAAGTCTTTACACTAAAAAAAAAGTTCAGAGGAGTCCAAATCGACTAAGAGGAGGAAAACAGTGGAGGCCGACAAGTGTCAACTTACATTCCTCCAAAGGTGAACTTTGAGCTGGGCTTTCAAGCAAGCACGGTTGCCTCCATGTGTCCAGCCTCAGAAAGGCTAGATTTCAGTTGAATAGTCAATGTATGGGGTTAGGACGGCAGAAGCTGCCAAGTGTCTAAGTGGTGTTGAAATCAAGGATTGGAAGAGAGAGAAGGGTTTCCAAATGAGTGTCAGGGCTGCCACATGGCCCTTGTAGGTGAAATGGAGAACATCTTCGGGCCTTTAATGTAGATCTTCTTGCTCTTCAACTACCATATCTGATTCGATTCGATCCACTGGGGAACCAAAAGCAACATATTGTGGGCGGATTTACAGAAGGCGTTGATATTCAGTGGTTGAAAATTTAAAAGTTGGATTCGAAGCGTATCTCATGGTGGTTGGAGAAGGATTCATTTTTTCCCTCTTCTCTAGATCTCTTATTATTCTATATATTATAACACTTCTCATTTTGGAAAGGGAGACATTCTGGGCATAGAGAAAATCTATCAAATTTGTTTCTTGATGCCATTTTTGAGGCAGTGAACCTTCTCCTATGCCTGGAAAATGTATTTGGGCCTCTATTCCAGAAATTTAATGGTCTGTGCACCTTCTAGAGAAATAAACACATTTTTTTTGTGGTGTTCTTCAACCCTTTGCATCATTTTTTTGTTTCTCCATTGCCTCTTCCCTTCCAGATTTGTTTTTTGTGCATGTATTTCACATGTACAGGTGCAGGATGTTGTGTTACATGGAGTTTAATGGAAAATTTGAAAAATCTGGGTCATGTTACTTCTATCTGACCTCCCTCATCTCCATTTTTTCTGTTTCTTTCTCCCTCAACAGAATATCTCACTTCCTTTGCTGTTGTATCACCTCTTTCGTGTAGGATCTATTGTTTCCCTCTTTCTCTCTCCTTGGTTCATTGGAATGGTTAGATTAGGTTAGATTTAGTTTTCCTATACTGGAGTAGCTCGTGGTAGGTAGTTTTAGGAATAGGAACCAACCTTTAATCTAGAGAGCTTTCCCACTTTTGCAAGGTCCCACACCTTGGGAAAAGTTAAATGTTATGCAATCACACCAGATGATTCTTCCTTAGAAAAAGCATATTTTAGAACTCATTTGGGGGTGTTCTGATTTCACACTAACAGTTTTGGCATGCCTGGTGGGACCAAGAGGTCTTCATTTCATTTCATCAAGTTGATGTGTTCTTGGTGAGATTCATCCTTTAGATGCACATTTAAAGAACATCTTGCGACCCCATCTAGTTAAGAACTCATCCTCTGAGTTGCAGGCTTTTTTCCATCGATTTCCACTCATTTCATCCATTTTATTCTTCCATCTCTTTCATTTTCTCCCATTCCATGAGGTTGTGCAATCATGACTTCATTCCCTTCATGGAACTCACACTTGTAGCAACAACAGTACATTCCACCTCCAATGCTTTTCACAACTCCTCCAAATCAGCGTTATAATCAGATCCAAGATCATTATGCTTACCTATATGAGCAGAGTCAAAATTAGTTTGGCCATAGAGCTTATCAAGAACAAGGAGACACATACAATGGTGACAGCTATGTGGAGAATGTTGGTTTATTGGAGAAAATTCAAAAAATGGAGGCTAGCATGGTTCAGTTAAGGGGCATAGCACAAATGAAGGCATTCAAAATTGGTTGCAGGGCACCTTGTCCGTGGGAAGGCCATTTTCCAAGACATTATAGCTCTCAGGAGAAGCTAGACTTCATGGTTGAAATGTTTCCTCAACTTACACAGTGGATTGAGGACATTGAGGCTTATGAGCAAAGTGAGAGATAGCCTTGTCAATGGGTAATTCAATCACCAGCTCCCTATATTTCATTGTCTCTTCCTCAATATTTATCATTTCAGAAGAGGCAAGATTCAAGCCCCTCACTTGCTGCCCCAAGTGTTGATTTCATTTCTCCATCTCCTAGTCTTCCACCTCATCTCAGTTCTTATGTCCTTTTCCCTTCCAAATAGTCATCCCCTCCAAACAAATAAGAAGTTTCTCCTCTTTCTTTCCTAATCTTACCACTCCTTTTGCTTTCCTAAGCCCATGTTGGGAAGAGACTCAAGAATCCAGTAAAGGAGAACATCGAGAAGAGGATCCCAATAGAAAAGAAATGACAAACAATCTGAAGAGTTGGGCACCAAATTTGGGTTTACAAATATCCCCTTGATGGTCAAGCCAATAGAGTAGGTCAAGATTAAAGAACCAGTGATGGCTAAGGCTGAGTTTACAAAAGAAGAAGAGAAAGAACAAGAGGAAGAACAATCAGTCCCAAGCCCCATTGAAGAGGAGCAGCTGGGAGAGATCAAATCAGTGTTGAGGCCACTCAATGAAGAAGGCATCATTGAAGTTTTTTTACTTTCATTTCAAGGGCCTGATTTGATTGATGAACCCATGATGGAGGAGGACCATACAGTTTCAGAGGCTCTAAGTTTGAAGCAGGCTATAGGAGAACCTTATGTTCTTCCTCCCACTTCACCCCCTTCAAGCTCTGATATTGAAGAAAAGTTTGATCTTTCAAACTTCATGTTTGAGGAAGAGAGAAACCATGGTGAGCAAGTTGCAGATCAAGAGGATGCCATGAAGGAGGTAGAGCACTTGCAACAAGACAACAAGGAGGTAGACTATCTATCAGACTTGAGAGATTTCTTTGATGATGAGGAGCCCATGGAGATTACATCATTTTCTCCTCAATCCATCTTCCACGCACATGAACCTGCTACCATGAAGGAGAATATTCAAGTTCAAAAGCCTGCACTCCATAATGGCCCTCTGGAACAAAGGATGGAAGATCTTGATCTTCCATGTTCTTCAAAAGAGGAGGAAGGAAAAAGACAGGAGGATGTCATCATCTCTCTCACACCATCCACCCAAGAAGGTCCACAAGAAGACTCCATTTTTGGATTTAAATTTCAAAGCAATGGGTAAACTTCAAGGACAAGACCTTTCCCAATTATGTACGTGGCTTCATTAGAGCCAAGGGAGAATCTGAAACCATTCATGCCTACTCCAGGGCATGAGGATGAGAATCTAAATACCAACCTCTAACTAACTCCTTGAAAATGTGCCTCTGTTTACATTTTATAGAAGAAATGTGAGAAGAGAGGGAAAAACGTGGGGATTTTTTCCAACCACCTTTAAAAATGTGTTTTAATTATTCATATATTGATGGGCTCGATGCAAAATTTTATATTTCCGTGTATCTACTTCGCAGACCAAATAAAATGACCCATACTTCATTAAATCTGTTAGTTGAAACTGGGTTTTTTTGTCTTTTCTGTGTCAAAATGCGTTTTTGAAATTTTCTCCCACAAATCTTCACCAAAATGAAAAAATGAAGATTCCATGATTAAGAGAATCTCTAGATATTTCTATTGGTACCAATATTGTAAAAAATGGAGCTTTGGATCAAAATATATGGCCCTCTGAGTATTTCCTTTACGTTTTCTGCTAAAATTGGCTCGGGAAAATTTTGCACATTTTCCCCACAAATCCGCTAATGACATGGCATCCATTGGGGTCGGTGGAGGTAGGGGATCCTTTTTTTTTCCTTCCAAAAGCCCATATCCCCGCCTAAGATTTTGACGGGACCACGGGTCACATTTCTATTTTATGCCTTTTGGAAGAAAAGGCAATTTTTTACTTTTTCCTCCGATGCCCCGACAATTCGAGTTCCTTTGGCAAAAAAAATCTCCCAAGCTTCGCAAGTCCACCTTGGGAAAATTTTTCCTTCTAACTCCATTGAGCCATAATGCAAAAAATACAAGTTATAAAGAGTTCTTTACCTTTCTGGAAAGGGGAAGAAATTCTCTATTTGATGGAGCAATTTCAAGAATTCCTTGAGTGCTTGAAACTTGTAAAATTTTGAATGAAGCACAAAAAGGAGGGTAAGTAAACCCAAAATAAGAGGGAGCTTATTTTGGTTAACAGTCAATAAAGTGTAGAGAGTTGAGGAGACCATTTTATAAGAAGGATCGGTGTCAGGTCATATTTCTTGACTTCATGCCCAATGGATGCTTCAAGCCACTGGTCCATTCATCTAGCAGGGAGATGTCCCACGTGAGTTGCCAAATTGTTATCCCAAATTCACCCCCTAGAAAATTTGGTCAAGAAAAGTCCTGCACATAAGGAAATTATGAAGGAAACAATTCAAACCCACGAGCTCACATTCCAGGATGAAAAAAAACAAGGTTGTAAGGAGACTCTACAATGGAGTGGCAGGGCCTGCGAAGGATCAAATGACCCTGTGTAGCAAGAAAGAAAAGAAGCGGTGAAGTTTCGAGGTCTTCAGGCTCAAAACAGTTCAGAGTGAGTCCAAAATCAACTAAGTATGGAGGAAATAGAGAAGGATGACAAGTTTCAACTCTATGCTCCTCCAAAGGCAAACTTTGAGTCGAGCTTTCAAGCAAATGTGGTGCCTCCACGTGTCTAGTCTCAGAAAGGGGCATAGTCAATTAAATAGTCAATGCATGGGGTAGTCCGACAGAAGTTGCCAAGTGTCTAAGTGGCATTGATTCAAGGATTGAAGAGAGAGAATGTTTCCAAATGAGTGCCAGGCTTCCGCGTGGCGATGGTAGGTGAAAATGGAGAAACATCTTCGGGCCTTTAATGCATGATCTTCAACTACCAGATCTGATTTGATTCAATCCAATAGGGAACCAGAAGTGACATATTATGGGTGGGTATCAGTGGTTGAACTTTAAAAGTGGGATTTGATGCATATCTCATGGTGGTTGGAGCAGGATTCGATTTTTTCCCTCTTCTCTATCTGTTATTCTTTCTATATATTGTAACACTTCTCATTTTGGAAAGGGAGCCATTCTGGGCATAGAGAAGCTCTGTCAAATTTGTTTCTCGATGCCATTTTTAATAAGGGAACCTTCTCTTATGCCTGGAAAATATATTTGTGCCTCTACTCCAGAAATGTAATGGTCTATGCACCTTCTAGAGAAATAAAAACATGTTTTTGTGGTGTTCTTCAACCCTTTACATCATTTTGTTGTTTCTTCATGCCTCTCCCTTCCAAATTTGTTTTTTATGTTCATGTATTTCACATTTTTACGTGCAGGATGATGTGTTTCATGGAGTTTAATGGTGAATTTGAAGGTCTGGGCCGTGTTACTTTTGTCTGACCTCCCTCATCTCCATTTTTTCTGTTTCTTTCTCCCTCAACAGAATATCTCGCTTCCTTTGCAGGTGTATCACCACTTTAGTGTAGGCTCTATTTTTTCCCTCTTTCTCTCTCCTTGGTTCATTGGAATGGTTATATTTAGTTTTCCTGCACTGGAGTAGATCGTGGCAGGTAGTTTAGGAATAGGATCCAACCTTTAATCTGGAGAGCTTTCCCACTTTTGTAGGGTCCCACACCTTGGGGAAAGTTCAATGTTATGTAATCACACCAGATGATTCTACCTTAGAAAAGTAGATTTTTAGAACTCATTTGAGGGTGTTGTGATTTCGCACTAACAGTTACAATCCTTGTGTATTACGTTCACAAGAGGATTGGTTGATGAACATCCACTTGAAGAGTGCATAGAAAATTTGATGTAGTTAGATGATAGGTGCACTATAGTGCGTTGGAGCCAGAGGATAGAGAAAGAAAGATAGAAGGCCTGACATGATCGACACATTAAGAAAAAGAAGGTTGAAGTTGGACAGATGGTTCTTCTGTATGAAGCCAAGTTTTTGTGCCACCATGTAAAGTTCCAAGTGCATTACTTGGGACCATATGTTGTGACCTATATAATTGACTTAGGTGCTTTCCAGCTAGAATATTTGGATGGCACATGGTTTTCCTATTTCTTTAACAGGGTTAGGTTGAAGCCCTACTATAAATAAGTCTTCTTGGTGTATGTAATAAGGCAATGTTTCCATTTAGCTTAGGTTTTCCTTTAATGCATTTTCCTTTATATGTTTTTCCTTTCATCATCGCTATGCCTTGTAATTTTTAGTCCTATTTTGTGTTGCGTGTTGGCGCGCCAGTAACTAACTAAATTTTAAGTGATTCCTTGTGCAAAGGACCGCACATACATTTAGTATGGGGTGGATTGAAGTATAATGTAGGATATTGTTGGCATGTTTCTAAGGGAGGTTGGATTGGTTGAAAACTATTTCTTGGACATTGGTGCAGAGCTAAAAACATTGTTTGTGTTAAAAACATTGTTGGTGAGAGGTGTTGTAAGGAATCTTGCAATGATTAAAGACCACATAAGAGAGAAAAAAAATCACTCAGTGTAACGTGAGGTAGGCGGCAACATGAGAAATTACTTAGTGGATAGCACAGAGGTTAATTACTTCAGTACAGTGAGGCAAACAAAGGAGTTATGTGGCAGTGAAGTAATGATAGCACACAAGAAGGTTACGATGATAGCGCGCAAGGTGGGGTCGCGGAAGTTTACTTAATTAGAAAAAGTATGTTTTTAAAAGTAACATTTGGACACATGGGTCGAAAGGATGGTGAGGTCATGTAAAAAGTATAAATAGGGGTGAGGGTAGTCATTTTAACTACCTTGCCTTCAAAACATTTTGTGCTCCTGAGCTATTGAAGTGCGAAGAGGGTGTGATAAACAACCGAAATACTTTGCAAACCAATGGAAATTTTCAAAGTATGATGAGACCTTGTGGAGTGGCAAGTGGAGTAGATAGTGAGGAAGCAGGGGTTGTGTAGGAGTGAATTTATTGACGTTGAAGAGCTCGGGAAGACAAGGAGAAGTTGAACACCTAGGGAATGCAGTGAAGGAACGAAAAATGGTACAAAAGAAGGAATGAACCAAGAGACCAGTGGTGAAGAAGGAGGAACCCGTAGAAATATACTCAAAAATGCAGTAACCCCCAGGTGCAATCAAAGTAGAGAAGTGAAGTTCAAATCTACATAGGTGCAAAATTAGTGATTTTAACCACATAACGTAGGAACATGAAATGTTGATGTGTGAGGATCTAGTCAAAGACATTCCAGGGTTAGAAGAGCTCAAAAACCCTAAGGTTGATGACTCGGTGTAACATGAGTTTCATAAAATTGGAGTTTTACAGCTATGAGAGCTTCCCTTATTCACTAAACCCACCCCACTCTTCAAGTTTAATGTTACACACACACAAGGAATTTTTCTAATTTGCGGGGAGAAGGATTAGAATTACGAGCCAGTTGATAAGGAGAGTGACATGCTTGTGAAAAACTTGTGAAGACATGTAACGCGACCTTTTTGTCAACTCGAAATTGAAGAATTTGTGAAACATTTAAAATATGAGAAGGGGGAAGGGCTCCAGTTGTCATAGATCTAGATGATATGGCATTAAGGGTCACAACCTGAATTATCAGCTGCAGATTGGGTGCATCAGAACAGTGGATGGATATAAACAGAATATTTCTGTACATTTTGTACAGAGTATCAAAATGAGTGCACTATAACTTCACATAAATCATTACGAAGAGTATCATTAAGGAAGCGTATGTGAAGAAGGAAGCTAGAGAAAATATCACGTGGGGGTACATCTTACTGTTAATAATATTTTGGGAAATTATCATCCTTGATGACTAGATCGAAACATGTGGGTTTACCCACCAAAGCACTCATCTCCTGTAGTGCAATTTTCATAGTTCACTTTGGATGGTTCCATTATGAATGCCTAAAAGGCTTGGATGAATAAGTGGTACGATAGACTGTGCAAGGCTTTCAAGAATAAGTGGCGTATTCCACACAAGTTTCCAATAGTTATAGGGGACCAAGTGAAGTTTTTAGTTATGCAACACTTCAGCTTGAAAAATTTTAAATTAACCAATCGAGAAATGGGTCCGAGGTGCAAACTTTTGTTTGCATTCACTACAAAATATTTGAAGTGTGCCATCAATTAGCTGAAAGAGGTGCATTTCAAAGTGGACTTTGATGTTCACACTCTTCGCGTAACCTACAAGTACGGTGCAAGGTTTTCATATATCGAAGCCTTAGAGAAAGACTTCTTATATCTACATCTACAGATCAATGTCACTATCAAGGGCTTCATCAGCCAAGTGTTCATGCAACTGCACCCTGAAATGCAAAGGGGAGTTAAAGTGGAGGCTACAGACTCAACCTTTCCAAAGACAAGATAGGCGTCAATTCCACCTATGAAATTGGTCTAGGAAGAGGAAGGAGAAGAAGAAGAAGAAAGAAGTGAAGGAAAATTGGACACTTCCAAGAAAAGGAAATATTATTCATGCCAGAGAATTAATGGGGATGTAGGTACATCACAACATGGCAACACCGAGGCTTCACAACTAGAGCGCAAAGAAGTTAAACAACCTGAGGAAGAAGAGTCAGAGAGGAAAAATCCTAAGGTACATATGATGTCTCCAATTCTGCAATGGAGGAAATCTTGGAAGATGACCAAAAAAATTAAGAGAAGAAATCAAGGTAGAGCTTGAGGAACAAGAGAAGATTTGAGGTGAAGGCTATGCTAACAGTTGATGCAGGCACGAAGGTAAAGACACCCACTATAAAGGAACCTTTGGAGATTCTGGTAAGAGAAAGTTCACCTACCCAACCCACCAAACCAGAAGAGAAGGATAAAGGAGACTCCTTTATTATTAAGGAGGATAAAGGGTTTATTGCAGGTACAAGCTCCCCAAGGAAGCAATGATTTAAACACAAGGTAGAGAGGAAGAGGTGGACACTTAGGTCCCCTCATATGAACTTCATGGATAATATCACAAAGTTGTTGCACGCATAATTCTAGAGAACCCTTGCCCTAGAGAATTTTCATGTTTGGGGATCTCTTAGACCAAGATGGGGGTGTAACGAGGACCAAGAAGATGATAATTTGAAATATGCATTTTCATGCAAAGGAGTCTGAGTTTGAGGTCAACGATCATGTGATCAAGACCATCCATTTGAAGAAAAAGAAAGGGGTGACTTATAAAGTAGTGGATCCAAACCACCCTATAGATGAGCAGGTGTGAAATGCAATGTAAAATATGTCCTCGAAAGTCATAAGATGGAGCTTGGACGTAGGGGAAAATTGTTTGAACCTTGGTCCCAGATCAAAAAGGGAAGGAAAAGGAGATAGAAATACTCTACAATGGTTTGAAGGACGAAAAGGTGCAAACAAAAGAGGCATATGATCGAGCTGGTGCCTTGGTTAAGAAGGTATTAGGACAATGTCTGACACTGGTGAGCCAAACTAGGAAAAATTATAACTATGAGATGGATTTTTCAGAAGACCTAGTGGGGATGTTGTTGGTTAAGATCAAGGATAGCACAAGACCCACAATACAGGAGCTCGCGAAGGAGAAGCGAAATAATGAAGTTGTTGTTGAGGCCCTGGATTACTAAGTTGGAGGACTTACTCACCCAACTCGAGGAAAACATATTGGCAGATAGGGGCTTGAACAATTTTTACAAGTGAGATCCCATCATTGATGTGCATGTAACATATGAAGATGCCATCCTCAAGGCCTTACAAGAGAAGGACCCGAAAAAATAAGATTAAGCATGCCCAACTGATAATCAACACCACAACGTAGAAGGATAAGATAAAAAACAAGCATGAGAAGTTGGAATTTCAGATTGGCGAACTCTGAGATTCTATCAAAGAACGTATGGATGAGTTTGATGGAGTTTGCACAAAGCTCGTTGTGATCATAGAAGAGCTCAAGGGGAAAGTTGAAGAAATTACACCAGACCCGGTACCTAGCATAGTGGAGGAGGCACTGGGAAAAAAAATGGCTGAACTAGAGGGATGGAAGAAGTTAAATGGGGAGATATATCTAGAGTTCCCTAAACTCCTCTAGTTAACAATTTATATTGTTGAAACATACAACATTTTTTCCTTAGCCAGTTTTTAGATCGACGAAATTTTGAACAGTGTGGAGAATTGTCGAGGATGAAAATCAAACTAGTGTGGGGTAATGTTGAGCTCCTAAGAAGACCAATTCCATGAGGTGTGAAGGGTTTTGTGGTGCACAAGCAAGGCGCAAAGGCTCGTGCCAAAGTAACTTCAGGAAGAGCATGGAGTTTTTCACACAAGAAAAATAGGCACGGATAAGGCTAAAACTTGAAGACTTACACCCCAAGAAAATAATACTCTAGGATATGATTATCATGCCAGGATTAAGATTTGTAAAGTGGAGTTAGTTATGGTTTAGCTGTCATTTGCATGTTTACGGTATTTGAGTATGATGGGGCATGATGACATTTTGTTGGCTAGATTTTCTGCATAGCATCAAACCTAGGTAGTCATGAGATAAATCTCCCTCATTTAACCAGTGAGGCTCCCGTGTCAGATTTGTCAATATAAATTTGTTATTATCTATCAGGGGTTTTACTTTAACCACTTAGTTCATGAACCATAACTAAGAAGTTCTGCAGCAAGTAAGAAACCGTTTAAGAAAGAAAAGTTATAGAAGAAAGACGTAAAGGAAATACAGAGAAGAAATGGGGAAGATGTGCATCCCAATTAGTAGATAGCAGAGCTAATTACATGCACATAGAAGAAACTTTAATAGATATGAACACACAGAATTATAAAACAAAGGCATCTCTAGATCTAGATCTAGAATAACACAAAGTTTATCAAGAGATCTAAGATTCAAAGCAAGAAACAAAGTACACCGTGACACAAGGTTCTCCAGAAACCTGCTCCTTTGTATTCCTTTACTCCAAGTTGCTCTCAGGAGTTCAGCACAAAGTCTAGAACTCAGGATTGCTGCTTACAAATTTTGATCGATCAACCCGAAGGTTCTTCCTCTACTTATAGAATGTAGAGGGGCAATTACAAGTTGGAAGCTTTTAGTTGAACTGGCACATGTGGAAGTCAGAAAGAAACAACTGGAAATCTTTCTCCTGGAATTCCTCTTTACGTGACATGTATGATTTGCAACTGAAAATAGAACCTTCTATTTTACACGTGCCACCTATCTCCAAGTAGTTGACTTCTTCAAGTAATGGCTTTTAAACCAATCACTTAAGTTGTATAATTTAATTGATCGCTCAATTAATTTGTTAGAGGAAAGAAGAAGGAAGAGGAAAGCTGACTTTATTGGAGGAAAGAAGAAGGAAGAGGAAAGCTGACTTTGTCCTTTTTCACGTCTGCATGCAGCTGATTCTTTTACCTTTGATTCTCACCAAACTGGATCTGGGAGTAGCTAGATCTAGAAGCAAGTTGGATTTGCATCTACATCTAGATATGGATCTGCAGCTGCATAACAAACTTTGGCAACTGGGCTGTGGATGGAAAAGCTGCAGCTCGAATAATTCCACTACCTTTAATCTGCATGCATGACTGAAGTTTTTCCTGCAGGCATGAGTGAAGTCTTTCCTGCTCTGGATCTGTCTATCAATTCAACAAGAGGTTCCGAGCCTAGATCCATGTCTCCAATATCTATAAATTTAGAAGTGATGCATGACTCCGTTGTGCTTTCTTTTTTATCTTTCTTCGCCAGTCTATCTTTGTCTAAACAATTCTTTTTCTTCTTATTTGACTGGAATTCTTCAATACTGGTGTAGATCTGGATATTTCTTCAGATTCAGAGGATATATGTAATGTATTGGACATTGATATAAGTTCCTTTTATTCATAAAAGCACCCGTATCTAACTCCTGCAATTACTTCAGACAAAGATGGCCACCGGAGCATGAATAGTGAATTTTAATTATAGAAATCTGCACTTTTCAATCCTGCTGCCCCAAAAAATGGTGTTTAATTTGCACATAAAGAGAGCATGAATCCTTTCAACAACACTTGAGCTCATGTAACACCTATGCAAACAATTATGCAGACAAAGATCAACCTCATTCAAAGCATGCGCCAAATTTGGAAACTTTTAGCCTTATTGCCACCTTTCCTGAGCAAAATCCTTCTTCAAGTGGGGGCGTACTTTTCCTCTTAGCTGCAATTCTTTACCTGTGAATTAAATAATTCACCCATATGGCTGCCCATGCTTATATAACCCTCACAATTCTATAATTAATAATTGCCCTAACAATTAAAGGCAATTAATTAATTAAAAATCATGCTCCTCTTTTAAATATAACATGTTTAAGGACAGCCATCCAATCAATTAAATTAATTCAATTTAATCATCCACACTTCACTTCACTTAAGCTTCACAGTGTGCTTTGACCATAGCCACTGAAAATAGGAATTAATATAATCATGTAATACTTTAAAAAGTATTAATTCCTTCTCAAAAGGGGCTGCATTAAATAAATTAAATTTATTTAATTTTGGAATTCTATTTCCAATTGATTTATTCCCCTTTGCTTTTGTTGACTTTTCCACAAGCCTGGGTGCCAAAATTGGGCGAATAAATATTAACAAATATTTATTTAATGCATTATTATTCACCCAAGGTGGGTCTCACTTTTTTGCATAATAGAATTCTATTTTTAAGAATTTTTGACAATGGGATTTTTTTACCCTGCAAGGCAGCCCCGGAAATCCCATGATGCACTTAAGTGATTTGACTTTGACAATGGGATTATTTACCCTGCAAGGCAGGCAATAAAATCCCGTGATTTCACTTAATTCACTTTTCTTTTATTTCACCATGGGAATTTTTACCCTCCAAGGCAGGCAATAAATTCCCGCCTGCATCCAGCATCTAACTTTCTCACTACATCTTAAGTGGATTTTATATCACGGGGAAAAAAGTACCCTGCTAAGCAGGTACAAAATTCCCACCTGCCTGTTGCTTCTATTTTTCCCACTGCAGCTTAAGTGAATTTTATATCATGGGAAAAAGTACCCAGCAAGGCAGGCAATAAAATCCCACTTGCCTGCTGCTTCTAATTTTCCCACTGCAGCTTAAGTGAATTTTATAACACGGGAAAAAATTACCTTGCTAGGCAGGTATAAAATTCCCACCCTGCCTGTGGCTTTTATTTTTCTCATTGCAGCTTAAATCCTTTGTTTTCCAAAAATGCGCCCATCCCCGCAGGGGCTTTTCTGGTGCACGACTTCACTTTTTCCCAGTGATCCAGACCTCCGATGGCGACTTCCTCTGGGCATAATGTGCATATATGTTTTCCAGCTGCTCCAGGCCAAAAATCGGGCTTACCCGGCAAAGGAAATTGTTCCAGAGAAATTTCACAAAAAACGAAACGGGACACCACAAAAACACGAAAAATTTCCAAAAGTTACAAATAAAGCCCAAAACTTATTTCAAGTTAAAACCCTTATGGCACATAGGAATAATAACATATTCACTCATAATAGAGTTAAAACGGAGCGCAAATAGCCTCATACGGGCTCAAAATAATTAAATACAAATATCTCGCAGAGAAATCCTGACGATAGAATATAACAACTTTGGGCATCTAGGTATTTGGCGAAAAAGGCTAATATGGCTCTTTGGGAATATCTTGACGCAATACAAGAACTTTCAGGAAATAAAAACACAAAACGAACCATTATTTTAAAAGTGCGAAAATTTTTCGGATAGGGTAGTCGCAAATTTCAGGAAGAAATCTAGGTGACACCAGTTGGCTCCGTCTGTGGACATCTTTTTCTCTGTCAGAATGACAAGGGAAAAGATGAGATCCCAGCATCTCTAGTTTCGTGTCTTGTCTTTTGGGCATAGGGTCAGGAAAACAAACAAAACACAAAAGTAAAAACAAAACAAGGAAAAAACAAACAAAGTTTTATTTATGTACATACATGTTTAACCCTGCTTCTTCAGTTGATGAACAACTTCAGATGCTGCCCGTTGAAAGGAAGTGGTAACTCAATTCCATCCCGGTAGGCAAGGAAGAGAGTATCCATTCCAGCAACTCTTTTGATTATGAAGGGCCCCTTTACAGAGTGAATCGGATTTGTTATGCATGCCCTTCGGTTCATGTCTCTTGTTCCACCAGAGTACCCAATCTCTGATCTTGAACTTCCTTTCTTTGGCCTTCTTGTCAAATACTATGGGCAAGTCCTTATTAACTTCATCTGGTGGTGGCTCATCCTTTCTTCTCTCCGTGGTAGGTAAGTTTGCATCAACTTCTCTCGTTCCCAGATTCACTTGTTGTACTTTGAAGGAAGAACTATCACCATATTCTTTGTTCTTCTTCAGGTACTGATCATGCTTGTTGAAAGTCTCCACTAAGGAAACTAAATCCTTGGGGATTTTGTTACCTTTTGGCTGGATCATTCCACTGCTATCACCATAACATGGATCATCTTTTTCTGTGACTGTTTGTCGTGGTGGTGAGTTACTCCCTTCAACATGCAAACATGCAGATGTTTGTTCAGGGACTCTAGGGTGGTAGACCATCTCCACTTTATAGCTTCCTCGTCTGAATATGGATGGTGTTCTATCTGGATTAAATAGTGCAGTTGTCACTGCCAAAGAATCTACCTTAGAATTTTGATTCGTTGGAATGAAGTCAATAGAGAAGGCTGCAAAAGTGAATGTGGCAGAAAGCACTTTATCTCTGTAATGCTCCAGCTTATCTTTTTTGACTTGACTTTGCCCTCAAGCCTGCTTTACCAGAAGTTTAGCATCTCCTTGGGCTTTGACGAGTCTTACTCCTTTCTTTTTAGCTTGCTCCATTCCTAGAAGCAATGCTTCATACTCTGCCGTATGATTGGTGTTCTCAAACATCAGCTTATGGGAGTATGGAAATACCTCATGATCTGGAGATATTAGTAGAGCACCAGCTCCTGATCCAAAAGAACAATTGGTGCCTTTAAACTCTAGAGTCCAAAGTTTCTCTTCTTCTTTTGCTGGCTCTGGTTCTAGTTGAATTTCTGGCTCCGGAACATCTTTATTCATTTCCAAGAAATAGACCCCATGGTCAGATTCCTGAAAAAGAATTTGAGATCTAGGATCCTCAGATTTTGTAACCGTGTACCTGGACTTCTTTTTCGGCTCCAGCTTATGGTTAAGCCCTTTGATAGGAATATGTGCATAGGACCAATCCATCTTTACTTCTCCTCCTAGATCTTTGCAGAATTTTCTACTCAGCAACATCCCGTAGGAGACAGGAATATCTACAACTAAGATTGTCATTTTTAATCTCTTATCAGGAAAAGATGCCATAACAGCTTGTGCATCTTTGATTTGTCTGATTAAAGGGACTTGTCTCTCCATGGAGTAGCACCTTCTTATGGTCTTTGTTAGGGTAAGCCCAACAGCATCTGCAACTTTAGCTGGCATGATATTGTCAGAAGCACCCGAATCTAGAATGCAATTTCTTAACTTGAAACCATTAAGCAATAAGGAGACATAGAAAGGTTCCACTCTTTTAGAAAATGGTGAGGATTTAACAACTGCAGTGTTGTTTTGTGGAGGAGTATCCTTGGGTTTAGGCAAAAGGCCTTTTGATGTATTGGATTGTCCTGGTGATTGCACATATTTGACTAGCATATTTAATTGAGCCGCTTTCTGTGGTTGAGATGAAGAACTTGCATTCTTGTCTCTAGGAACTAAAGAAGAAGGTAAAGGGATGTCCCTTCTTTGTTCGTTAGCTAATGCCTTAGCTTGGCGAGTTTGTGATCTTGTAAGTACTGCATATGCATGACCATGATCATCTTCATGAAGTTTCTCATCGTCATGTTCAGATTTGTAGTTTACGAAATTAATGTTGGAGTCGCCAGTAGGAGCTACAAAATCATCATTCTCAAACTGATCAAAATCAGCTTCCTGGTCTTCTTCATTCATCTCCACGTTGTTTCTGGGAGCAGATTCAATTTCTAATCTTTGGGAACCAGCAATGTGGTTCCGGTTGTTGTTGTTGAAATTCTGAGCAGGGGCAGTATTGTTGCCTTGAGCCATTTGAGCCAATTGTTTCTTAATCTGCATCATCTCATTTGCTAAATTTTGCAGTAGTGAATCGGAAGTGGTAGCAGAGGATGAACTTTCAGCTCTAGAAGTGCTGCTCTTTATCTTTCTAGCCATGATGAGGTCATCCTCAATTTCAACCGCCATGTTTTGAGCAGCTAACAAATCAGCAGGACGTGCTCTTCACAGTTGATAGCTTACTTCAGGAAGCAAAGCATTGATGAAGAACACCTTTTGATTCTCATCATTCAGAGAATTAGAAGCCGGAATTTTGTACAGTAATCTTTGGAATTTTGCAATAAAATCCTGCATGTGCTCATGTGGCTCCTTCTTCAACTGAGTCAGCTGGGTTATCAAAGTGCTGGAATCTTCAGGTGCCTTGAATCTTTTCAGGAATGCATCCCACATAGTAGCCCAGTTGGTTATGGTACCAGGAGCTAGCTGGTAGAACCATTCTCTATCCAAGTCATGCAGAGTCTCTATGAAGAATCTAACAGATACATCTTCATGTTCGACTGTAAGCACTCCACAGGATATGAAAAAGGTTGCTAAATGATCATCCAGGTTTTGCTTTCCATCTCCAAAGAATTTTGGAAAATTCTTTCTCATCCCTTTAGGTAGATCATGCATAGGAGGAGTCAGATTCAAAGGTCCAAAGGCTACAACCCATGGAATAGGCACTGTAGGGGCAAGTGGGTTTCGGTTCAGCATGATGAACGGGGCACATCCTCTCCAAGAGTAGACTTGATGAATAATTCCGGCTGTTGGATTATGCTGAAGATGATCCGGATCTGGATGAGCGTGCACTCTTCTTCCTAGTGAAAGACTAGATCTGTGGCTTCTAACTTGAGGAGGATTATTGAAATTGAATTGCTCTTGCAGTCAGAAGAAATGATCAATCCTTCCTTGCGCCTTCACGGATCAGGTGAATGGATGTTTAGCAAGGTTGAGATTTGTATGGAAAACACTCTGATCTTCAAAAGATAAGCTTTGATCTGCAAAGATAGTTGTTCCCCAGCGGAGTCACCAAAAACTGTTGGCTAGATTTTCTGCATAGCATCAAACCTAGGCAGTCATGAGATAAATCTCCCTCATTTAACCGGTGAGGCTCCCGTGTCAGATTTGTCAATATAAATGTGTTATTATCTATCAGGGGTTTTACTTCAACCACTTAGTTCATGAACCATAACTAAGAAGTTCTGCAGCAAGTAAGCAGTTGCTTAAGAAAAGAAAGTTATAGAAGAAAGAAGTAAAGAAAATACAGAGAAGAAATGGGGAAGATGTGCATCCCAATTAGTAGATAGCAGAGTTAATTACATGCACATAGAAGAAACTTTAATAGATATTAACACACAGAATTATAAAATAAAGGCAGCTCTAGATCTAGATCTAGAATAACACAAAGTTTATCAAGAGATCTAAGATTCAAAGCAAGAAACAAAGTACACCGTGACACAAATTTCTCCAGAAACATGCTCCTTTGTATTCCTTTGCTCGAAGTTGCTCTCAGGAGTTCAGCACAAAGTCTAGAACTCAAGATTGCTGCTTACAAATTATGATCGATCAACCCGAAGGTTCTTCCTCTACTTATAGAATGTAGAGGGGCAATTATAAGTTGGAAGTTTTTAGTTGAACTGGCACACGTGGAAGTCAGAAAAAAACAACTAGCAATCTTCCTCCTGGAATTCCTCTTTACGTGACATGTATGATTTGCAACTGAAAATAGAACCTTCTATTTTGCACGTGCCACCTATCTCAAAGTAGTTGACTTCTTCAAGTAATGGATTTTAAACCAATCACTTAAGTTGTATAATTTAATTGATCACTCAATTACTTTTTCGGAGGAAAGAAGAAGGAAGAGGAAAGCTAACTTTGTCATTTTTCACGTCTGCATGCAGCTGATTCTTTTACCTTTGATTCTCACCAAACTGAATCTGGGAGTAGCTAGATCTGGAAGCAAGTTGGATTTGCATCTACATCTGGATATGGATCTGCATCTGGATATGGATCTGCAACTACATAACAAACTTTGGCAACTGGGCTATGGATGGAAAAGCTGCAGCTCGAATAATTCCACTACCTTTAATCTGCACGCATGACTAAAGTTTTTCCTGCAGGCATGAGTGAAGTCTTTCCTTCTCTGGATCTATCTATCAATTCAACAAGAGGTTCCGAGCCTAGATCCATGTCTCCAATATCTGCAAATTTAGAAGTGATGCATGACTCTGTTGTGGTTTCGTTTTCATCTTTTTTCGCCAGTCTATCTTTGTCTAAACAATTCTTTTTCTTCTTATTTGACTGGAATTCTTCAATACTGGTGTAGATCTGGATATTTCTTCAGATTCGGAGGATATATGCAATGTATTGGACATTGATATAAGTTCCTTTTCTTCATAAAAGCACCCGTATCTAACTCCTGCAATTAATTCAGACAAAGATGGCCACCAGAGCATGAATAGTGAATTTTAATTATAAAAATCTGCACTTTTCAATCCTGCTGCCCCAAAAAATGGTGTTTAATTTGCACATAAAGAGAGCATGAATCCTTTCAACAACACCTGAACTCCTGTAACACCTGTGCAAACAATTATGCAGACAAAGATCAACCTCGTTCAAAGCATGCGCTTTTAGCCTTATTGCCACCTTGCCTGAGCAAAATCCTTCTTCAAATGGGGGCGCACTTTTCCTCTTAGCTGCAATTATTTACCTGTGAATTAAATAATTCACCCATATGGCTGCCCATGCTTATATAACAATCACAATTCTATAATTAATAATTTCCCTAACAATTAAAGGCAATTAATTAATTAAAAATCATGCTCCTCTTTTAAATATAACATGTTTAAGGACAGCCATCCAATCAATTAAATTAATTCAATTTAATCATCCACACTTCACTTCACTTAAGCTTCACAGTGTGCTTTGACCATAGCCACTGAAAGTAGGAATTAATATAATCATTTAATACTTTAAAAAGTATTAATTCCTTCTCAAAAGGGGCTGCATTAAATAAATTAAATTTATTTAATTTTGGAATTCTATTTCCAATTGATTTATTCCCCTTTGCTTTTGATGACTTTTCCACAAGCCTGGGTGCCAAAATTGGGTGAATAAATATTAACAAATATTTATTTAATGCATTATTATTCACCCAAGGTGGGTCGCACTTTTTGCATAATATAATTCTATTTTTAAGAATTTCTGACAATGGGATTTTTTACCCTGCAAGGCAGCCCCGGAAATCCCATGATCCACTTAAGTGATTTGACTTTGACAATGGGATTATTTACCCTGCAAGGCAGGCAATAAAATCCCGTGATTTCACTTAATTCACTTTTCTTTTATTTCACCATGGGAATTTTTACCCTGCAAGGCAGGCAATAAATTCCCGCCTGCCTCCAGCATCTAACTTTCCCACTGCAGCTTAAGTGGGTTTTATATCATGGGAAAAAGTACCCTGCTAAGCAGGTACAAAATTCCCACCTTCCTGCTGCTTCTATTTTTCCCACTGCAGCTTAAGTGAATTTTATATCATGGGAAAAAGTACCCTGCAAGGCAGGCAATAAAATCCCACTTGCCTGCTGCTTCTAATTTTCCCACTGCAGCTTAAGTGAATTTTATAACACGGGAAAAAGTACCCTACTAGGCAGGTATAAAATTCCCACCCTACCTGCGGCTTCTATTTTTCCCATTGCAGCTTAAATCCTTTGTTTTCCAAAAATGCGCCCATCCCCGCAGGGGCTTTTTTGTGCACGACTTCACTTTTTCCCAGTGATCCGGACCTCCGATGGGAAATTCCTCCAGGCATAATGTGCGTATATGTTTTCCAGCTGCTCCAAGCAAAAAATTGGGCTTACCCAGCAAAGGAATTGTTCCAGAGAAATTTCACATAAAAAAAAAACGGGACACCACAAAAACACGAAAAATTGCCAAAAGTTACAAATAAAGCCCAAAACTTATTCCAAGTTAAAACCCTTCTGACACATAGCAATAATAACATATTCGCTCATAATAGAGTTAAAACAGAGTGCAAATAGCCTCATACGGGGCTCAAAATAATTAAATACAAATATCCTGCAGAGAAATACCGACGACATAATATAACAACTCTGGGCATCTGGGTATTTGGCGAAAAAGGATAATATGGCTCTTTGGGAATATCTTGACGCAATACAAGAACTTTCAGGAAATAAAAACACAAACAACCCCTTATTTTAAAAGTACGAATTTTTTTCGGATAGGGTAATCACAGATTTCAGGATGAAATCTGTGTGACACCACATTTGGCATGTGATATGCTCTTGAGTGATGAATAGGTGGTGAAGGGAATATTCCCACCACTCTCTTAATATGTATTGATTTACATGGTAAGGGGGAAGAGTGAGAGAGCTCAGAGAGAGAGATGCATGAGAATGCTTCTTGAGAAGTGTGATTTTTAGGGTTAGAATTCTATTATGTTGGTGTATCTGGTCCGTTTACGGATCTTGTGATGTATTTGGCTACTGTAAAAATGGTGGATTAATATAATGGTGTTTGTTCTAAATATCATTGCTTATAGATCTAATTGTCTATGCTATTTATTATATTCATGGTTTAGATCTAATTCCAACTTGTTTTTCTTGATGTTCAGAGTCATGCTATTGTTCATCTATGCTTGGGCCTAGTTCATTATTCTTGTTATAAGATGTACACATTTACTATCATGAACCAATCTGCCATTTTTGGTAAAATTCTCGACAAATCTCATATAGAAGAGGGGCTGACGCTTTTGCGTTCTTCGGGTGAGCACCCAATTTAGGATTGATGATATGTCAACGCACCTGGGAATTAAAGGGTTCAGAAAAGTGATTATATACATGCATCTTCAAATTGCTTTCATAACTCTAAAAATCCACATTGACTCAATCAATCATGCATTAGTTTGTTGTATTGATCCAATATAGTATAAACATATACACTCTAATCTACCACAATCCTTAAACTAATAGAGATGAAAGTGATTTTTTCACTAATATAATCATTACTTGGTTGCATGATAAATATATTTTTCTTTGTCGTAGAATAAGTATGTTTCAACCCTAAAATTCCTCTCTTCATTGGTTTAACAAAAATGCAAACATGTCTATCATATTTTATTGTCACTATAATGGTTATACTCCATTTTGCTGCAAATGCAAGTTAACTTGTACTTGTTAACAGATTTTTACCCACCTTAAGAAAATTGGAAGGATTTCAAATTTCATCACCATGCTCACCCATTGTTAGGACATGCCATCATGAATAAATGTAAAACTAATAATTTGTTATTATATAACACCATAAAAATTAAGATGCGTCTCATCTCTAATATAATATATATGCGTAAACTTAGGTGTATCACGCAAAATACTTTTTTAAAACAAAGTAGACTTATGTTTATTTTTTTTCTTCATACATATCTTAATAATTTAATGAATTTCTCACTATTTAAAAAAATAAATAGTTGGTATTTCTGAATTTCCTATTGTAACAAAAAAAATGACATTTTACCATTTTATATGTTATTGGTTATTATATCGAAGCCATCTTCCTCTGAGAAAACATTCATCAGGAAAAATTTTTCTTCTAGTGGTATTCGATTGAGAGTATTGTTTTATTAATAGTAAATGGTTTTAAAGGGGACCATACCCCATGGTACAAAAGGGCTCAAGAGACAAATACAATAAGAGTGTAGAAAATTGTTTTTAAGACCGATGGAAACTACACCCCTAGAATAGAGCCTAGAACAACTACATAAAACAATAAAAACAAAGGCAAGGGCAACCTACCAGCGTGGATCCAAAAAATGATAGAACACAACAACACAACATTTGTTCATACATAGAAGATTAGCTTCCCAACAACAACAACTAGGTTGGAGAAGCAGTATACCTGAAAGTGAATTTTTCTTTTTTGTGCACCGTTATCCAATCTTCAAAACCTTCCTCAACTAGAAGAACAACCTGAATAGTTTCAATCTATAGATTTGTTTTTTATCTCATGAGAATGAGGAGGCATATTTTCCTTTCCGTTATGCGTGCAAGTGATTCCTCTTTGGTATTCTTCACATTCCCTCTAGTCATATTTTTGTAAGGGGCGTTTCTAGAAGTGATTCGTCTGAATCATCATTTGAATCCAAATCCTCATTGGCATCAAAAACCAAATGTTCATAGACGGGATTTTTCCACCAATTTTTTTCCTCATTTTTACGCTTTTCCAGCCCAAAATCAACATCAATATGCCCTATAGAGAAGCACCTTCTACACCTGAAGGGTAAACCTTCATAGTCCAATGGATGAGTCCATGTTCTACTTCGCCCTTTTAGCTCAATATTTTCTGGAAGGTTAAAAGAAGTGTCCAGTTCAAAAAGGATCCTGACATATGTTGTATGGGTAAAATCCATAGTTTGAGAGTTAATGTAGAGAGTGTAGCCCAATACATTGCCAATATAAATCAGACATTCCTAGCTCCAGAATTGTAGGGGTAAATGTGGAAACCTTATCCAAATGGTTTTACGAGAGAAATGTTTTGTGAGAGGGTTAAAAGACGGGTACCAAGGCTTTATAACCAGGTATCATGATTTACAGACCCAAAGTTTACTCATTATTATATATTTATCTTTTTTTAAAGAAAAAACCACAATAAATATTCCTTTAGCACAAGGGAGATTGGGCCATAAGTTCGTAAATCTGTAGATCAATGCATGCTCCTGGTAGTAGTGCTCAGAGTGAAGTACTTCCTCTCCTAACGTGGTGCAAGAGTTAATGGTAGCAGGGGCCATAGAACTCCTTCCCTGTAGAATGTATTTGAATGAAGACAAGCCTTTATCATGACCAACAATGATAGAAGAGTTGTTCAGACTAGGGGATAAATTCCTACCATCACCCAGGGAGGGAAAAAATCCACTCACATCAACAATAAGATAGGTCAAAACCCTAGCAACAAGAGCTTTGGCTGTAACTATTTCAGGATGAAGATCCTTAGAGAATAGTATAGTGTCATGCCTGCTGCCACCATTGCCATCAACATCTATAAAAAATAGACCGTCAGCAAGGGTCAAGGAGGTATTTTAAATTAAAAGAGGGGAACCCCCTCTACCGGTGCCAAAAAAAAACCTCCCCTAAGAACCTTTAGAGACAACAAAGAAATGAAGTAGAGGTAGGGTCGGGACAGGTTCGCCGCTATTTTTCTGGTCTTCTCCATATCTAATACCAATATTAGGATGATACTCAAAACCTCCTATGATGCTCATATAAGCCTTCATAGCCATGTTGTCCACATTCCCACATTGCAGAGATCCAAAACCACCGCCATTGCCACCAGGAATAGGGTTAGGGCTCGTGAGAGACCTTGATGAGCATGAAGCCTATCTCTTAGGCAGGTTCGTAGGGAGATAGGTGGATTTGAATCGGTGACCTACAAAATAATAGGTAGGAGGCCTACCACCATGCCAAAACATTTATTTAGTTTAATTTTTATTGTTTTTAAATAAATATCCCCCCCCCCCCCCCGTCCCCCCCCCCCCCGTGAACATGCATGATGGATAGGAAGAATGCTTGATGAGACCTTGATTAACAGTATTTACTAGGATAAAAACTAATATTTTTCCATGTAAGTATTTAAATTCGTATTTAATTTCTCTAATATTCACAATTGAGATTCATTTTTATGATATATGCAAATCTTTGTTGTACTCTCACTTCATCCATTATTCCCTATTTTATATATTTTTAAAATCTTACATATTTTCAACTTCAGACATTCTTTTTCAACATTTGATGACTGATATTGACATTTTTACTATGACCATCGATTCAACATTCAAGCATTTCAAGAGACTAAATATATATGTTAATGGAGTTACATTTGTAAGATGTTGTAAAAATTTCTTAAAATAAATAGAGTCCCATGGACTGTAATGATTTTGGTATATGTACAAAATCAGTCTAATTTTGAAAAGGACTTAATTTTTTACAAGAAATGCAATCAACAAGTGTACAACCAAACTCCAAAATATTTACTAGTATCCTCCCAACCTATGTGAAAATGGAAGCTTTAAAACAAAACATGAAAATCTATCCAAGAAAAATGGTAAATGATTTTTTTTTAATAAATAGTTGCAAGTTCTTATGTATACTTATATGCAAAATCCCGGTTAGAAGCATACACAATGACCAACTTTTTTTTGAAAGATCCTTCAAAATTTTAGGCCATTGTATTAAGAAAGTGTGAACCTACACCCCACGAACTTTGTCCCATGCTAAAAAGGGAGCTTTAAAAATGGTTGAGTAAAATAACTCAAAAGAGATTTCATCAAATGATATCCCACGAATCCAAGATATGAAATAAAAGGATTTTTAAAGGATGTTCTCAAATTATTTGGTACATAGCCTGCCAATGAAAGCTTCAATTTTGTTTTATTAGTATGTAACCATGTGTATTTAGTGGACGAGGGTTGTAAATAATTTAATGGCATGATTGGATATTGTAATATCAATATATATGGGAAATTGATCATTATATATGTTGATTGTTAGCTATTTCAACGAAAATTCTAAATTTTATCATAAAAAAGTCAGGCAATCTTGTGGTGGCTATGTGGATGTGTTTTCTTGGTGTCTATATAGCACAATACCAATAAGGGGTTAGATCCATGTAATATACATTAATTGGACATAAAATGCAATCAATGTTATCTCTAAGCTGGATGTAAGGACAATTGTTGTGAGAGATGAAAATTAGATTCATCATTTGAAATAAGGATGTTCATTTTTATGGAGGTACTTATAAGTAATTATATGTAAAGAAACATGTAAATATGTGAACTATAAAAAAGTGCACTATGTTAGACCTACATTGATAAAGAATGGGCCATGTTTTATATGCAGTTTCTGAAAAATAAATTTCAACGTGTTTGGAGATCTAGACCATTTAGTTGAACTGATAAAATTATGTGTAGACTTAGCAATATGCATTACTACCTATATCTACTAATTATGTGTTTCTTAAAACTGCATTTTGGAAATTTTAATTATAGAGGTGACATGACATTTAACAATTTTAAAGAAACATGTACAAATGTGGGATGATAAAGAGGACGAGCTAGAAAAAAGAAAGAGAAAAATGAGTGGTACACATAAAGGAAATGGAAAGATACTTGGCCATAAGGAAATGTGGGAGAATGGCTTACATTCAAACCAATGCTTGGAGATGATGGAGAGATTGTTCCATGATGGTTCTTAACAGAAACATTTCTCATTTTGTATGGTTCTTTCTTCTAGACTAATTGTATTCTATTGTGGTTGCATTATGTCTGTCATTTTTGTAGATATAAGATTGTGTACATGTACAATTATATATGTGTGTGTATTGCTACATGTGTTACTCCTTGATAACTCACATTCCTTTTCTCTCAATATCTACCAAGATAGCTCAATTCCTGCGCTATCCTTCCATACATGGTTCTTCAAGTAGACAAAAGATAAATTTCTTACTTTTATTTTATTTCTCTATGACAAGATGAATTTCCTTTACTGATTATATTGATTTATCATATTTATTTGTTGAATGTTTTTTTATAGTTGGCACACAGGTACAGTTATCCTATATCTATATTAGAGCATAAGAACATTTAAAATTGAAATATAATTTCAGATTCTTCATTAGTGTAAACATTTTTAATTTATACATTTTATCTTAACACATTAATTGTATTCAATTGTCTCCATTACAACGTAAAAAATCAATATTACTAGCTCCGTTACACAATTATCACATAAGAAATTCAGATCCCTTTCAGGCTAGAGGACAGCGTCACCAATTTTTCCTTTGAACAATATAACGTCAAAAAAAATGTGGATAATTTTAAATGACGTCAAAGCTTTATAAACTTTGTTTATAGCAACGCGAGTTAGGTAGGGTCTCCTCCTATTTAGGCCTTAATGAATTCAAAAAAAAACTCTTGTTTTTGTGAGTTTTATAATGGCTGTCATATTCAATAGTGGAAAAAAAATACAAAGAAAAAAAATAAAATAAAACTCCCAATGTGTGAAAATCGTGTTTACTATTCACTCAAAATTCGATTATAAGATGGCGAGCGCGGACGATCCAATTCATGGATCGCAGTTCGGTATTCTTGTAAGATTTTAATTGATATAGCTTTGAATTTTGTTGGAAATATGCATGTGTTGCATATTCAATTCCAACCGTAGCTTTTTAGGAAAGTTAATTTTAGCTTTAGTCTTGTTTTAGTTTGCTTTAGTTAAGTTAGCTTTATCTTATTTTTATCATTAGATTTAATTCAAATAAATCTATTTTAATTCATGCATAGCATGCAACTATTTTAAAGCATGAGTTTATATTTAGAATGCTCTGTTGAAGAGTTGTTAGTGGGTGAGTTATTCTATTTAAATAACAGCAATTGTAATTGCTTTGTATGCACACACAAAGGTTTGAAATCTGCACAAGCAAGGAAGGATGTGCATTGAAAGCACATAGCTGCATGCATAACTTGATTGTAAAGAGATGAATCTCTGAGTATTATGAATACTTTTATTAATGAAGATTATGCATAACAGTGCTAGTTCGAATATTCATCTATTTATGCAAGTTATTTAAGTATTCTGTTTATTTTTTTTATGTTGTTTGTTGTATAAGACTGCAGATTTTTCTACAAATTGGTATCAGAGCTAGGCTATTCTAGCATCTTATTAAATTGGTATCAAGCTATGGCTTCTACATCCGGTATGCAGACACCGCATATTAATGGAAAGAATTACGAATACTTGTCGTTGACCATGAAGGCGCTATTCAGATCTCAAGACATGTGGGAGATCATTGAAGATGGGTACACAGAGCCAACAAATGCAGCAGTGTATACTGCACTTTCTCAAGCAGAGAAAGATACTTTGAAGGAGTTACGAAAGAAGGATGGTGAAGCTCTTTTCTATATTCATCAGGCAGTGCATGAAAGCATTCTTCCAAGAGTGGCAACATCCAGTCAAGCAAAGACTACATGAGATACTTTACAAGTTGCATATCAAGGTAAGGAGAAAGTAAAAACTACCAAGCTATAGTTACTTCGTAGAGATTTTGAGAATTTAACAATGAAGGATTCAGATTCTGTAGAATCATTTTTTACTTATGTAGTTGGCTTAGTCAATCAAATCAAATCCCATGGTGAGACTCTTGAGGACAGAAGGATTATTGAAAAATTGCGTAGAAGTTTTCCTACGAAATTTGATCCTTTAGTTGTTGCTATTGAAGAAAATAAGGATCTGAGTCAGTTTTCTATTGATGAGTTGCATGCATCACTAATCAATCATGAATAGAGGATGAATAGATCACATGCAAGTGTAGATTAGGCTTTTGCATCTCAGACATCAGGTAGTCGTGGCAAAAGAAGAGGAAATTTCAGCCAAAGAGGCAGAGGAAGAAGTCCATCTAGAGGACATGGCAGCGGTTCATCAAACTCTAGTGGAAGAGGACAGAATCAAAAATAGAGTTATGGTCAGAGACAAGATAAGTCTCATGTTCAATGTCATTATTGCAAGAAGTATGGGCACTATGCTTATGATTGCAAGAAAAAGTAATATGATCAGGAGAGACAAAATCAAAATTAGGTTGGAAGTTCTATTTCTAAACCTATGTTTATTGCATGCACAAGGATTGCCGAAGCAATACCTTATTTATCCCCTATTGAATGTAATTTGTAAAAAAGAGAGTCCATGTGATGTATGGTATTTGGATTCAGGTTGCAGTAATCACATGACAGGTAATCTAGATTTGTTTTCTAGTTTGGATGATTCAGTTAAGAGTGATGTAACTCTTGGAAATAACAATATTGTGTCTGTGAAAGGAAAAGAGCATAGTTAGTATTCTAACAAGACAGGGGGAGCAAACAAGTATGCAAGATGTTTACTATGTTGCAGGTTTGAAACATAACCTTATGAGTATTAGACAACTGGTATAGAAAGGATACCAAGTCTATATGGAATACAATGAGTGCGTGATTGTGGACAAAGCTCCTAACACTCAGTTGATTGCAAAAGTGAAGATGAGCAGAAATAGGATGTTTCCATTGATTTTGAAACATGGAAAAAAGAAGAAATCAGATCTGTTTGTAGCAAAATTAGTAGCTCAGTTTGCAGCAAAGTCCTGAGTTAAGCCAAATTAGTCTTTTGTTGAGTCCTACGCTCAAACAAATGAGTCCTGTGCCAATGAAAATCAGTTCTGCACTACAACAAGTGAGTCCTGCACTGATTCCTGTGTAAATATAGTTGATTCCTGCGCTGAAGGAACACAATCAACTTTTCATTCAGTCATGAAGGATGAAACATGGCTTTGGCATCTAAGGTATGGACATTTGAATTTTGGAGGTTTGAATTTATTACATAGAAAAATATGGTTAAAGGTTTTCCATTGATTCAGAAACCGGAAAGGGTATGTGAAGGTTGTATTTTGGGAAAGCAACATAGAGATTCATTCCTAGTTGGAAAAAAAACAAGAGCAAGTGCACCACTTGAGATTGTACATTCCGATTTATGTGGACCTATGCAAACAACTTCTATTGGAGGTTGTATTTATTTTATGACATTCATTGATGATTACACAAGGAAGACATGGGTTTATTTTCTGATAAATAAATAAAATGTCTTTGATACATTTCAGCAGTTCAAGCATTAGTGGAGAAGCAAAGTGGATACTACATCAAAGTTCTTAGAATGGATAGAGGAGGTGAGTATGTTTTTAATGAGTTTATGATTTTTTTGCAGATATCATGGTATACACAAGCAGTTTACTACCAGATATACACCACAACAGAACGGTGTGGCAGAGAGGAAAAATAGAACCATCATGGAGATGGCGAGAAGCATGTCGAAGGCAAAACATCTTCCAAATGAGTATTGGGCAGAAGCAGTAGCAACTTCTGTTTATATTTTGAACAGGTGTTCAACAAAACTTGTTAGGAACATGGTTCCTCAACAAGCATGGACTAATAGGAAACACAGTGTTTCACATTTCAGATTTTTTGGTTGTGTAGCGTATGCACATGTAGCTGATGAGCTAAGGAAGAAGTTAGACAACAAAGGAGAAAAGTGTATTTTTGTTGGGTATTCAGAGAATACAAAAGCATACAAGTTGTACAATCCAGTCACTGAAAAGGTTGTGATCAATAGGGATGTACAGTTTATTGAGAATGAAGCATGGGATGGAAGTATAGAGAAAACAATGATTATAGCAACATCTATTCCGCATGATGATATGATATATGAAACTTTAGAGCAACAAGCTATTGTATCTACAAATGTTGGACATGCACCACAAGTTGTAGCACAAGCTACACCTCCACCTACATTCAGGAGGTTACCAAGATTTCAGCCATCTTCAGCCATGCAAGAGACACCACAGGGAACACCAGAAGCTACTCCATCACCAAAAAGTAGTCCTACATCAAATACTCTTGTGCATCAGAAAACAAGAAGTCTAAGTGAGGTTTATAATGTTGATAAAACTAATTCATTTTCGAGTTTTTGCATTATTTTCTCAAGCTAGCAGATCACAGTATATTACCCGAATAGGCTATAAAGAATGAAGTTTGGGAAAAAGCCATGGATGATGAGATTGATGCTATAAAGAAGAATCAGACATGGGAGCTAATGGATCTTCCAAAAGGAAAGGACGCGATAGGATTCAAGTGGGTCTATGAGACAAAATACAATGTTGATGGAAAAGTACAGAAGCACAAAGCAAGGTTGGTTGCAAGAGGTTGTACGCAGCAATATGGAGTTGACTACAATGAAAAATTTGCACCAGTAGCACGTTTGGACATGGTAAGAATGGTTTTAGCAATTGTAGCTCAAAAAAAATGGCTCTATTTATCTAGATGGATGTTAAATAGCATTCTTAAATGGATTCCTTGAAGAGGAAGTTTATGTAAATCAGCCAGAAGGTTATGAGATTGAAGGTCATGAAGGAAAAGTATACATGATTGAAGAAAGTGCTCTATGGTCTCAAGCAAGCACCTAGAGCTTGGTATAGCAGAATAGATTCTTATTTGATTGAGAATGGTTTTAATAGGAGCAGCAGTGAGCCTACCTTATACACCAAGATAAATGAGCAAGGTAAAATTTTAATTGTTTGTTTATATGTAGATGATTTGATCATTACTGGAAATCTATCTATAGAGTCATTCAAATCAGCCATGAAGAAGGAGTTTGAGATGACAGATCTTGGTTTTATGCATTATTTTTTGGGTATTGAAGTTCAACAATCAGAAGGTGAAGTTTTTATCTCACAAGCAAAGTAAGCAAGTGACGTTTTGAAAAGGTTTAACATGTTGAATTGTAAGCCAACACCAACACCAGTTGGAGTAGGTTTGAAGTTGAGCAAAGAGGATGAAGGATCGTTTGTGGATCCAACATTTTTTAAAAAGTTGGTTGTAAGTCTTATGTATTTGATGGCCATAAGGCCTGATATCATGTATGGTGTGAGCCTCATATCAAGGTTCATGGAATCTCCAAAAGATTCACATTGGCAAGCTGGAAAAAGAATTTTAAAGTATGTACGTGGAACTAAGAAATCATGGAATTCTTTATTCAAGTTCAGATGAGTTCAAACTCATTGGTTATACAGATAGTGACAGTGCTGGAAGTATAGATGATCGGAAAAGCACATCCGGCTATACTTTTCACTTTGGAATAGGAGTGGCTTCATGGGCATCAAAGAAGTAGCTCATTGTCACGTTATCTTTAGTAGAAGCAGATTATGTAGCAGCAACAGGAGCAACATGTCAAGCTATTTGGATGAGAAGAGTGTTGACAGATTTACAACAGAAACAAGAGGAAGCTACACATATTTTTGTGCACAACAACTCAGCCATAGCATTGTCTAAAAATCATGTTTTTCATAAGAGGAGCAAGCATATTGATACGAGGTATCATTCAATCAAGGAGTTGGTAAACAACAAGGAAAATCATCTTAAGTTTTGTAGATCCGAATATCAGTTTGCAGACATTTTTACAAAGGCTTTAGAAAAAGAAGTTTTCGTATATTTGAGAGATTGTTTGGGAGTTTTTGATCCTACACATGGCAGATCTGAAAAAATAAACACATACTCTAGAAGAATGAAAGCTACAGTTTGAAATTAAGGGGGAGTGTTGGAAATATGCATGTGTTGCATATTTAATTCCAACCATAGCTTTTTAGGAAAGCTAATTTTAGCTGTTAGTCTGTCGTTTTCAGTCATCATCAGTTAAGTTAGCTTTATCATCATTTTCATGATCGATTCAATCATTTTCATGATCAATTTAATCTGTTTTCATTCATGAATTTTCATCGTCATCATCATCATCTTAAATCCTTAGTTATCACCACTATCGCTACCACCATTCATCATTTTCATCGTCGTTCGTGGGTCAGTCATTCTCATCAATATTAATCTTACTACTAACAATTGATACTATTACTTAGGATTTATACACAAAGGTGTAAAAAATATGCATTCTTATCATTATTATTGTTGTGCATTGAATATTACACAGTTGCATGCATAGCTATTATTGTAAATAAGTATTAATGCTATCTTATTATTATGAAGCTTATTATTAATGGATATTATGCAATAGTAGTAATAGGCATCATAAGCATTCATCCTTATTCATGCATGTTTATCTCCAGTCTTAATCGTGGTCATCGTCATTGTTGACCTCATCCTCATCGTCATGATCATCAATGTCTTCAACGATCGTTGTCGTTTCATCGTAATCTTAGTCATTGTCATCATTTTCATGATCGATTTAATCATGGCTTCATCCATTATCATCATCATTAGTGATCGCCATCTTCCTGGTCATGGTCATTCTCATCCGTCATTGATCACATCATCGGTCATCGTTGTTGTTGTATCAATTTTTACTACTTTAGTGGTCGAAGGCAATCGAGAGTTTGCAATTTAGAATAAAATTATCGAGAATTATTAACAATAGCATATTGTTAAAAATGATATATTATTATTAGTATTAATATTAATATTGCAAACAAATCCTCATATTATTATTATACTTATTAATATTAATATTTTCTTCATGATCACCATCATCACTTTCATCGTCATCATCATTTTCATTATTGAACATCGTCATCATTACGATCTAGATGCCTCATCACGATCGTTGTCATCGTCAGGCTTCATGATGCATCGTCCTATTTCGACCATGATCTGAAGATTATCATCATCAATCTTTATCATCGTTGTCATGCATCATCATGATCATCAAGTACGCACCATCATTGACATGATCATCATCATTGTATGATGACATTTGATGAAGGCAACAATGAGGATCTTTGGACTAAGCTAGACCACAACCAGTTTTACGAGACACGTAGGGCATTGTTATTTCCACATTAAGTACCTAAAAACTGAATATTAATTTTCTGTGCAGGGCGGTAACTGAACATGTGTTCAAGAATTCTTTAGGGCCTGCATAGCCTGGGAATGCAGGGTATTATAATTATGTATGTGATAGTGGATAATACTATAGCTGTATATGATATATAAACACGGGTAATTCATGCCAAATTAATATTGGACTATAGTATAATAATTCATTTATATATAATATTATAGATTATAGATTATAATGCGCATTAATTATAATAAGGTTTATTATACTGCTTCTGGATTCATATTTAAAGGCAATATTATATGCGGCGGATTTTGTTATTCAGATTAAACGTTTTAGACCAGAGTTATGAACCAAAGATTTGGTGGGGCAATATACCCTACAACAATGTCCTTTAGACAAGATCATTACAATGAAACCAACAAAATCTACAACCACAAAATCCGCAGGCGGGGAACGAGCTGCAATTTTTTTCCACCACCATCGTTTTTAGAACTACTGAGGGGCTGCTAAAGAGAACCAATGATGTAAATACTGCCACCACTTGATAGCTTCCAGACAAAGCAATGAGCTGCAGTCCATTGGTGTATGCAACTCCCGCCACCATCGATAACCGCCGGTGTCATTCCAGTACCGCACGATGCGAACTCCTGCCACCATCGGTAAACCAGTCACACGAAGGGCGATCATGCCGTGAAGAAGGGAGATTTGAACCTAGGCGGGTATCCGGACACAACTATCTGTCTTACGATCGATCCCAAGGTGTTCCAGAACCCCATTGAGCAATATCTATCCCCGGCGATTTATCAGATTAATATTATATTATAAGCTGTTGATAATACATTTTGCTAAATGGTATAATTTATTAAATTATAATATTATACATAGATATGCATTTAACATAGTAGATGTGCAGGGAAGGATTTAACGTAGTTATGGCATTTAAATGATGGTTCTTGCTTGTTGATACAGCTGTTCTTGCACTATGAATGTATTCGAAATCGATATTATTTTAGGTTTTCTACCTCCAAAGTGGTGAATTAGTTTTGATTTAATCGGGTTACCAACTTACTCTGTACCATAACCTCTTCTGCGTATTTGCACTGTTATGATGAATCTAAAATTTAATATATGTCTATCATATATCATTCACACTCTTAAATAGTATGTTAAAGCATCCATATTTAGCTATCGTGAAGGGCCGATTGGTCATTATTGGTGATAGATGTATAAGTAATTTAGGTATTTGATTTATGATCGAATATATACTTTTTATTTCAACTAGTATATGCCTCTAGACAGTCCATAATAATTATATTAAACCATTACTCTATTGTCAAAGAGTAAGTTAGAAATCTATTAACATGAATAAGTTGCAAGCATATTTCTAGAGCTAAAATTGAATTACGAATATAGAGAATTGAATTAATAATATTCAAAAAATTCCTGTTCTAAATTTGAGTACTAGTTTAAAAAACAACTATGCAAAAATAGAATCAAACCAAACAAATATCCATAGTTACCCTTTTAAATTAATATGAAATAATTATACTCTTTGGCATTTCAAGATCCTAATGGTGATGAACATGTGCTCTTGAATTCAGAGGTCATCGAGTCTCAAATTCCTGAAAACCAGGGGGTAGGGTATGTATGCCTCAATTTAGGTAGCAAAGTTAGTTGATTCCTGCATGTGACCTACTAATGTAGTCTGCACTATACTATAAGCCGCTATGAATAGTGGAAATTGGAACACTAATGACGTATGCTTTTTTATTTATGGTGCATTTTTGGGTGAAGGCAATTGGGCCATATTTCAAAGATTTTAAACCAGGGTAACACAGGAAAGTAACCAAGTTTCTAACACTGCAACCTTGCCACATTTGATCTGGTATTATGGAAAGAATTTAAATTTTAAAACTTGTTCAAAAAAAATCCACTGAAAAAATATTTAGCAGTTTCATTCTACCAAGCAAATGTACAGAAAATTATTTTATCATATATTGTTTATATGTCCGAAGATTAAAAATACTGGGTCACTTACAATTTTTCTTGTTATTCCTTTCAAACCCTTAGATTACAATCATGTATTCAAATTGTAATTTAAATGAGCGTATGATGATATAATGTGATGTTGGGTTACACCATAGTGAAATTAGCGATTGAGTAGACAATATTAAACTAAAAAAGGTCAATTCCATTCATACACTACACAGTTTGACTAAAAATCTATACCTATCTATGCCCAGGGGGGTACATGTCTACCCAACCTACATGATGCTAATCCTAAAGAAGGCGAGATGATTAAATCCAACCTACATGATAGATCTCATTGTTTCCCATCTAATAGGTACATCTCATTCACAACATTCTTTTTAGATAAATACATGTTTTTATTAGGGAACAAACATTCTAGGCAATATAATCTCTAACTATATTAGTGCAAGCACCTCTCATATGCATGTATGTGTGCTCTATCAATCTTACTAGTTAGTGTGTTTATTAATGTAGTTTAACAAAAAGGATTTTAAATTAAAACATTTTGAATTAGAAGAATCAAACCTAGGACCCATGGATGCACCGAGATTTAAACAAGGATAATAGTGTGTATAAAATAGAGCTTCAAAAATGGTGGAGGTAAATTTAAACAACACTCATGTTCATCAGAAATATTGATAATACATTATTTATGGTGATCACGATTCATGATCAAAACATACTTTCTAGTAATTTTTTCAAAAATTCGAAGAGTTGTGTGAATAGAACCTAATATGTCTCAACGCACCTTCTTCTTGAGGCTGGATATCCTTGGCTTGCATCCATTGAAAGGAGATTTTATTTTCCTAACCACATCAAAAATCACCATTTTTTCATTTCATCTGCACATGCATTTGCAAACAAAACCACATCAGACATTAAAATAACTACTAAACAATTTTTTGTGTGAATTCAAACTAAAATTGAATCAAAACTAGATCAGCATAATGGCAATATAAAATCTCTACAAATTATAGATGATTAGAAAGGGAGGACACCAACGGACATGCAAGAGGAAGGTAAACAAAACCCACGTGGTAAAAAGAACAGTCGGTTTTACAAAGGAAATCTGCCAAAATAAACCAAAACAAAAAAATAGAAGACAACGATGATGAATAAACCTACAGTTACAAAGAAACTTGACTCTAGAAAACCTATCAGCCAAAAATTGTGCAGCATAACTCCTTAAATTTCACGATCGTTTATATTTCTTTTTGTGTTTTTCACTCGTTTGTTCCTTTGTCTTCCATCTTGCAAAATGTGGCTGTCATTTTTTATAATATATACTTTTATATAAATTATATTTACGCCGAAGGCGTTTCTATTTGAGACTCATGTCATGTGCACATGTTGTTCAAAGCGTGCTAAAGTGGGCTTGAATGTCATCAACAGTGGATCCCTACTAGACTCTACCTCAAACCTTGCTGCAGCCGAGGCTTTCCCAAAGGCAAACACTGTTTTCAACTTTTTACACACTCTCCAATATACGATGTGAAATAAATTGGACTGATTTAACAATTTTTCAATAAAATATTGACAAGTAAACTTACTCATTTAATATATATCCAATAAAATATTAAACAACCACCTGCACACATTTATTGGCGAATGCAAAGAAATTATTTAAGTGAAATTTGTTTCTTTTCATATACACTGTTGTAGAAATATTGGCCTATCTCTAAGAAGTGAAACTACCAGGAGAAAAGGATTCACAGGTATGTAATATGTTACAAATTTTATAAAAAGAAATCATCACATTTATGCTGCTGTAAATATATATTGTTGTTGTAATTATATATTATAGACTTATTTTTATGTAGTATAAAAGAACAATTTTACAATTAATACATTTAAAATCTATTCATGATTTTTCCAAATTTTTCATATCTATAAACTGTTGCAAGGTATTAGTATTGAAGTTGAGCATGGATAAAGGACCACATTTACCAATAGATTTAAATAATGTAATTGATGTTGAAGAACTTTATAATACTCCAGAATTTGGTCTTCATGTTAATCATGGAGTTGATAGTTTTCCAAAACAAGTCTCAGAAATTGAGGAAATCACATCTTTAACTCATACATTTGAGAATGACACTACTACTCATGAGATAAAAAAAAATTCAAAGAGGAGCTTTGGCCAAAACAAGCTGTGAAAGAATTGATTTTAAATTTTGAAAAGGTGAATGAAAATGTAAATCATGGAAACCTTACAAAACAATATTGGGAAAAAGTGGCAAATGTTGTAAATGTTAGGTGTGGAACATCATTAACAGGGATTCAATGAAAATATAAGTGGAACCAGTTGAGGAAGACCTTCAAAAGAGAGAAACAATTGGAAAACACCACAGGGGCACCGCCTTTCACATGGATGTTTTATGAAGACATGAACCGTATCATAGGAAAAACACCGAAGGTGATTGGTCTTCCGAATGGATACAATGGAAAAGAATGGGTTAATGTAAGTGCAACTTCATGAGATAAAGATATGAAAGGAAAATCAAATGAAGAGAGCTCATTCCTTAATATTGAAGAAGAGGGTGCAAATCAAGAAACTTCATTGAACAAATTGGGGGTGGAGGGAAAACGTATAAAAATAAAAAATACATCCTTTGAAGATTTGGGAGAAATAATGGAGAAAGGATTGCATCATTTAACTCAAACAATGAAAGAAATCAAAGAAGGAAGAATGCAACTTGAGCGCTAAAAAACAGAAAATATATTGGACATACAACTTCAAATAGCAAAGATTTTTGCATAGGTAAACACTTTAACTTATTCATACACAACATTGGTCCACAACTTCAATAGATATTATATATTATTTTACAAATAGTAGATCATTGCTCCAAACTAATATGGTATTGTCTTTTTCATTCCCCAAATATAATGTCTCTTTGTGCCTTTCCTTGTTATCTTTCCATTTATTGACTCTGGAATTGAGTTATAGAATTAGGATATGAATTTACCTAGATTTTTGGTTCATCTGCATTGTTCATTTGTAAAAAAATATGTAGAACACAACATGCCACTATGATTTGGGGAGTCTTATCCATCTCTGCACCTACATCTTGAAGAAATCTCCATCTCCCTTTTAGAGTACTAAATGCATTCTCAATCTTCACACGCCCTCTAGATAAGTATTTATCAAAAACAGTATGCATTGGAGATAGATTGTTTTTATATGGCTTCAATAATTAGGGATAAATAGGATAAGCAGAATCTCCAATTATTTGGAGAAAGATTATGCTTTCTCCAATTTGAAATGTAGGGGATGCCAATACTTCTCTAACTTGTAATCTTCTTTTTATTACAAAGCAATTCCAATGTTCAGCATCGTGAGTGCCACCAAGAGCATTAACACATACATCCCAAAATAATTTTTGAGAATCACATATTCCTTGCAACAAAACACTATGGAAATGATGTCGTTTTATGTAGTTCATAGGAGTATAATGTTGTTTAGGTCTATATGATAACTTAATATGTGTGCCATCTATTGCACCACATATCATCAGAAGTAGAGTTGAAGTGTGAAACTCACTGAATATTTTTTGTAACCTAGTGCTACATGGAATGCTTATATACTCATTTTGCAAATGTTGAAGGATAATATTTACAATTACCATGGTGTATTTTCTCACTGTAGATTCTCCTATGTAATAAAATTCTGCTATTATATGTGTAGGAGCTCCTTGGGAAAGGCGATGCAAAACTACACAAAGAGGTTTTTTAGGATGTATTGTTCTCTAACAAAATGAGTTGGGTTTGCACTTGGCATATGTGGTTCTATCTTTGACAAAAGGATTTGAAAAAGTGGAAAATACATTCTATAGTGATGATGATATAAAATGTCTCGATAATTTGGTTGTTCTTCCCATGCTTGTTGTTGTATTAAGTTCCAAAATGTGCATTGTCTTGGAAACATCCACCACTCTCTATCTCTTCTGCAGGATAATGATATAGAATTTCTGAGTAAAAATACCATTTGCATGAAGTAGTTGAGAAACATGCTTTGTATGTTTGATGAATCTGAAGAAAATGAAGAGCCGGTAATTTCTCTTAATAAATCCATCCAAAATAAAATAAATTTTGGGTCCATTACATTTGAAGAATGATATTTCCTACACACGAAAATTAAATTAATGTTAGAGGGTTACATTAAAAAATAGTTTTACAGACAGAGCTGTTTTGCGAAAAATGTAACATATTTTCATCAATCAATTCTTAATAGTTGAAAAATAAACTAGTTGCAGATTTTGCAACAAACTCTTATTATTTTGTCATCTATCTAAAATTTATAAAATTTGTATTCATTTATAATTTTATTAGCAACATTATTTTGTTTTTTTATCAAGATAATTTCTTTGTTGTGGTCCTAAATACATTTATCACTATTTTTTATTACTGTACATACAAAAAAATACTGATAATTATGTTTAAATTTAATGGAAACCTACTGTGGTCCATTTTGTGTTTACTTTTGTATCTGATTAACCTTAGTGTAAAGAAATGCACTAAAAAAACAAATATATGGAAAATAGCATGATTAGAGTTTTAAGGAAATACCAGAAGGAGAATTTTTTCCAACTTTGGGACATAGAGCATCAAGTAAGCGTTTGCCTCTACCTCTATAGAATCAAATTCATACCTATAAAATCAAACAATTTTTTCAATTTTTGTTGTCTTTATATTTGTACAGAATCTATATAATGAAATCAAAATACTAAAAGAAGAAAATGAGAAGCTTAAGAGTAACTTAAGGTAATAAAGAGTAAAAAAATTTGGTGTAAGGATTCCATGTAATTCTTCAGCTCTAAAAATTAAACCAAATCATAGACCAGTACCTGTAACTTATGGTTGTGTATATGATTTTTGTACATCTTCATACCTCTTAGGTTTAAATAAGCTTGTTTATATAGTTTTTTTTTCTCATGCATTGTTATTTTGCTATAAATATTCAAAATAAAACAATAATTTTTTAACACACAAATATTCAAAAGAAAACAGTAATTTTTATTAAATTTTGATTGATGTGATGGAAACAGTGAAAGGCTGGGCTTGGCGCCTTTGCATGTGCATTAACCGGGGCTCAGGGCCATCTAACATCAACAAATGAGCCTTGAATTTGGGCTTTGCTTTTGCACCATGTGCACAGGACATCAACCTCCTTCTGACACCCAAGTCGAAATCAACGACACAAATTCGAATTTGTGTTAAAATCTAAGCACTGAATAGTGCTCCACATCGATGCAATAGTAGCAAGATTTCTGTTAGGACAAGGCAGGTCACGTCCACGACAGTATGGAAGGATACAACTCCTCGTGGAAAAAATTTATGGAAAATAGAAGATGTGGGTTCCCTCTCGAGACAGACACAACTCACACAGTTTAAGAGTATGCAACAAATAGGTCTACGACCCGATCATTTTACATTTTCCAGAGCATTTCTGGTCTATGCCAAAATATGAGCTACAGGCTACTTATACAAATTTATCAAACGGGTCTCATTTAGACCTTAATAAATGAGAGCTGGGTTTAACACGGTCCCCCTAACAACATACACATCACAGGAATTTTTTCCCAAACAATATTTTTATGGAGCCAAATAAAACTTTAAAAATTGTGATGTATTGGCGGATCTGTAACCCTACGAACCCTTAAAACCTTGAGGGAAGAGGGTTTTCTTTATTTTTTGGGTTTTGGATTGCTATAGGGCAGGGTGTTTCATTTGCAACTATTCTTGGTGAAGGTCGGAGTCGCTAGTGCCTCTCTGTGAATGTGGGGGCTGATATATCAATGGCATCCCCTTCGAAAATTGTTATAATATTGGTATTGGATCAAATGTACAAATTGCAATGGTATAAATGCAGCAATGAACTACATTTACAATAAACCTTTAACATAATAATATATGTTATTCTATGAATTGTGTCTACATGAATATATATGTTCAGTTTGGAGCTCAAATTTTTAATTTTTTTTAAATGTATTATAATATGTAGAAGTTATTTGAATGTGCGGGCTGATATATCTATGGCATCCCCTTATTTTTTCATCCCTCAAAATCAACCTCTTCCTAGACTTCCCCTTTGACGTTCGCATCGCACATTTCACGTGTGATTGCTAGTTATATTCTTGAACATATATTCAAAATACTAATATAAATGACATCAGTGTTTCTTTATTTTTTAGCAGTATTATAAACTGTTGAGAATTTTCCATTTCCAAAAAAGGTATGTGATACTCATAACTTGCAATCAATTACAAAGTCACTTTACACCCTCGTCTCATTAAATAAATTCCTCAAGGCCCCATGTTCACAAATTGTGAAAATTGATAGATTATGTCGAAGGCGTAGCATATACAATTGAAGGATCGTACAACGAGAAGTTAACGACTGAGGATCATTGAAACAATCACTCATGACCATACTTAGCAGTATTGATATATATTTAAGCTAGAAATCGTATGTGAAAGGGGATATTTTAAAGGATTCAAATTAGAGGTAGAGAAACAATGGGAGGGGAACATGGGTGAAGAAGAAGAGGTCAGAGTGTGGAGAAGTGTGAGGGTGAAAAAAAAGGAAAGGGGAAATTATCTGAATCTCATAGAACGATGGAGCAATGTGAAACTCAGTTTCATCCAACTACCCCAACGCGGTGTGACAATTGTTCAATATGGGTAAGTGCAGGAAGTTGATGGACAAATATGGGGTCATCTATGGACGTCATATTGCAAAAAACAGTGAAATCTCAACTTGTAGGGATTATTAGCAATACGCACACTCAAAATTAGAGTAATTTATATAAATATGAATCCTAGCATTCAGAATCTAGTTTCTAAAATACTAATTATTTTTAAAAATAGATAAGTTTAGCTATATTAAACACCTAAAATTATATGACTTGGTTTTTTTTTTAAAACTTATAAGATTATAGTCCGTTTACCTGCATTTTGGATGACCAAATCTTGTTACTTTTTTTTTCCTTTGGTGAAACGTTAGATGTAGTTGTCTATCTTGGGATGGATTTTATTTTGTATTTTTTTTAGTAGTATTTTTTTTAATGATTTTTTCCATGAAAGTGGTCTGAAAATATTTAGAAAACGGAGCGCTTTCTGGTTCCCGCCATAACTCTATCAAAAAATATCGAAATCAAATATATATATTTTTTAATGTGTATAGAATTTGTCCACGCTTGGGATGGTATAAGTTTTATCACATTTTGATAAGCGAAACAAAAGTTACAGTCTTAAACGTAGATATGAACATTCATGGGAAAAAATGTCTTAAAGACCTATTATTAGTAAAAAATTATAAAATGATATTTATCTTATTCTATTCACTTTAAAATCAATATTTCTATGAAGCTAACAGTCTCCCCTACGCGATGGCACCATTTTTGTGAAATGTTTTCAGTTTTTTGGCATGGATCAAGTCTTTGGAAGAGCAAATTTGAGGTTTTTTGACCTTTTACACTTCATAATGACCTTCCATAGCTTTGGTTGGGAAAAAACAAAGATTTCCTGAGGCTTAGGTTTGGCAGATAGATCCGCGATCGTGGTTTATAAATCGCGATCGCAGGTTTTTTAACACAAACCGCGAGTGCACTTTATAAACCATGATCACAGTTCATAAATCATTTTTACACACATCCCAATGTCTGAATTACCATGTGATTTTTACTCTTTGACCTTACCATATGAATTACCACAAAATTCTATCTTTTTCTACACGTTTTTCTTATCACCAGAAGTAAAACATCATGGGAGACAAGAAACGAAGCCAAAAAAGGAAGTCATTAAGTAAAAAACACCAAACGAATTAGAGGCCAACAAAATTCAAAATGCTAAACGAATGTGGAATCTTCGTGAATCAAGAAGAGGTTCATCTTCAACCCCAACTATTGTAAGCAATGAAGAACCAAGTAATGTTTCTACTATCAATGTTGAAGTTGAATTAAATACTCGTGATGAAGATGTTTTTATTGTCTATGTTGAAATTGAAGGAGACAATGAAAATGTGAATAAGGAAATTTATGTTGAAATTGTAGACAAGCAAAATTTGATAAAAACACCTCCTAGGATTTTACGTAAGAAACCTCATTTTTTTATTGAAATTGATGAAAACATTTTGAAACCAATGTCTGACAAAATTTTTGAATGAAAAATCAGAAGAAAAGCCATTGAAATTTAGGATAATCATTTTGAAATTTTAAATGATTCCCAAAGATGTCATTTGTTGGTTATTTTGATGAAATTGATTAAAATGACACCTACATTAAACACCTTAGGATTGACAACATCTAATATACGTGGTCAAACCTCTATAATTGTTGAAAACCTTCATGATGCATATCACACTGTTGGTGTCAAGAGACGCACTAGGGATAGTAATATTGTGCATCATGTACTTGCTACTAGTGTTGTAAGTGAATCAATAAAAAAACAACGTTTGATTACGTAAACAAGTTGAATGTTGTAAATTAATCGAAAAACTCCAATGAAAGCAATTGAAATAATAGGGCAACGAGAGCACCGATATGGAAATAAAAAAACCGAGGGAGGCTATTATAGAGGGTCCTTACGTTGAGGTGTTGGATCAGACGAGGTGTCTCTAACTGCCATGGAGTTTGAGTAGTCACCCATCGAAGTTGAACGATATTTTGCTCTCAGGGCTCTTAAGGGACTATGCCTGAACGAAGTAGCCCGGAAGCAACGACCTTGTCGCGCACCAAAACACCACCTCCTCTAGCATTCACCTAGCCACCTAGATATGTCGGTGTAGTTGGTTCGGTGCCATGACCCACCGTTTGTAAAATATAGCGTTTGACAACCTTACACTAGCTCCAACTACACTATTTTGCGCATTTGCAAACAATAGGGCGGTGAGAGCACCACACTTGGAAGGAAAAAAATGAGAGAGTATATTGTAGAGGGTCCCTACGCTGAGGTGTCAGATTAGACGAGGTGTCTCTAGGTGCCACCGAGTCCAAGTAGCCACCCGTCGAAGTTGAATGATATTTTGGTCTCAGGGCTCTTAAGGGACTACACCCAAACGAACTAGCCCGGAAGCAACGACCTTGTCACACACCAAAAAACCACCTCCTCTAGCATTCACCTTATAACCCAGACATGTCAACATAGTCAGTTTAGTGTCACAACCCACCGTTTACAAAACATAGCATTTGAAAACCTTACACTGGCTCCAACTACACTATTTCGCATATTTACAAACAATAGGGCAGCAAGAGAACTGATATGGGAAGGAAAAACCTAGAGAGGATATTGTAGAGGGTCCCTACACTGAGGTTTTAGATCAGATGAGGCATCTATAAGTGCCACGGAGTCTGAGTAGTCTCCCGTCGAAGTTGAACGATATTTTGGTCTCAGGGCTCTTAAGGGACTACGCCCGAACGAAGTAGTTTAGAAGAAAAAACCTTATCATGCACTGAAACACCACCTCCTCTAGTGTTCACCTAGCCACTTGGATGTTTTGGAATAGTCGGTTTGGTGCCACAACCCACTATTTGTAAAATATAGCATTTGACAACCTTACACTGGCTCAAACTGCACTATTTCGCGCGTTTGCAAACAATAGGGTAGTAAGAGCACTGATCTAGGAAGGAAAAAATTGAGATATGTTATTGGATAGGATCCCTACATCGAGGTGTCAGATCAGACGAGGCATCTCTAGGTGCCACAGAGTCCGAGTAGTCACCCATCGAAGTTGAACGATATTTTGGTCTCAGGGATCTTAAGGGACTACGCCTGAACGAAGTAGCCCGGAAGCAATGACCTTGTCGCACACCTAAACACCACCTCCTCTAGCGTTCATCTGGCCACCCATATGTGTTGGTGCATTCGGTTCGGTGCAATGACCCACCATTTGCAAAATATAGCATTTGACAACCTTACACTGGCTCAAACTGTACTATTTTGTGCATTTGCAAACAATAGGGCAGCAAGTGCACCAATTTGGGAAGGAAAAACTGAGAGAGGATATTGTAGAGGGTCCATACACTGAGGTGTTAGATTAGACGAGATGTCTCTAGGTGCCACAGAGTCTGAGTAGTCACCTATCAAAGTTGAACGATATTTTGGTCTCAGGGATCTTAAGGGACTACGCCCAAACAAAGTAGCCCAGAAGCAACGACCTTGTCATGCAATGAAACAAAACCTCCTATAGCATTCACTTGGCCACCCAGATGTGTCAGCACATCTCTTTTGGTGCCACGAAGTTCTAAGGCATGACTTCTCACTCCTCACCTCCGTTCATTTCCTAGGACTCAAAACATTCAATGTCACTTGTTTACCTTCCATCTCTCTTGTTCTCTTTGGAATTACCTCTGTCCTCTTAGGTGCTTCATCACTTTCCTTTATCTTATCTCTTGAGCTCTGTTGTTGTGGTGATCTATCTCCATCCTTTTCTGCCCCAACTACCTGCTTACATGCTCATTATGTTTTCATTGTAATATGGTCATGCTCGTGGCTACCTTGAAACTTTTTACATATTTTTCATCCCTTAATGGGTATCTAATACCCTAATAATCATGCTTTGAATATTCACAAGAATAAAGCATTCCATTTTTATTCTAATAGTGGATTAAGTATTTAAATATAGGTCAAGAATACTAAATGGAGTTGAAATTAAATGAGCCATAATTGCTAGTGAAGCAAGAACTAGTGAAAGTGGTGAGTAAAGGTAATTCATGTTAAAGGAATGAAATTCATTTATTTATTGTTTCTAATAGTATGGTGAGAATGTGAACATATGAATAAGATTATCAATAAAATGCTAAGGCAAGTAGCTTCAAGTTTGCATATTTGGATGGAATTTTAGAAGGAGAGTGAAGTGGCCAATCAAGTCACTTATGAAGCATGCTAAAAGAAGTGAAGGAAACAAATAAGTGAGAGCCTATGAAGGAATAAGAGGAAAATAGTTTCCATGCATGGGAAACATGAAGAAGAGAAAAAAATTCTCATAATGGAGAACATAGCATGAAAGAAGAATAATGGAGGAGAAAGGAAGTGCAAAATGAAATGCTTAGAGAATAAATAGGTACTCATTCAATATGAAATGGGAAATAAGAGGAAAGTGGCGAGAAAAGGTCAAATTTCAGTTTGAGGCAAGCATGTAATGGTCGTGATCAATAAATGAAGAAAGTGAATGAGAGAGTAAATACTTGTTGTACATGAGGAAATACAAAGGCTTGAGGAGATATTTATGACAAGATATTCAAAGCAACAAAAGACAAGTCAAGAGAAAAAAGAGTGAACAATGGAAAAATAAGAAGGAGAAAGAAAGAAGTCTTGAATACATACAAGCAATTAAAAGGAAAGAGAGGATGGTAAGTCCAAGAAGAAAGAGACAAACAATGAAAATGAAAGAGACAAGTGAATCTACTTTAAATGATAATCAAATTGAATGTTTAACTACTTAGTTGATTGGCATTTAGCACTAAATTATAAAGAGATAAGGTGTGTACATCTATTGATTCCCTTAATTTCTCTAAAAAAATGTAAATGCTTCCCTTAATTTCTTAACAATTGTACCATGCAATGTTGCACCATAAGTAATGTTATATTCATTTAGATCAAGATGAACTCCACCTCGCTTATTTCTATCAATGTTCGCATTAGTTGATATGCAATAGATGAGTGTTAGCTTTAAAAGAAAAAAAGTAATTACGTATTGCCCTTTTGTAGTTCACCTAGCATGGTTTTGCTTAATGGAATAGGTTTGCTTAACAATTGTACCATGTAGTACTCTAGGACATGGTTTTTTAATTTTAAATCAAACATACATATCTAGAACTAATAAATGGTTATGAAAACATACATATAAGGATATCATGCATGCAATGAAATCGAATCAAACATATAGAAGTAATATCGTTAAATGAAAACCAACACACGTAGATATATAAGAATCAAACAAATTTTGCTCCAAATGCATGTATCTGAAAATGTGTAAGTTCATAACATGTGTACATCTCAAACTAAGTGTGTCATAATGTATATAGGACCACATGCGGTCAAAAAAGGCTATATATATACAATGGACTATATGAAGAAACATGTTCACTTGGACCAGATGGCCCATATATATATCTATGTACATCCAAGTGGACTATGAATCTACTCATGAAACATCTTCCCTCTCTTCACCCTACTAGAAGTAGCACGTCCACAACCTGGGGATGTAGTGGAGGGAGATGCCATTACAGATTTCATCCGTGTGGTCCTAAGCATCTCTAAGTAGGCTTGAAACCTAACATTCACATTCATAAACAACAAGTTTTTAACACCCAAAATTTTAAAATACATTCAAAATTTAGAAACTTGTACAATTTAGTTAAAATTCATGTGAAATCTTACCGCAATGTCATGATCCCTATCAATTTTTTTTTTGACGCATCGCAGGGACAACAGTAGACTCACAAGGGGTAAGGTACATACAAATAATTAATTTTTAAATTAAATACTTCACATACATACAAAATTTGATATTGTAGATTTAAGTAATAAGAAATAATGAACCTCCAAATTTAACAAATTTGAAAAATTGTACCTTAGTTAGTGGATCTACAGATGCTATGAAAGTATCTACAGCAACCTCCACAGTCTGCATATATGGAGGAGTCTCTCTGACAGTCATAAGCTATACAAAAAACATGTACAAATCAATATTAAAATCTACATGACTGTGCACCACATAACAGAGGTCCAAATCATGTAATCCACATGAACTTCCACAATTAGAAACAAAGTGTAAAGATAAACTAACTTGTGTAAAACTCATGTGAGGTATGCCAGTAGCCTCAGTTCCCATAGCCGATGATGACCCACTAGGCTCCTGTGTATAAAATAAAAACATATTAATATGTACAATATACACATGAAACATTATAATAATAATCTAGTGCAATCAAATGAAATTAAAAATCTAAGTTTGTACAACTTGAAACTTACATTTGAAACATGCCCAGTTGCAGTAGCTAGCATATCAATGCTGGATGTTTCCTTCATCGACTCTTGCTATTTAAAATAAAATAAAAAATTAGTTTTTTACATGTATATACATGACGTACAATCAAATACATATATATTAAAATCTCAAACATGTGAATTAAACTATTGTATATATATATATATATATATATATATATATAATATATATTATTTATATTTATTTGAAATTTAGCTATGGAAGACCAATATCAGTGGCACCAGTTCCAAAAACATCCCCCAACATCTCATCTATAGAAAATAAATCATGTGAACTAGAAAATTATGTCTCACCCACACTTCATATGGCACCACACGATCCACAATGGTGTGGTGCGCTAGAACTGGCACCTCTGCCAACATCACCAGATGCAATCTGATCACTATGCTAGGTCAGAGTGTCAATGAGCTCCCTTAATGCATGCAGTGTGTCAATCTCCACAACATCCTTCACTGTAGGAGGGATAACTGAAGGCAGTGGGGGTTTTGGCACATGGGGGATCCTTGGTTGACCTATGCATGCACCATGTCTATTCTGTGCAGAGCCACCTCCTCAACCAAAAAAGTTAGAAAATTCAAAATAATTCGGGACCTCATTAAGCACGAACTTGTAATATAATATCTTCAAAAATTAAAGAGGAACCTCATTGTTGTTGGATGGTGGATAATAAAAAACCATCCACCATCAGTCTCAAAAATTGTTTTTGATTCTATCATTGTGGCACCAATGGATTAGGAACCGTTTACAAGTAACTTCGGGGAGGGCATTGGTTCTCAGGTCAGTAAATAATGCACAAATGAGGTCTTTTCCAAAAAAATTATCTTTTACGGCCGCATGGGATAATTTATCCGCATACCACTAGCTACAATCACCTCTAAAGGTATTCCATCTATACATTTGGTGGGTTGCGGAGTCAACTTCGCCAATCAATGTTTGCAATGTGTTGGCTAAAGTCATGTGGGATGGATTTGTGGCATGATTTTGTCTTATAGTCTGAATAAGGTTCTCAATGACAATTTTATTTTCTCATATTCTTCCAAAGATATTATCTTGTGTTCCTGCTGGTTCAGTGGGGATAGAAGGAGCCATAGGAGGCGGATCTATATTTGGAGGAGGTTTTTGAGGAATGTTTTGACGGTTTGCACGATTTCGATCTTTCTAACCAATTGAAAAAACAAGAAAATTGTATACATAAACAAACATTTCAAAAAACCCGTGAAAATGCAAAAAAATAACCTAAAATGCAAAAAAAACCTAAAATGTAAAAAAAGTGATTAAAATCGGGGGCTTACCTCCTCGTCTTAGGGGCATGGTTGAATCAATCATGATCCAGAAGTCCAATGAGAAATTTTGAGGTGGTATTCAAAGCTTGAGTGAAAAACATCTAGGAGAAATCGCGGTTTGAAATGAAAAATGGGGAAAATAAGGACTCGCGGGACTTTTTTTTGTCTCAGAGTTCCACGATTGCGTTTTATAACTACGCTCGCGGTTCTAAACCGCGATCATGGTTTTAGGTTTGGTTATTTCTGAACCTGAAATTCAGGAACCGCGATCGCGGTTCCTGAATTTCAGGTTTTTATGTCCATGGAATTTTCCACCAACTTTGTGCACTTACCCATATTTTTCTACAACTCTCATTGTCCCCGTCCACAAGTACATTTTGATTCACCAAATCATCAGTGATTGCTAATCTAAATCGACCTTTGGCACATGATATGATAGTGTTCAAAATTCATAATCGAATGCCTAGTGGCATGGTGACTTTACATTTTCATAAAAAGATGAGCCTTAACGTTTCCATTCCACGTCTCTCATGATGGTAAACTTGATATAGATGCACCAAAATCAATTCAAAGAGAAATTGTGGGATTGGAATTACATGACAAAATAGGGTGCAAAATAAGTTCCTGTGAATCAGAAAAATTCATTGTTATAATAACCAATAATTAACATAAAAGTTAAAAATAAACTAAGAAACTTTAGTTTAATATGTTTTCCACCATAATTTGCAACTTATGTGCAATTTCTTATTATTTTAATATGTCTTCATGTACATAATTGTGTAGGCAAAAGGAAAATTTGAGCATTACTTATCCATGCTCAAGATTTATTTAAACATATATCTGCCCCGTGGGCATCGGCCTCCACTGCCACCTTGGCCTCCTCCCAACCACCTGACCTGCAGGTTGTAATGACCGCCGCGTTTCTTCTGTCCTTGCGTGAGGGAGACGGGAGTGGGTGGAGTCACGTTTTTCTTCGCCATGATCTCTTCTTGATTCTCTTTCAATGCGTGTAGGTGGAGTGATGGTGTGCATTTTTCTTGGACTGCGTGTGGCGTGTGAGAGGCGTTCTTCCTGGTCGCGTGGGCAGAGAGGCCAGCAAAAATCTCTGTCATGGCGTTTTTCTTCTTCTCCTGGCTCCCCCCCTGCGCGCGTGGGTTTAGATGAAGCTCCAATGAGTGAAGTAGGCGCGTTTCCTCCTTTCATTGGGTGCTGCGGGATGTGTTCTGGTCAGGGATCCACAGCATGGCCTGCAGCAGTTTCTAGCTAGGCGGCAGGAGCATTTCAGTAAGGCAGAAGCCATTTTGAGTGCTTCCAACGAGCAAGTCGTCCATCTACATTGTTATCTGTTCAGTACCAGATGCATCCATAGATTTGGGATTCTCCTTCAAGGCGGATCTGTTCTTTATCAGAATATTCACGAAGCACAAATCGCCTTGCCGTTTCACTTTTTCCACTCTGCCCGTAGATGAGTATCTGTCTCCTTGTGTCCGATTCGGTGACTTCGGTCACACTTTGGCTCGTTTCTGTTGGCCTATCAAGCTTGGCTGTATTCAGGCCGCTTTGAGCGCTTCCAACAGGCAGGTTGTCTAGCTATGTTGTTATCTGTTCTATTTCGACTGCTTCCTCAAATTCAGGATTCTCCTTCAAGATATTTTCATCAAAATCGATTAAGTGACAGTGAGAGTGTTACCAGGAGACCCGATGAAATTTATTACAGAGATTCTCTACTGAGACCTTGCTTGTTCTACGATGTAACTCATGGAAGAGGGTCTCATAGAGGTGGATCTGTTTCATATCAGAATATTCATGAAGCACAGTTTGCTTTGCAAGAGATCTTTTAGGAGATCGATGAAGGATAGAGGAATTAAAAAGAAACTTGGTGTAGTTGGATTAAAGGCAATAAAAAGGTGCATGCTTTTTGTGTAGGTGACAGATCGCACCCACAGGCACAGGAGATCTATGCAATGTTGGAGAAAATGTCTTGGGAGATGAAGGTAGCAGGATATTTTCTAGATCCAGAACATGTACTGAGTTTGTTTCTGTCAAAATCAATTATGCGACAGTGTGAGTATTACCAGAAGACCTGATGAAATTTATTGTTAAGTTTCTCTATTGATTTCTTACTGTCTTACGATGTAACTCATGGAAGAGTATCCCATGGAGGCGGATCTGTTTCAGATCAGAATATTCATGAAGCACGTTTGCTTTGCTGTAATAACGGTAGAAGCCTTGTTGAGCGCTCCAACAAGCAGGTTGTCCAACTTCCTTGTTATCTGTCCAGCATCGACTGCAAGCCTTGCCTAACTTATGTGCTGAGTACTACTAGGGCCTGCCCTTATGACGGGTATTTGGTTACTGATACAGATTCAAAGGCTTTGCAAGAGGCAAATCTGGTACTGGCTGATGCTATAGGCCATGTGACAGTTCATTGCCTGTACCACAAGAGCGGCTGCACTTGGCAAGGGCCTCTTTCAGAGAGTATGGCTCATGGTAATGGTTACCAGTATGGTTCATCCCCTGTTGTATGTAATAGATGTGGCACCCAGATTGTTCACCGACAAGTACAAGAGCATGCTCAGAATTTCCCTAGGAAACAGGGCCAGGTTTAGCAACAAGAAAATGCTCCTCAGGCTCAAGGTGGTGCAGTTGCAGCAGTACACACTGAGCAGAATCAAGTGGTACAAGCTGGAGTTCAACAATAACCAGCACAAATAGCGTCCCAAGTCCCACAAGCTCCAGTTTCTCACCCCCCCAGCTTATCATCCCAGACTTGCACAAGTTTCTCGAAAACAGTTCAATGTCACGGCATCCCCATGATATTGTAAAACGAGGCTTTAACATTTACCCCATCAGTATATGGGCAGAGATGCACATTGCGGACTATACAATTGATTTTATGAAGACAAGAGCATGGCCGTTAACAGAGTTTGGACCTTCAGCAAGCTGAGGAAGAGAAGTTACGCTGGTTGGGTTGCTGTTGCAGGCCCCGTCCATCTTGTTATCGACTGCGGGAGCTTAATCAGGCACGATATTCTCTATACCATTGATTCTTATGCTGTTATTTAACTGAATCATTAAATAACTCTACTCTTCATATAAATGTCTCGTGTGATGGTATGATGTTTGGTTTCCACTTCCCTTGCTCGTTTGTATTTTTTTTTGGCATTAGAAATGATTGCGCTGGTTGAAGCCTTTATATTGTTTTCTGGGTTTTAATAAATATTAGTTGGGTGAACTTTGTTCTTAAGACTAATAAAACAAAAGAGGTGGGGTTCCTGTAATGAAAATTCCCGAGTTCTTTGTGTTGGTCTCACGATTTGAATGTTTTATCAAACATTGTCGTTGGACTCAACTTTATAGTTCCTGGTTTGTTCTTATTCTTGTTTCGGTTCGAGATCTGTAGTTCTGGTTTATGTTGGGTATTTGCGAATTGGTGATTGAGTACTGCGAGTGCATTGTGTATAGGTGAATGATGCTATTCCTGTCTCTATCCTTTTCTTTCATTTGTTTAGGTTCTAGTAACCCTTCCTGGTTGGCTTGGTGTGTGCTTAGCTTGACTGATTTTTGAATTGAGCCAAGTTGATATTACTTTCAACTAGGTTAGTTGCTTTTGTTATTTTTTTGAATCGCTCGAAGAAATACTTTTATCCTTCAAGTGTCATGGTTGATCGTCATAATTTGATATCAATTCATGTTCACCGTTTGGAGATTGTTGTCTTTGGAATCACCTTCTCTCCCTTGGTGACTGTTGTATGTTTTGAGGAATGTAGCTGATCCTATGGAATGTCTTCTTTTGACGATACTCACATTTCTTTTGGATAGCTTAAAATGTCAGAGGAAATACTCTTTCTTACCTTGATTTTGTTTCACACATGTTGGAGGATACAAGATCTACTTGATCATTAGTGAGGAAGTTTTCAAATCTTAAAATTGGGATGTTGGTTTTATGCGTAAGAAATTACTCTACGTTTTGCTCCGTAAAGATGCTTAAATTTCATTCTTCTGTGACTTAGAGGTTGGTGTGTTTGGAAACTCATTGGTTGACTGGTTTTTGTGATGATCGTTGTGATACGACCTCCTTGCTGTCATTGTAGTAGAATGGTTATGTATTGACCAGAAAGGTTTAAGTCAACTTGTTGTTGACGACAGATCCTTTGGAAGCTATGTATCCTGTGTTGTGTTCTTGTGAATGATTGAATAACCCTCCTGTAAGATTTATAATGGTTATGTTTGGTCTTGCCAAGTTTGTCCTTTTTCTTAAGACACTCTCTTGATTAGAAGAAAGTTTAATAGAAGGATTGTTAGGATAGGATGTGACCCATATGAGGTCATTTGTGCGTTTCATCCCTTTTCTTTCCAATTTATTTATTCGGTATTGACATAAAATTAGCTGTTATAGGCACATCATCTTAATATTAATAAGTCATGTTGGTTTAGATATTCTCATGTCGATTGATTGTTTGGGATCTTCCAGTGGCATAGTGAATCCTTGGCTTGGTGAACTAACTTAAACAAATAGGGACAGATCACGTTTGAAATTAATTCTCTTCTTGTAATTGTTTCTGTTTCGAAATGTTATCTTGTTAAAATGACGGTCATTATTGTGATATGGGTGAAATTCACTATGATGTTTATTAACTGCTCCTATGAGAAAATGATAATTAAATAGAGTTAGTGCCGTCCCTTTTTATTCAGACATTTTATGCTATTGGACAACTCTTTAATTGCTCTTGTTTAGACTCTTAGATTATTGTTTTCATAATCAACGGTGTTTTTCTTCCTTGAAACAGTTAGATAACAACATATTGTCTTAATGTTATAGCTTTTATCGTGCTCAGTTCTTACGAACTGACATGTGCTAACAAATGTGCAGGAGGATTTCCTGAGTAGAAAAGAAAAAAACAGAGAGAGAAAAAGAAACACGTGTAGAGAGTGGTTTCCAGCCTTCTTAGGAACTGTTGTTGTACGAATGTTTTTCCTTTGCTTTAAAACATTGGTATGGAAATTGTGAAGACTATATAGAAGGCATTGTGTTATAATTTTGTATGGTCCTCATGTAGGTTGTTGTTATCGTTTGAAAGTCAATTTGAGAAATATTAATGTCAATAAAATTAAATGAACTTGTTTTGACATGCGTATCCTTCGTTGAATTTTCACTATTCAGAATATGATTTATCTTGGAATTTTTAAACCTAAATATAATTACCTAAACTTGAATCAACTTGCATCAACTTGCATCGCTCTAGTTACCTTGGTCATGTGTCATTTGGTAGAGGACTATGTTTTGAATCTAGCAAAAAAAAAAAAACAAGAGAAACAAATATACCTGGTGACCCCCACGTAAACTAATCAACAATCTCTTATTGTGGTGAATCCTTGGAACGGTCTTAAGGTGAAATCAATGATTAAATTCTTGGAAGATAATAGGATTATAATAAATAGAAGGAACTGGACTAAGAAACTCTTTGATCTATCTTACCCGTTGAAAATGTAAATAGTATACTTATGTCTATCTCTTCAAGTGAAGCCCGAGTCAAACCTGTAATATTTCTGGTTAGGCTCTTGACCCCAATGAAATCCTTTTTAACCACTAATAAGATCTTAATGATGAATCCAAGTTTTAGACAATCATGTACTGTAAAAATAAAATAAAATAAAAATATGACCACTTAAAAAGGGTAAAACATACATGTTTAAAAGCACAACGCTGAAAACAGATTGATGAAGTTAAGAGCCTTGAGAAATTAACTGTCTCCTCACAAATGAATAAGTTAATCAAGTAAAGGAAGTAACCTCTTACCATACAATAATTGGTTCACACTGTATATTAACCTTAACAAGGTGGGGAAAATTCTTCAAAGGAGACATGAACTTCAGATTTTCCTATCATGATTCCTCTGGGAAAAGTAAAGAATGTAAAAGCACTTACAGCTAAAACATGATTCTAAAGAAACCTTCTGTGGGAAGACCTTGTTTGTAAAGTTGCTTACTTTAGATGAACCAATGTGTCCTTAGTGTGTGCCTCATGTTTATCTGTAACCAGTGTGGGTCCGTGTTGTGGAAAGCATGCCTTTAGTTGGTTGTATTCCCTAGAGAACTTGTGTAGTGTCATATTATCTTCAAGCAAGTCAAAAAAAAATTATCCTGTCTTTTACTCAACTATTTGTATAAAACCCACATCTTCGATTTATTTTTAAATATTTAGATATTGGGGGTGTTCTACAATTTGATTTTAGTGAAAAATTCTTTATAGAAAATCCACAATTTTATTAAAAATTAAAATAAACTTTATCACAAAATTATTCACCACAATTACTCCTAAAGGAAAATGTAAAACCATTAATATGGAAATATATAACTATTGAAAATCCATGTTAAATACTTCGAAAATTCCACATTACCCTCACTTTAGATTTTTTAAAATATTTTTAAAAGACTTATAATTTTTAAAAAAAAATTAAAATAATGAATTAATAAATATATATTTATCATAACAAACAAAAATAATAAAAATTGTAATAGAAAGCAAATACATTAAATAGTTTGTATTTGTAAAAAAATATATAAACTATATAAATTTATTATAACAAAATCCTTCCATCTGTACACATTAAAAACTTGTATTATACCTAATAAAAAATTAAAATAATGTGAAAAACTAAGATTTCAAAAAAAAATTAAGTTTTGTGTTTTTGATAAGTTTTACATATTTTAAAATAGCTAGCCTTAAATTATAATAATATAAAAATGTCAAATGATTCATATTTATAATTTTAAAATATTTTAATATAGATATTTTTAAATTTAATAATTTTGTTGAAATGTCATAATACTAAAACTCTATATGTAGTATAATTTATTCGAGAAGACTAATGTAAAAATAAAATATTTTTGATATATTTAATCTATTAAAAATATTACAAACCACACTTCCATTTAAAACATATTAAAAACCCTACATTACATTCATAAATGTGTAGAAATGACACCATTTAACAATATTAATATTTTATAATATATATTAAAATAAGATATATTATATAATTACTCACTAAGGATATTTTAAGGATATTAACATGAAAACATTAAATACTTTGAAAATGTCACATTATATAAAATTTAAATTTATTATTTATATTTAAAAATAAACATAATAGAAATATATTTCTATTATAACATAGATTAGGATGACTAATAAAACTAGGTTATATAAGATATATTTGACTTATTAAAGCTATAATCTACCGGTTTAAATATAACTAGCAATATTTAAAATTATTTTAAAAATTGTCTTTCAAAGTTTAATATAAGTTAAAATAATAAAACTATATATATCAAGTTAATATAATTATAATACATTAATTTTATAGTTCTTTCCAATTATATTTTTTAATAAATATATATATCATTTTTAACAATTTTCTAAATTTCTAACTAATTCACATGCCATTTCAAATATATTTAATACAATAGAAAATAAAAACTGTAATTATTGATAAATATTTATAGAAATAATATCTTATTATTTCAATTTTTTGTTCAAATTTATCTGAGAAAAATAAAACATAATGAGAATTTATGATACTTATTATTGATCATTCATCTTGAATTTCTTCATCATAAACATCAAATTCATCTTGAGCCAACTCTCGATATTGCTCTCAATTAACATCAAATTCTCCTAAATCGATAAATAAATTTATCCCAGAGTCTTCTCTCTCATCCACGATATCATCGTCGACAAGATTATCAAATATTGTTGAATCATATTCATCATTTATGCTTTCTGACTCCCCATTTTCTTGTCCTTCACTCTCTTGTTGTCCTCCTTCTTGTTGTCTATCTTCATTTGTGTACTCAGTATGTTCTAATCCTTGTTCCTCTACATGTTCTGCAATTTCATCCATTATTTCTTCTTCATCAATACTATGTGTCTCGTCCTCATCTATAATATCAACATTATTTTTGTTTAAAAATGATGCATGACGGTTCCACCTTGGATTGTGGTCTATGACAAAAGACCAGTTTGGGTTTTGCATATCTTGGATGATAAAAATTTGTTCACATTGCTCTGGGAAAACATATGGCTCATCCGTGTCCATAAAATTTGATGCTTTTATCATAGGAAAACCATTACCATGCGTATAAATTTTTCTATTATTTCCTTTCTCAATCAATGAAAACCACTTTACTAGAAAGATAACCTTCCTAAAGGCCCTGAAATCAAGTTCCATAATGTCCTCTAGAATTCCATAGTACTTCATCTTTGTTTCAATATCGTTGGAATCCACCACATAAAAATATGTTGATATCCCACAATCAAATGTATTCCTAAGCTTATCCATCTTCTCAATGCGAAAGTGCTTACCATATGCCCACATTGATTTGTAATGTGTCACCTAGACAAATAAAATATTTACAATACAATGTCAATAAATCATACTTAAATATTAACTACAATACATTTTTACTAAATAGCATAAAAAGCTAGAAAATATAAGCATGCACACACCTTCCCTAGATTTATTTCATTTACTATTTCTAATTCTTCCCTTCATACATTAAGAGGTTTTCTTTTACTTTCTTGTATAATATTATCTCTCAACCAATTCCATGGGCATTTATTTGGCCATGTACTATTTTTATGACTTTCAGGTAACTCTGGGACTCGACTCATGGACCCCATCCTTCTAACTGTTCTTCTATATGAAATTGTGTTAGCTTCTTCTTTCTTTGTTTTTTACAACTCTATTCATTTATCCATGCATTTTGCATGATTTGCAACATAGAGGTGCATTTTCTCATACTCATTTCCATCTGTAAGTGAAATTTGGTAAATTATTAAAATTAATATAAAGATATATAAAGGATAAACTATATAACCACTAGATAATTTATTAAAAAATTATGTGTACCTCGTACTTTTCTTAATCTCCCTTTTCCTTGTAGTAATTCACTTGTTATTATATCTAGTTGAGAATAACCCCACATACTTTGTGTTTTAGAATCAAAATCAGGTAAGTAATTAGATCTAATATTCACCATTTCTTTGAATGTGATGTAACCCTCCACAATGGAACCCTCTGGTCGAGCCTTTTGTCTCACAAAATGCTTCAATACCTTCATTAAATGCTCAATAAGCCACATTGATCTTGATGCGACTAGACCGCAATATTATATCTCATTAACAAGGTGTATGAGATAGTGGACTTGTGGATCAAAATATATAGTAGGAAGATACTTTTGAAGTGTACACATTAAAATAGGTGCTTTCACCTTCCAATAAATAAGCTCTTCCATTTTAATCTCTTTTGAGGACACAAACCTAAAATATAATGTGTAACTCACATTAGTTTTGAGTAATAAATAATTTATAATGGTATATCAAAATACATATTGGATAAAATTAAATATTATATGGTTACCTCATATATTTTGATAAGAAATATATAGTCTTGGTTATATTTCGATCAAAAAGTACTAGTAATAATAATGGGAAGTATAACCTGCAAAAAAGAAGTGTACATTTGTTAAATATATTAGTTAATATATATCAATGAAATTTGAAGAAAAGAAAAACATTTTAACTCGAAATTTAAAACTCACCTTAATCAGGTTGTGCCAATCAAGTGTTTTTAGACCTATTAGATCCTCATTTTTTGCTCTAGAGAAACAATTCTTTATTGTGGCACCATAACCTATAGGGAACCTTAATTTCTTTATAGCTTCTTTGATATGATTTTTCTCCTCAGTGCTTAATCTCCAAGGAGAAGGGAGGAATGTGTTATCATCGGGATTTGGCCATAAATGATGTGTGACTTTACTCACTTCAAGGTCCTTCCTCAACCGTATTCCATCTTCCTTTTTTCCAATGATAAGATTCCATAGTGATCTTGATACATTGCATCCAATGAGCATAACATCAAGTAGGTGTACGATGGGCATATTCCTATAATACTCAAGTTCATAAAATATTGAGTACCTTTTCATGCATGGAGGTAGTTGTTCTTCACAAAAAGAAAACAATTATAAATTAGTACAATACTCAATGTTGGTCTAAAAAGAGTTAATAATTTTTTTATATTTTTCCTCACCTACACCATCACGATAAGCAATATACCAATCATTTGGAGTCAAAACCCTTGGAGTAGCATCTCTTACTGGTTTCATATTAAAATCATTTCGTTTTGTTACTCTATATGGATGATTAAGAGGCAAGAATTGTTTGTATTCATAGTATATATCCTTCTTTAAGTGTTTTGAGTGTCTCACAATTTTTTGAAATCCACATTCTGGACACCCAGCTTTCCCTTTTGTTTGAATACCTATAGTCATGCATAATCATTATGTCAATGTAAAATTTTAAATATTTTCAACAACTATACAATGATGTGCAATATTAAATTTAAAGAATATATTATAAATCCACTTACCAAAACATAAAGATAACCTTGGGGCGTTATGAATGGTCCAACACATCATGCCTCAAAAGAAGAAATCTCTCCTCCCAATAGGCCTTGATATGTCATGCATTTCAAATCCCAGCCATAATTGTTTAAGTTCATCAATGAGGGGCCTCAAATATACATCCATATTTCATACTTGATACTTTCCTATAACCACAGATAAGTTCAAAAATAATTAGATACTATGATATTATGAATATTTCATATAAAAATTAGAAAATAAAATATATAAGTCAGTAAGGTTAATCACCTGGAATAATTAGAGTCAACATTATATGTTCCTTCTTTATTGCCATCCATGGTGGGATATTATTGAAGATTGCAACTACTGGCCATGTTGACCATCCTGATGATTGAATTGAGAATGGATTAATCCCATCCATAGCAATTGTAGTTCTTGCATTTCATTTCTCACGTGAAAAATATGGCCATTTTTCATCAATTTCTTTCCATGCCTTGCCATCTACTATTGTTTTTAAGGTTCCATCACTGCTTTTATTCTCAAAATGCCAACCCATGAGCTTTTCTAATTCGTTACATTGAAACATTTTCTTAAGTTGTGGAATTAAAGGAAAATGGGAAAGAAATTTCCGTGGAAATGTTTTTGACTCAACAACACCTTGATGCTCATATCTACTAGTCTGACAAACATCACATTCTTGTAATGATTCTTTCACACCATAATATAACATACAATCATTTGGACATGCATGGTAAACATTATAGTTCAATCCTATATTTCTTAAAGAGTGTTTCACATCCCTGTAGGACTGAGGAAGATGATTACCCTTGGGAATAACCTTCATAGAAAGAACTCTATATGATAAGAACACACAATCCAATTAGAAACAAATAATATGACATATGTGTGTATGTAATCATTATAAAACATGATTAAAAATGTTGATATAAAGAAATGTCAACAAATGTAATATTTAATTATTAAATTTACGTACCTCAACAAAGTAGTAAAGCTAGTATCTGACCACCCATATATAGCCTTTATGTTCAATAACAAAAATATTGTTGATAATACAGATATATCTGCATTTTCATACAACATTTTCCTTGCCATTTCATTCAATTCAAAGTCCTTCTTAGTGAAAATGTCATGAAATAAATTATGAATAGTTGGATCCATGTTTGGAACTTCATCATTCATTATGTTGTTTTGGTTTATATCCTCCACATGTGGATTAGTTGTATTGGGAGGACTAATATTGGGAACCTACAATATGATTTTATATTACTAAATAACCCATGAGAAGTAGTTGAAAATAAAGCATGCCACATGGCTAAAAGTGACAAGAAAAAACAAATTTTGAACTTACCATGTCATTAGGTTCCATGTGACCATTTACTTTCAAGTGAGAAATAGTTATATAACGTCTCCATCTTCTACGCCCTTTACATTTGAAGCATTCACAATATATACTTTGCTCATACCAATCACTAGTGTAGGGTTGAGGACCACCACTAGAATCACTATCATTGGAATTACTAGGCATTTTAAAATCTAAAAAAGTTCAAACAAACGTATCTTAATGATAAAACACAAAAGTTCAAACAAATGTATCTTTATGATAAACAATAAAAATTGTAACTCTTAGTATTTAATACAATGTCTAGATTACGAATGCACAAAATTTGAAATATATAAATAAACCTTGTATAATATCAATAAAATAGAATTTTATGGAGTCAATGCTAAATTTAATAGTTTAAAACTTTGTTTATAAAAAACCAACAAAATTGAAATTTTAATTTGTTTGAAATTTTATTAGAAATATTATAGATAATTCCATATAAAATTTAGAAGAATAATTTTATGAGTTATATTTGTGGTTTAATAATTTAATAAATATGATTCACTATGAATGTATAACTGACAAATAACACTTAATCACTCTCGTTCCATAAACTATAAAATATTGCATATTTCAATTTTTATGTTGTATACAATTATTAAAAAATATGGTTATTTTATATTTATTGTCCTAATTTTAACTTCTAAAAATAAATATAAACTCTTTTAATAACAATAATTGTAATTAAATATTTTAATTATATATGAAATTAGTATATAATCATTTCTTATTATTTATATTATTGTGCATACTTTCCTCAACATTAATACTAATTGTTTGATTCACTAAACCTACCATTAATAAATACTAATTATTTAGTCATTAATATTACTATGACTAGTATTTTTACCTATCTGTCATACTCAAGTTTATCTCATGTTTATACATAATTTATGGTATTCAAATTTTTAGGAGTCTTTCCACGTGTCAATATTCCTCAAGATTTTCCTTTATTTATGGCTTAAACCTAACCAAAAAAACATTTCAAATACATTCCAAATTTTCTTTCTTTCAAGTTGTAGACCTCGAAAAATTTAATGGATCATGAAACAAGGTAATCTCCCTAAATAGTATCATAACTATTTTTTTTCCAAAAAAATCTATTTTTGTTGAACATGTTGAAATTTATCCAAATCTATGGTTAGTTTGCATAGTATATTAACTATTTTTCTCCCAAAACAATATTTTGCTATTATAGCTCTTGAAGGTTTCTAGACTCGGTTTCCACCACTCGTCTTTTAGTATGCTAATGCAGCTACACAAAAGACCCTATTCTAGGTACGGATTCATTTTTTCTCTTTTTACTATTATTATTATTTATATTATGTACAGATTTTAATCATGTCACATAATCTAATTTTTATAAGATCAATTTGGTCAGTCATTTCATTTAGACATTAAATCTCATCTTGTTTGACTGAGTTTGTGAATGATAAAATCTGACATCATCTTGACAGTCTTTCACTCAGATCAGAATTGGAAGTAGTGAATTTCTAAGTTTGTGGTATATAGTAATCTCGTGATTTTTCTAATCACTTATGTAACTTTTAACTTTTAAAAATCAAGATAGATCTTTTGAAAACAACACTGACTGAAATGGCCAATGTAGATGCAAAGAAGGATTGTTTATAATTTCCTCGTTATACTTTGTAGCTTAGGGTTTCAGACCATAAAAAAATGTTTAAAAATGATTGTAAATTGTCTATTTGTAGGACTCCAAAAATATTATTAAATACATTTACTTTATTATTGAAAATATGCTCTACTTAATCATAGAAAATCTGCATTCCGTAAATAAAAACTAGTGAAGATGACTGCACATTATTATTATAAATTGTCAAAATAGGTGTAAAAACCTTGAACTATAGAATTTAAAGGCGAGAAAATTGTGAAATATAGATCTACTTGCATAGGGAAGCCCTGTTATTGGATTCTATTTGATTGTGAACTGAGCCTCGGAAGAAATCAAAGATTATATATAAATTCCCAACAAATTTTTGAAATAAAGTTAGAGCCCTTTAAGGAAAATCTAATCCGAATGATATCTAGCCCATCCATTAGGTCCTGAAAATTTCAAAACACAAAAAAACGAAGACATGTTTACCCAATCTAGCCATGAAATCAAGATTCCAACCATTTAGACCATTTAGGCTTTATGAGGTAGAAGTGATAGATATATAGGTGAGTGTATCTATGAAATAGGAAAGGATATGTTTGAGAATGGAAAAAAAAATTAATTAAAATCTTTTGTTTGGAGGAATTTTTGTGATGTTTTCCTTTTTTCTGATGTAGATCCAAGAGTTACAGTGGATTACTGTTATAAAACAAAGTTTTTGTCTTGTAGAACAGGAATATTTTTCCCCTTTTGCTCCTAAATGTTAGAGACTTACATTTGACTAGGATGTCGGTTACAAAACAGAGTTTTCTCCCTCTTAGAGAGAAGTCACTGAGCTATCTAATGTGAAGGTTTCAAACATCTTTTCCATATTGCTCGAGAATTTTGAGAAAGAAACAAGTCCCTTAAATGTTTTGCATCTTATGTTGGAAAATTTTGAGAAAGGAACAAGTCCCTTCATCCTTTTGCATCTTCAAATACGTTGATTAAGATTTCAAAAGAAACATGCATATCTAAACTACATATAAATTTATAATTTATGAGTTTACTGGTGCAATATTCACTTTTAGAGACAATAAATATTCTATTAGAGAACATGCAAATAATGAAAGACTACAAGTATATCCAACGAATAATTCGATGGATTAGCTCTAACTTCACAACAAGACTAAGATCTACTCTAACTAACTTCCATTCTGATCAATATGAAGTTTAGTTTCAGCGGTAAAGAGAATCAGAGGCTTGGTAGATTTCTACAAGAATCACGAATATACATACCAACTATTCTTAAAACACTCAGGCCAATAATCTATATTAACAATTTAGAAGCCAAAAGTAATATTTTCCCTAATTCATTCTTCCTTATACAGTCTTTTAGGCGTAGCTACATGTCATTACATATATCACACGACATATTTACATGCATTTTTACTAAAATACATGTCATGTTAAATGGTATGCTGTGACGGGTAAAAGCAACTCAAACCATGTTTTAATCCTAGAGAACAAGTTGTTACATAATTTGGATAGGGCATACATGCCTAAGCTAAAATATTAGAAAAATAATTTTAAAAAAAAATAATTATTGCAGGACAAATCGAATCAAACAAGGGCTGCGTTGTAGCAATAGTACCTATCTAAATGCAATATTGCAAATGCTGGTTTGATATTCAAAAATAGAAAATGGTTTTTTTGCTCTCAAAAAGTCAAACAGAAACATGGATGGCTTGTTTTTCCCTGTATAAATACTTTAGTAAATTCACAATCAACCGAAATGCATAACTAAGAAATGACATCACCGCAAGAGTCCTATGATGAGCACATGTGGGAAGAGGAGGTACCACGTGGCCACTCAACGATTCTTCAAAAATCAAGGGAGTAGTGGAGACCATGGAGTAGCACGGGGCCTCCATGTGGAGTTGGGCATGGTAGAGGTACCAACTCGCTAATCAAGAAGTGAGTTGGTGGGTGAAGGATGATTTGACATTGACTTTTCAAAAATGGGCATGAGTCGCTGGGCAAGGCGATTGAGTGAAAACGGGAAATGCACGTGGAACCAAAGCCCACACCAAGTTGAAGGATAAGAGGTCATCAGGTGAATGAATGCAAAGTTTAGGTGAATGAGAAGAGGGGCTTTCCGTTCAAACAACTGCAAACATAATTGAGTTGCTAAGGATCTGACCATGAATATATCCAAAGAATAAAATTGTAACTGTAGCGAAGTAAAGGCCATGCATATAGCCAAGCCAATGTCTACACGCTCATAAAAAAACATATTTAAATGTATGTAAATTATTATAGCATACAGAAGACATCGTTATCCTCACAAGGTAGTCACACTGTTTCACCATATACAACAAACAGGTCTTCAATCCAGTCAGTTTACATTTGCAAATATACTCCCAGCCTGTGGCAAAATAAGAGCTTTGGAACAGGGCATTTACAACCATCAAAGCACAAAGGATAGATGAATTTTCTCAGATGTAGTTGCAACTACCTTACTAGACATCTATACAAAATGTGGAAGCATACCTAATGCACATGAACTGTTTGAAACAATGCCTAAAAAAGATGTCGTATCAGGGATTGCCATGATTGCAGTATATGTACTAGATTAATTTTGCAGGGATGCTCTCATTCATTGATGTACTAAAACACTTTAGAACATGACCTGACCATTTAAGCTTCATTGGGCAATAAGGGATTAGTAGTGCACCAATCATCGGCGACACAAAGAAAATATTTGCCAATTTCTATTAATAACTACAAGAAATATATACATAAACATTAGCTTTAATATATTTCACACGAACTCCAAAGAAAATTAATAGGAGAAGCTGAATAAAACAGTATCCTGCATGACAGCCATGAGACAACATTTCTTTGAGGCATTCTATCAACAAATTCATATTGTGCATATTCTGCAATCATGGTATTCCATGAGCCCACATTTCTTTGAGGCATTTTATCAAAAAGTTCATGTGCCTTGTCTATGCTTCCACATTTTTCATACACTATTAGGTAGTTGCAATTACATCAGTCAAAATTCCTCTATCCATTATGGTTTGATGGATGTCCATACCCTGTTCCAAAGCTCCCATTTTGGCATAGGCAGGGAGGATGCTAACAAAGGTTGTGGAATTTGGCTTTACATCCGCCAATTGCAATTGCATGAATGTTTCTAAGTAATTATAACACATTTTCAACAAATCCATTTAGGGCATATCCTGCAATCATGACTGTCCATGAAACCACATTCTTTTTAGGCATTCTATCGAACAGTTCACGTGCCTTGTCTACGGTTCCACATTTTGCATACATGTCTACCAGGACATTTGCAACCACATTTGACAAAATTCCTCTATTCTTTATGCTTTGATGGATGTCCATACCTTGTTCCAAAGCTCCCATTTTACCACAGGCTAAGAGCATGTTGGCAAATGTAAACTGATTGGGTTGAAGGCCTATTTGTTGCATATGGTGAAATAGTGGGACTACCTCGCCAGGATAACCATGGAATCTCCCCGCCGACAAGGTTAGAGATTGCTTCCCCCAAGTCTAATCCCGTCAAATTCTTTGCCCTCATCTTCCCCTTCTTGTTTGAGGTATCTGCTTGCTCCTGCTGAGGCTTTTTTTTTGGATAAAACTTTTAATACATATCATAATAGCCATTCCATTATGACCCAAACGCTATTTCAAGAAGAGGGTCAGTCAAGATCAGAAGAATCACGATTTACAATTACGAGTTAGAAGAAGAGGGATGAAAGACATGAGTTATAGGTGCTACCATGTAAATGACATACACAAAATCATGAATAAAAATTATATACCATGCAGGCGATTGTTTGAATGAGGCATAGCAACAAGCTACATACCCCAAAAAACACCTGCAACCCAAGAGAGGGATTGTCAAAATGTAGCGCCTGCTTGACACCCAAAATTTTTCTGCAAGCTCCCATACAAGCGTCAATGGATAGAATGAAGGGAACTAATAAATTTTCATACCTGTATAGTCACACTCCAAGGGTTCTTGTCTCTTGCCAAACTGTGTAGATGCAGGGAATAAATCTTGGTGGGTGGTGAAGATTTAACAGAGACTAAAGTGCAGGCGGAACACCTAATAGGCAAAAGACCCCACGCCACCTCAAGGTCATATCCAAGAGCTTGTAGACCAGTTGCAACAGTAAACAACAAAAGAAGGCCAAGGCCTCTTGAAAGATCAGAGCATACCTAACAAGCAAATGTATAAGTTAGTTAAAGTGAGTAATCATTCTGCTAGGTAAAAAAAATCCAAACTACTTTCTGAAGAAGTTGTGTTGATGCTACAAAAAGAAAGAAAGAAATATGTCATAATAATGTCCATGGATGACCAATGTACGTCAAGGTGTTTCCAAATTACAGTATGTTATAATAGCTAATTAAGAGCACTAAAAGGAAGACCAACAACTAACACAAAATTATATAAAACTTAAGCTAGGAAGCAATAAAACAAAAAAAAGAGAAGGAAAATGAGACCAAATAGGTAAACCTGAGACGAGCCATTATCAGGGAGCATGGAGAACAAGGCTCTAGCATGTGTCAGAGTCAGGAGCACAAAAAAGGTCATCATCCTCGCCATGCAGAGACTAATGAAGTTATCACGAGAATGACTTAGGCTGAGAGAGACTGACTGAACACTAAATCCTAGGAGGAAGCCAGATGCTCGGATCACCTATCATCCAAGGCTGACATAGGGAAGGATTTCTCTGAAAGGGCACACTTCTTGCAAGCAAACAATATGAGAACAAAAGAAAATATGTCCAAAGTTTCCATGGATATAAAGAAAATGGATTTCCTTTGAAGGTCTATTTTTAAAACAAAGTGAAGACAAGACTGGTTAATTTCTACTTCAGTTATGAAAAAACTTGCAAATATCAATAAATATGCAAATTTTCTCACTTTGCATATCCATTAGCTATCAGCCTATCAGTCTGTGGAAGTATCTTTTTCCCCTCTGTTTTGTCCATTTGTCTGGGATTAACTATTCAGTGCCTGTAGGGGATTAATTCACTTAGTTCAAATGTTCTTGAGACATCTTAGATCCTGATCACCAGAAAAGTTGACTACACCCACTACTACAAGGAGGGGTCATTTGAGACATTAATAGAGACAAAATTTGACTAAATTGTCTCAAATAGAGACGATAAAAAAGTTGTATATCGTCTCTATTATTGTCTCAAAGCGGGTGTCTCTAATATTGTCTCTAATTATTGTCTCTCAAGAGACATTAATGATTGATACATATTTTGTCTCTTGAGAGACAATATAATTTTTGTCTCTCTAGAGACAATATCATTTTCGTCTCTCTAGAGACAATATCAATATTGTCTCCTTAGAGACAATACCGAATACTAACATTTTGTCTCTCTGGAGACAATACTAATTTCAATTTTTATTGTCTCTCTAAAGACGATACAAATTTAAAGAATGAAAAATATGAGTTTTAAAACTACACAATAACCAAATATCATATAGTGCAATCAACGAAGATACATATCATCTATGATGTCGGAGTGGTCTGGTAATTAATATTATAAATTAACAACAATTTGATTTAAATATTTTTCCCAAAAAATGGGTCCACAAATATTTTATTAATATCAAATAAGATAAGATACAAAAGGGTGTCTGAATTCCGTTAACCCTTGATATACAATATTAACACCTTAACCCTTGATATACAATATTCTTCCCCACTACCAAATTCAAGTGATCCATATGATTCCCTAGTGCTACTTTGAGGTTATTTTTCTTAACTTCAATTTTGAGCAACTTCCTTTTTGAGCAATTGCCTCTCCATCAGCAGTAGTCATCTTCATGTTCTTCGCTTTGATTGTCTCAACTTTGATGCAATTCTTTACTATCGTTAGTAGTGAAGGTGCATTGGATTCTAAGAAATTATGATTACATATTTTACTCCAATTCTGCCAAAAGTATTCACAAATTACATTTAAATTAGGACAATAATTAGTTTTCACTAAATCGACCTGATCTTTATATTTTGTTCTAAAAAAATAGTTATCACTAACTCATTACTATCAATCCATTTTCATAACTTATATCAAGGACTAACCTCAGACATTATAATCCCTAGAATTCCACACATGCCTAGTGAAAATGTTCCGATATAAGCCTGTACAGAAAAACAAAAAAGAATCCATTATTCATCTATTTTTTCTTTAGTGGATATTCTACACTACATGTATGAAAATTGAGTAAAAACGTACAAGCATTATATACAAACAATGCCAGTGAAACCATTGAGGCACAACACTCACCAATAGACCAATTAAAGCTACCTTGCTTCAAAGCAATTTCAATTCAGATTGATGAGAATGCCCCTGTATAACAGGAAATGAGTCAAGATAATCCACAATAAACATGAATAATTGTGATCTTTCTGAAATCAATCTATTATATTCTATTCTATTATTGCTGAAATCTAGAAGCTTAAGCTGTGTACAATTGGCCAAGGATGCAGGAAGGGTCCCTAAGAATTTATTTGAATGAGCAGATAGAACCTCTGTAGAACTGGGGATAGTCAAAAAATGTCTACAAGATGTGGAGAGGAGCAAGCACCAAATCCATGACATTGTTTTGGTAGGAGGTTTGTCTCATATACCAAAGGTGCGGGAATTATTGAGACAATTTTTTGATAGAAAGGAGCTGTGAAAAACAATAAATCCCAACGAGGCTATCGCCTATGGTGCGGCTATGCAGGCAGCAACATTAAATGATGAAGATGTACCATTCATACTCACTGATGTTACACCTTCGAACATCATAATTTCGGTTAACGATGGTATCATGAAAGTGGTGATTCCTAGGAATACTCCAATTCCCATTAGGATAGAGACTTCTGTCACCACAAGATATGACGATTAGACAACCATATTGTTTCAAGTCTACGAAGGAGAGAGACCCTTGACTGTATACAACAATTTTTTGGGTGAATTTGAACTGGAGGGAATTCAACCGACATGACATGGGATGCCAAAAATTAAAGTTTGCTTCTAAGTGAGTGTGGAAGGGATTCTAAAAGCCTTTGTCTAAGACAAACAAACTGGGACATGTAATGAAATCACTATAACTAATGATGGTAGAAGACTGAAAAAATCAGAGATTAAAAGGATGATAGGTGATGCAAAGAGGTTTCTAAAGGAGGACAAACAAATGAAAAAGAAGAAAATGGCCAAAAACAATCTGGATTGTTATATTTATGACACAAAAGCAGGGTGATCGATGCCAAGTCTAAAGGAACAGTAAAGCATTCCGATGCGGAAGACATCATTAATATTTTAAATGAAGTTGAAGAATGGTTGGATGATAGCGAACAGGAAGAAGTTGGGGAATTGGAAATCCAATTGGAACAGCTACAGTTCAATCGGTTTCCTCCATTTGTTATGAACCTATAATATCTAGATCCCTGAAGAACGAATTTTCGGACAAATTTATCCTCCTCAGTGTTGTGTGGTTACCCAATGTTACAGGAAATAGTGATAGGAGTTGTACCCATAGTCACATCTATAAGACCATCCCCACATCTGTAAAGAACGTTATGATCAATGTGTAAATGTCAATGTGTGTTTTTATAGGGCACATTATATTCCACATCTAAATATTCTGATTATAACAACATAGATGATTCTGAGTGGTTGAAATCAAGATTTAGTTCAACAAAATTGGCACAGGAAACAGATCCTTAAATGTTAACAACTCAAACTACTAGAAATTTTGAGCTATATGGTGGTTAATCCTAATCATGAACTCAGTTGGTTTATACTAGCTTTTCACATATCAATGCAACAAATAAAAGATGAAATCAGTTCTTTTCTATAAGGAATATACTTTATCATCAAATACAAACATAAATATAAACAAGTTACATCTTAATATTGGTTAGTTGACCAGTAAACACATATGATAGACATATATATTAATAAATGAAATAATTATTACCTATCATGTAGATCATAAACTTCATTGGATAGGGAAATTTGGGCAACACATAAAAATGCTTCCTCCACGTTGTAATCTTCCTTAGCAGATGTTTCAAAGTATGGGATGTTCCCTTTGGAGGCACACCAATCTCTAGCTTTCCTTTTAGAAATCTAACCTACCATGAACAAATTAAATGAAAATCCATCAGCTCATGCGTCATACAATTCCTAGTGTTGTAATTATATATTTGGAGAAGAACCATACTACTATACTGCTTCCCCCATTTAAATCAACCTTGTTTCCCATCACAACAAATGGAAATCTTTTTTGGCTTGGAGATCATGCCTGGAAAACATGAATGGAGTTTTTTAAATAATTAGAAAATGTTTGTTACCCTTGAAATTTTGTGCAGGTTAGCAAAAATTAGTGGGGGTTTAAAAGAACTCTTAAAATATTTAAATAAGAAAACACTACCTACAGTCGATTGTATAATATCTTATATATTGACATACCTGATTGAGAAATTCATTGTACCAATTATGGAGGTTTGTAAAGGATTTGGCCACATTCACATCATACACTAGAACACAACAATCTTCCCCTTTGTAGAAGCCCACTCCAAGGCTGTGGAATCTCTCCTGCCCAGCTGTATCCCATATCTACCTAACATTATTCCTCAAAAAATCATTCATCATGACACATGCACATAGATTTCTCAAAAACATTCACATATAATATAATATAGATTCGAGTTTGGATATTCATATCACAATTATACACGATATTTATTTATAAATCCAATACTGGACCCATCATCAAGGAGATGAAGCTTACATATTTCTAAACATGAATCAACTCACATATTTTCATAGTTATAATTGTTAGTTCCCTTCAAAATCATAGTAATTTATCCAAGGGTCGTTGAAGGTATTAAAGACTGAGCTATGGGTCAATATAAATGTAAACAATGGTGTACATATTTTACTCTCTGTAAGATTCAAAATTATAACCTGTCTTTCAGGAAAACAAGTCATTTACCACTAAGAAATGGATCCTTCTCAATCTTTATTTTCATAAAACAATTAGAAGATGCTAACTTATTAAGAAATGGATACCTCTCAATCGTAATTTTAAATCTACTATATGCTTCCTGCAAAACATGAACAGAAGTGCCCACAATCTATCTAATCTAATACCCAAAAGAATGCACTACTCATCAATATATATATATATATATATATATATATATATATATATCTGTGTGTGTGTGTGTGTGTATAGAGAGAGAGAGAGAGAACTAGAAGATGCTAATATATATATATATATATAGAATTAGAAGATGCTAACTTATTAAGAAATGGATACGTCTCAATATTTAGTCTCATAAAACTGTAAAACTTGGCAAACCTGCAATGTAACCAATCCATCTCCAATCTAAATCTCCCTGATCATAAAATCTGCACCAATGGTTGCCTTGTATTGATCACTAAATGTAGCGTGAGCATATCTATGTTGTCTGCGTCTTGGTTGCATACACGTAGTGTTATTGGCATTTGGAAGTTGAGAACAAGATAAATAGCAGCAGAAATAGTTCAGTATTCTCTATTCTTATGTCTAATATGCCTTTGTGTTCCCACTCACAAGTGGTCAACAAGATATCACTAGGACATGCCTCATGGACTATGAAGACAAATTAGATCACAATCTTGTCTTCTTCATTCATTTTTGTAACTCCCCTTATAGCCTTGTAGTTTACACTCCGAACTCATGATTATAGAATTTTTTATAAGATTGAATGAATTAGTTGAAGTTCATAATTCCTTGATAACAAATTCTTGGTTCAGTTTATATTTCTATTATAGAAATTAGACAAACACGATAAGAAGGTAGAAGCTTCCAATGAAAATACTTTAAGCAGAAACAAAAGTCTAAAAACTAATTTAAAATGAAAATAGATCATCCTCCAACAGGAGAAACTCAGTTGAATAGTATGTAGAATTGTTTGTGAAGTTGTTTTATCATGTGAAAACATTTCGACGTGACAAGAACCTGAAGATATTGTTTCTTTAAATGCCTTAATCATTCACCAAGAATCACCAATATACATACCAACTATTCTTAAAACACTCAGGGCAATAATCTATATTAACAATTTAGAAGCCAAAAGTAATATTTTCCCTAATTCATTTTGCCTTATACGGTCTTTTAGGCATAGCTACATGTCATTACATATATCACACGACATATTTACATGCAGTTTTACTAAAATACATGTCATGTTAAATGGTATGCCGTGACGGGTAGGAGCAACTCAAACAATGTTTTAATCCTAGAGAACAAGTCGTTACACAATTTGGATAGGGCATACACGCCTAAGCTAAAATATTAGAAAAATAATAAAAAAAAAGATAATTATTGCAGGACAAACCGAATCAAACAAGTTAAAGAAAGGCATAGAAATTTAAGTTTATTTTGAAAAAATATTAATCTACTTACCATATGTGACAACCAGTTTATTAATGTTAAAAGCATTTACAAATTTTTGAAAAGAATTTAATCTATTTACTCTCCGTGAAAACTAGTTTGTTAATGTTAAAGGATTTACAAAAATTTCAAATGAAATCATGTAATTTTACCAAAAAAAAAAAAAAAACAGTAATAAAAACTGTAACTATACATATGGTTTATTCTTTGATAAAATACCTGTTTATCGTGCTTGTATGTTAAATCCTAAAGCTTCAAAAATTGAAATCCCATATTCAATTTAATGTAAAGATTAAATATTTATACCTGTAATGTGTAGCATGCTTTTTGTGAAAAAGCTTTAGAAGGATTAATTATTTTTAAATTTAAAGTGAGAGTTGTGTAATCTATTTTTATAAATATTAATTATTATTAATTTAGCTTCAAATTGTGCATGTCTTTTTAGAAAGTTAAAATAATTTTAATTTTAGCGTGAGACTACATGTTTAGTTTTTAGTAGATTAAAATGACTATTATTTATCATGCATAGTGGAATAGAATTAATTTTTTTAATAAGGATTTATTATCTATAAAACATAAATTACTAGTTTTACTTAATTTTATTTTTTTATGGATTTATTATAAAATTATGCAAAACATTGTTTTTTATTTTTTACAAATATTGATATTTAATATATCAACATTAATCTATATAATAATGTTAATAAGTGATTCTCAACATCCATTTCAATAATTTAATATAATTGATATTTTTATTTTTCTTTAAAATATTATATTTTAATAAAATTCTAGTTTAACTTATTTATGAATGTCTATATTGTAATGATTAATATAAATAATATTAATTTTTTTAAGGAAGTTGGTGCTCTTACAAAATTTTAAACCCTATTTTTTAACTTCCGCATATTCATCTAAAGGATTTATTGACGATGTTGGAGGTACCAATTTTAGAAACTAAATTCAATATCTGTATCTAAATTTTCACATTTGCCTAAAGAAATGATACAAAATCAGGTAATCATTTGTACTTTCTTCCTTGGTTGATTTTTATAAAAAATTAAATATTTAGATGTATTTTCTTGTATTCTTATACGTATATAACGTTTCTTCTAATGTTTTACTTGATTATAATATTCATATATCTTTGAATGCAAAATATATTAATTGCTATTTTTCTATTTCTATTCCGCAGGGATCTTTGAGTATTGACCTAGATCATGAAGAAAGAATTATGCAAATGGAGGAAAGAAAAAATGCATCCTAAAAGGCAATGTTAGAAATCCAACAAAAAAAGGTAGAACTTCAAGAAAAAGAGCTAGAACTAAAAGAGCGTGAGCATAGACTTAACATGGAATTTTTTTTGCCTAGTGGAATTGTCAACTGTGCTCCTGAACTCTTTTAATGGTCAAGTAAATAGTGTCTCAAATACTCATGGAATCAACGATAATATGAATAATGCAACAAATCTTTTATCAACCAACGATGAAATCCATGATGGAATCAATGATGGACATTCAAATCTCCATTCAAACAACAAAAGTTTTGTCATAACAAGCCCTCATAATACCAACCCTGATCATTCATCTAATTATATTCCAACAAACAACTCCCCCTCTCTTCATTCTCCAATCCCTGATAAAACAATAAATGTACAGAAGATAGAGTCCACGGGGAGAAAGAAAGAAACACTTTTTGTGGATAGTAAAGGAGAGGTCCTACATGTTGAGGGTGGGATAGAATTTTATCACACATTGTATGATTATACAATGAGATTATTTGGACCGACAATTGACAAGCCTTGGCCCCAACAACCCAAAGGGAAAAAGAAGGAACTAGAAGAATTAATGGCTATAGAATATGGTCATTGTTTTGATAAGAGGTGGATAAAGTCAATGGCATGCAATCAACTTCATAATAAAAGGTGATATTTCAAAAAGATCTTAAAGAAGGACGGGAAAACACCCCGTGAACCATATGTTGGAAAAGAAACATGGAATGTTTTAAAGAAAGAGACAAAGCATGGTAGAAAGGATAATAAATATGAGCATTTAAAATATGTTACTAGAGATCAAATGCAGGAACATGGATACATGCGCAAATTAGTCCCTGAAGAGGTGGTGTTCGAGCCTTACAAGCTACAGTGGTGAGTATTTTTTATTATTTCAAATTATCTTAATATTTTATTTATTCTATATTGTGAATGTCATTTACATTTCTTTTATGAAGTGGAATCGCTATCAACGACTACCTACTGAAGAAGATATCGAATTTGCTGGAAAAGAGGGTTGTATAAAGTTGAGGAATGAGAAGATGGAAAAGAGTAAAACCTCTAATGATAATAGTGATCACGACTCCTACATAGTTGGAGGCAACAAACTTGTTCTGAGGCAGGACAATGGATTTGAGCGTTTCAACGGGATTGAAACTGTTGTTGGGCCATTGGGCATAACTTTGGTGGAAGACAGAAGGCTCATGAAGAAACCTTGTGCTTGAGCAGTTGTTACAAAAGTGATCCTTTATTTCCACACATTCAAGGGATTGGAATCCTCCCCATCTATGTATTCACATTGCGTGTTTCTCTAAACTTGGATCCATATGTATTTGAACAACCTCGTATGTAAGGCCCATCCACGAGCGATATATGGGTAACAGAACTGCAAAGCAATGCTGAGATACACTTTTGCAGAAGAGGAGTAGAGAGTGGAGACATTGTTCTTGAGGGCATCAATTTTGATATTGCTCTCAAATGTACCCAAGCTTGATCCATCATATTGTCATTGGGAAGATGCCTTTAGCGTAAAAACATTTGAGAGGCACATGTGTCCATCATATTTAAATATACCATGATGGCAGGTTCATAAATAGTGGAAAGAGTTTCCCATATCACTAATTGGAAATTGTCGCTAGCTTACCTTTTATGTATACAACAACATATGATTACAAAAATTTCGAGAAGCCATAAATGATTACAGTGAGAAAATGAAATTAAGTTTAGCAATGGACTCCCATTTTGTTATTTTTTAAAAATAATGTGTAGAATGTGCCCAACAGTCCAATAACAAATAAAATGTGGGTAGCTTACATATATTTAAAGTTGTATGTGAAAAGATGAATTTAATTTAGGGAAAAAAGAACAATAGAATTTTTTAATTTATTCCATACTAATCCGGTGAGGAACATGTTACGTTGCCACCAATTCTAATGTATTCTCTCTCTCTTTTCAATTTACAAGATAATGTCGATAACCAAAATAAAAATAAAAATTTCTTCTCGGCCTTAGAGAAAGGAAAACTTATCTCCGAAGTGTAAATTTGGGCATATGAGGCTACACGCATATGTCACCATCTCCTTGGAAATCACAAGCTTCTCCTCTTTAGACTTATTAAGCTTATGCTTGACGTGAATTTCATTGGTGCCGAGTAACAGAAGGATTCTAAGGCGGTGCACATGCCAAACATGTAATGCCCCGTTCGGCGTTTACCCTAGTTCTTGTCGCAATGACCCTCTTGTGGAGCGGTCGAACGGCTATGTGTAATTTTGATGTCTTGGCCCCATGGTCAGTCTTTGCTTCGTGTTTGCCTTCGAACGTTAACATCTAGTTTATCCCCTTGGTTGCTTAGGCCTGTTCACATGTTGTTTTAATCATTGTGAGTAATGGGAAATTCGATTCTTACTTCCTCTAGCTTGCTCGTCTGGTTGCGATTTAATCTTCTCAGGTTGAATAGTAATCATACAAAAATTCGTATACCTTTTTAGCTTATGGGAACTATTCAGGTAATCTTGTAACTCCTTTTGCATTTGTATTAATATATCTTCTTTCGTATGCTTTGTGAGCTTACCTTAGTTAGTAGAGATTTTTGTTATCCCGTATCTTTGCTGAAGGAGGGGCTCATGGGGGCGCCTAGCGATGGGGAGGAAGTGTGATTTCAAATATATTTAAATAATCTCATTAAAAATCTAGATTATCATAAATATGGAATTTCTTTCAATATCTATTTTGCAAGACACTTAGTCAGTTCCCATCATTTATAAATTTATTTGAAATCATTAAAAATATTGATTATTAGAATATGTATAAAAATTCAAATGCTATTCTGTAGGACACTTAGTAGCTTCCTCTAAATACATTCTTTGATTTATTCTAATTGATTTTTCTTGAGTTCAGAATTGAAGTAACATACACATTACAATTTTCTAGGATTGATGCAACATCGAACTTCTTTAATTTTCATGTTTCCAATTGATTTTCATGTCCTATCTTATAATGGCCTTGAAATCACAAACTTTAGGCCAACTAATTTCTAAATGCTAAGAATTCATTAGAAAAACCCGCAAAATATTTTAACCTCTACCATTGAATTAATAGGTCGTGGTGAGGACTGTGCAGTTTTTAAATCTTTTAATTTGCTTGCACCTACCCTCCACTGCCACCTTGGCTGACTAGGTCCATTCGCAGGTCTTGTTGCAAGTGGGTGACATTAGTCTCCTCCCAACCACCTACCCTACAGACCATAATGGCCATTATACTTCTACCTTGCGTGAGGGAGATGGGAGTTGGTGGAGGCCTATTTTTCTTCACCTGGATCTCTTTTTGATTCTTTTGTTGAATGCGTATGGGCGCAGTAATGGTTTGACATGATGGCTAGATGGAGCTTCAAGCTAGTGAAACAGGTGTGTTACCTCCACTTTCATTGAGTGATGCGAGGTGTGTTCTTGTCAGGGATCCACAGCAGCGGCCCGCAACAACAATTAACCAGGTAGCAGGAAAGATAGCAGAACATTGAGCACGTGGGATCGAAACGCGGGAAGGACGTTCACTGTTCCAGTCGTAGGATCTTCTTCTCCCTCTGTTGCTTCGTATTCCTCGAGATTTGTGAATATAGACACCCCAGGCATGTTGCAGTATAGTAGAAGCCTTTTCTGAGCGCTTCCAACAAGCAGGTTGTCCAGCTATGTTGTTATCTGTTCAGTATCAAATGCATCCTCAAATTCAGGTTTCTCCTTCAAGATATTTTTATCAAAATTGACTATGTGACAGTGAGAGTGTTACCAGGAGACCTGATGAAATTTATTTGCAAAGATTCTCTATTGAGACCTTACTTGTTTTATGATGTAACTCATGGAAGAGAATCTCATAGGTGTGGATCTGTTTCATATCATAATATTCATGAAGCACATTTTGCTTTACGTTTATGAACTTGCTGGAAAATGTGGCAGACTGTTTTGCTTCGGCTCTTGTTTTTTTTTTTGTTAGAAATCCTCCTCTTCTTACCCTGCGCGCGTGGATGGATGCCCGTACATGTTCCAGTCTGTCATTTTAACCTGGTTGCATGGGCAGAGAGACCATAGAAATCCTTTCTGTCAAGTTGTTTTTCTTGCACTGTTGGCCCTTGGAAGGAGGGAAGTATGTTTGGGTGTTGTTTTATTTCCCTCTGCTCAGTTTTGTTCCTGTTTCCTACAACAAACCCTCTTCCTTTCATTATCTTCTCATCTGTGACTTGGGCGATGGATGCCTCTTCTCCTCCCACATTTCCATCTTCCACTGGCTTCCTCTACAGTCTGGCATGTTTTGTTGGGTGTGGGATTTCGGGAGGGTGTCCAAAGCAATGGAAGAGGTAGGAGAGCGTCTAAAGAAATGGAAGAGGCAGGAAGGCGATGTTGAATCTGGAGAAAAAGGTAAGATATTTCTACACTTTTCTACTGTTACTATATTTAAAATTATTGTGAAATCGAACCACCTTTTCCTTGCATTGATTTTTCAGTTGGATGTCATGATGGGAGGTCTCCCCTTTCTGTTTGTTTTCTTCTTGTTTTAGCTTTTATCGTTGTCAGTATGTTGGTCGAAAGGATGCTTGTGCCCTCTCCTCTAGGTGTTATGTTTCTCTTGCTCGAGTGATAGATCTTCGTCTGTTTGTTTATGTATTTATTCTTCTCTGCGATTGAGTTGCAAGTTATTATGTTGATCAAACTAGTATTTTCGATATCATGGAAGTAAGTTTACGATAACTATGAAGCTCCTCCCTAGCACCCAAGTTTGTCTTTTGACTTTTTTGTTAACCTCCTTCTCAAGTCCCTTTGATAACTTTTTGGCATCGAGAAAGAAAGGTTGTAGGATTAGTGTGATCAATGCTTGGGCTAGCCAGCTTAGAGTTTTGGTATTAAAACTTTTAGAATGAAAAGGTTTGTGTGCAATGTGGTTTTTGTCTCATGTGTTTAGACTCATATATTATCTTTCATCTTGTTTCTAGGCTTTTAAGGCAATCCTCAAGAAGTACCTTGACCATCCCTATCAACTTGAACCATAACTAGCTTTTCGGATCAATTAAGCTCGAGGTTTCATTGTGCAAATCCAGTACCTCGTTGACACTAGAATAGTTTTGGTCTAATCCCCCTCTTTGAATTATTGTTGATGGTGCTCTTTTATTTTTCCTAACTTGCATTATTTTTCTCCTTTGTAGTGTTAACGCTATTAATTAATATTGGTCGGTTTTTATGCACGTAATTACCTTAATATTTTGTGATGGAAATTTCCTTATATTTGATTAATCTTCGGGAAAAACTCATCTTTCATTTGATAGTCTTATGGATTCATAGCAGAAGGTTTTGTTTTGATAATGTCACTTAGAAATTATGTTTGTATCTATGTGTGACGGATGACTGTGTTACCAAGGGTTGCCTTAAAATATTGTTGTTTTGGGAAATAGGTAATTTATTTTAAATTAACCAAACATTAGAATTGTTGTGGAGGTTTGCAAATCTTTAGTGTTATAAAATTTGTTGATGACATTACTGTATACTCTTGTTTGGCAGAACTCCCTTCTTCTCTCGTGTGTTTGCTACTAGCCTGTAAGACATTGGCCCTTCTTGAATGATTGGAAAATCTCTTGGAGTTAATGGTCAAAACTAGTATACTTTGCCTTCGCTTCAAAACTTATGTTGTGTGTATACTCTATTTGATTTCCTATTTGAGACTTGATTATACATGGCTTTTTGTGTTAATTTTTGAAACCCATGGTTCCCCTTTCTTGGGGCCGATCAACTCTTGTTCTTTTAGAAATATATTATTTTAGCCTATGCATTTGGTACCTGTGATAAATTTCTAGATGGTTGGTCTATATATCAAATCTCAATCTTGTAATTATTATTTAATTACTTACTTGATGGGAATTTTGTTTTTGCTAGATTGTTTATTTCTCCTTATAGGGCCAAGGGCCATTCTCATACGATTGGTATACTTTCGTTGCTTTTACTCCTAACTGAAGTACAAGGTCTTCTCCTTCTTTGATTGGCATGATGGAGACTTTATATAACTTGATGTGTTGATAGTGTTTAGAGGTTTTACCTAATTCTTGCAATAAAGTGCTTCCTTTTTGTGGTATTGTTAGATAATAGTTATGGTGGTTTTGTGTAGCCTTATCTTGCTCAGTTCTCGCGAACTGACTGTTGTGAAAAATTTGTTGCAGATGGATTTTTGCGAGTAGATGAGGGATAGACTTGTAGATTTTTACATCAACCTCAGTTGAGAAGTTCTTTTACATGAATCCTTTTTATATTGTTCAACTATTGATAACATCTAGTGGAAAATTTAGAAGAGGATCAATGTCTTAGTATATTGTATCGTGGATTATGTCGTCTTATCCTTGGAACCTTGAATTGTCTGTCTATCTTGGAAAATATAAGAAAATTTGTTTACCGCTTGTTGAGTGACCTTAATGGATTATCGGTATTCTAAGAGTTGATGTAACCTTATTTCATTTTTCGTAAATGAATAATGCTAAACTTTATCCCTACGATTAAATGTTGAGTTAATCTTTCTAAGACTTAGTAATAGTGTGTTATAAGTAAAATAAAATGGGTTGTTTAATACTTATAGAAGTTAAACTAAAATTTATATTGCAAATAAATTAGTGTAGAGGTGACCAACTTGAGAGCATGTAATTCCATAAGTGATCAAAGATGAAACTATCCTTTGTTAAGTAACATTATATAACTTGATATCCCTAGCTACACTAATGAACACTATCCCTTTCATGGTGAAATTCTTGAACGATCTTAAAGGAAATCTATGGTTAGTTCTAGAATATAATAAGATTTGATAAGCAGGAGATAACACTTTAGAAACCACACAATCTATCTCTTAGCCATTGGATGGTAAATTGTTTTATTTTTATAAAACTCATTTAGTAAAGCCTAAGTAAAATCTTTAATAATTCTGGGTAAGTTCTCAAGTTTCAATTAAATCTTGGTAATAAAAAATGAGGTCTTGAAGATGATTTCAACTCAACCTTCTCCCTCTAACCTTTTTCCAAGGTGCTTTGTCTTTCTTCTCTTAAGTGTGTTGAACGCAAACCCATGTTGTCATATGGGCATGAACAAGTCCTAGTAGCGTAAGTGTAAATAGATGGCCTTGTGGGATTAAATTACCCCCTTTCTCTAAATAAATGAATTAAGCAAATAAATGTCATAATAGAGAAGTTTTAAAGATGATTACTCAGTGTAAAAAGAATAAACTTAGCTTGGTACGATGAATTGTATGAATCATATCTTGAGCCTCCTTGAAAACGTAAGCTAAGAATTGCAAGATGTCTTTTTAAAATAAATAACCCTCAAGAATATCTCGTTGTGGATGGCCGTAACTGTAAGTGTGTTCTGTGGTTGGACTTCTATGTTGTCATGTCAAAAAGAAAAAAATGTATTATCCTTTTGGGTGTGAACGTTCTGTGCTGACCTTGTGGTCATCCCCGTAACAAGTGGTTCCCAGAGTTGGTTGTAACTTTGTGATGACATGTTGTGCCGTGTTATGTGTGGAAGCAAGTCAAAAAAAAATTATCCTGTCTTTTACTGTGTTATCCGTGTGTGAATTTATGGGTCGTTACAAAACATCCTCCCACACGCTATCAATGTCTTCCTTGTTATACCTCGCTAGCGCCCATATCACTAGCACGTATCCATCCTCCACCCGGTTCCCCACTTCCTCCATAATCATTTGAACTGCTTCTATGTCGTCGAGAGAAGAGAATGTGTAATTAGCATGGATGACGTCAAATCTTAGAAAATATAACTTCTTTTTTAAACGTGTCTCCATTGTATTCTATCATTAACCTAATACCTACTGCATCCTCCTAATGAGATTTCATGGTTGTATTGGAAAATGAATGTGGCAGAAAGGACTCTACATAGACTAGTTTCCACCTTAGATTTCAACACATGTATGTCAACCTACTCTACTCCGTTGATTTCCTAAAATGTGAAAATCTTGGATAACCTCCACCCATTTACATTATAACTATGCCTTCAACGTAATTAAATATAAAAATATATACCTAACAAATCGAACCATTTTAACGGGTGCTCTACCTTATAATACAGTTTGAATTTAATGAGTATGCCCTAAAAAGATTGAGAGAAATAGTGGAAATGTTTGGAAATGGATAGCTGGAAAGATAAGCATTTGATGGTGGAGAGACAATAGAGAGCATGTGGCCGTTAGAGATGGTTCCATCCGTATAAACTACAATGAGGTGGCTATTTACATGTAAAAAGCTATGTGGATATTTTCATTTGAAAATTATATAAGATGCCTTGTTAAATGTTGTGGATCAGACCAGTGGGTTCCAATACCTTTCTTCGCTAGAATGTTGAGCGTTGAATTTGAAGATGAAACCACAACGTGTTGTTCAGATGATAAATTTTGATTACATGCTACAGATTTCTATTTCTGTATCTAATTATTTAGTGTTTGACCTCAAATTTATGTCATTAATTGTATTTTGTATCACGTGTCTGCCATTTTATAGTGTTCTATAGAGAAGTGAATAAAAAGTGAAAGAGCTTAATTCTGCAATAATTGGATGACACGAGGAATTGTGTGAGATCTCCGAAAAAATCCTCAATCTAGGAAGGAAAACTGGGGAAGAAAAGGAGGATGAAAGAAACCATGAGGAACAGTTGAAATTGCAATTGAAAATGACCTCATGGAGCTGGTTGGATTGCATATTTAGTTATTATAGTTTTGTGTTAAATTTAGTCGCGAACTTTGTTATATATATTGCATCTAGGTTTTGGAGGATGAAAGTTGTTTGTTCTCAATGGTGGTAAGACTCTCCCAAACTTTATTTTTTGTGAAAATTTACTAATGACATGCTTTTTGTATGCCTATTGTATTTTTGCAAACATTGACTCTGAGCTCCTATGCTTTTAGCTGCACCGAGATAGCAAGAATGAAAAAATTGACTGAGAATTTCAATGAGAATATGAGAGAAGCAAATATAGAATATGGTCATGTTAAACAAGATTTAGAGGCTAAAAAAATTTCCTCTCCAGTGTCATCTAATAGGATATTACAACAGTTACAGTACCTTGTTGAGTGGGAGGAAATGAGAGTGCCACCCATGGATTTGTTCCACATAAATAATGTCGGCTATAATAGCTAGGATAATTGCGGTGGAGGTGTGAATCTTATGTTTTTGAGAACCTATGCCATGTGCACTATAACCTGTGCAACACCATTCTCGAGGTGCTCGACAGTCTGCAGCCACGTGCATAAGCATTGGATTTCAACGTATGTCTTGCATTCTCCCTCTCTAACATTTATTTTATGTAATCTGTCAAAAGAATCCAGGATCATTCCAATAGAGAAAAACCTTTAACATAATTAGACACAAGTAAATTTTTATAACGTTAATTTACCAACAAGCAAAAATGAAGGAAAGAGCTCAACAAATTGAAGCGTTGGAATGTTGCAATTGAATTTGCTTGTTTTAAGTTCTCAAGTTGTGAGATGGTATCATGATGATCCTCTCATTTATAGTATATAATACATTCTTTATTTTTCTCTCTAATATTGTATTTTCATTGTTTTTGGTCAGTGTTAAAAATAATTTTTTATTTTGAAAAAAAAAAATTAGTTACCATAGACCAACAACATAGTCAATGGTCAACACCATCCTATCTATTTAGTTTTATTGTATTCTATAAAAATCAAATCAAATATGATGCATCCAAAAATCAATTTAGTTCATTTTGTGTATGTATTTAATATCGTATCAAAGTACTATCAATGAATGAGTTGTCACTGAGTTGTTAAGCCAAGAGTGGATGTGTTGGTGAGAAAAGTGGTAAGATGTGAAGGAAAGGAGTTGCTGCATTCTATAAATGATGAAACAACATAAGCTATGAATGAAGATTAGTGTGGTTGTTGAAATAGGGGAGTCTGCGCTTTTAAAAAAATATATAAGTGGTGAGATTTTTCGAAATTGTCTTCATTGAGAATCTACATTTTAGAAAACAACAACAATTGCTAATTTGTGGAGGGAAATGATCGCTATGTCAATCCATACTATCAGTATGACCACTAAAAATGAAAATATCAAAGATTTTAGGTTAATATTAATAAAAGAGAGTTACATTAGCAAGGGAGACTGAAAAAACCCATGGTTCCACAAAACGACACGTGGGAAAAAAATAAAAATCCCAAAGGGAAACCAGAGAGCACCAAAATTAAAAAAAATCATAAAACACTAGGAATAAGCCATCATTGTGAGAGGAGGAGGAGGGTCATCCCAGGGAGGGATAAACACTCCACTGGCTAGCTCAGCTGAGGGAGGATCCACCTACCAACCATCATGGTAAGCCACTGACATCTACAATGGAATAATACCCCAATCAGGGGGTAAATAACCTGCCTTAGTTTGTACTCCAGGTGGTAGAGAGCCCCACTATGGAGAACTAACAAGGGTTTTACCCCTTGGAGGATGGATCCTACCCGATATAGAGAAGGACGAAGATGAAGGGTGACCTCGAGGAGAGGCAGAAAGGATGGCTACAAGAGTGGATTTTACAACGCAGTCCTGCAAGTCGAGGCCGCTGAGGTGGAGATAACCGAGGTGGAGGTAGGAAGGGATATGGGATGACATGACTCATCGTGCAAGGCACACTCCCCTAGTGTGCGAGAAACTCCTATAGATGAGAAAACCCCAAGGAATCCTATTCAACTAGAGATTGAATTTTTATGCACACGGTAGACAAGATAACCACTTTGTAATTAGTGGAAAAGAAAACAACAAATCGATCATTCTGGAATATCAAATCCTTTTAAGAATTCCACATATGAAATAGAATATAAGATCTAAATAATGGCCATAGAGTATTAATATAATGTGGCCAAGGACTGAAATCACTAAACAAATACCGATGCCAATGAAATAATTCTGGATGGTAGGGTTGGAAAAAATAATGTATTCAATTCCAGATAGTCTAAGCACGGGGACAAGACCAAAACAAATGCTTAAAAGATTCAAGTCTAGAAAAGAAGGGCATTTAGGATTAGGGATGCCAATGTGACTAAGACGATCTCTGATAAGAAGACCCTGATAAATAAGGCACCAAGGAAATGATTAAATTTAGGCCTAATAAGAAGAGAATTCCAAATAAGGGAAAGCCGACGAATCCAGGTGGAATGTGCAAATGTAGACCCCAATGGGCATTAAGTTTTAAAATGCTAGGAAAGACTGGGTTCAAAAGAGGATAAGTAGTTTTAACATTGTAACAGAGGAAGGAAATTTCATGATTCCACCACTAATCATGCCACCAAATGTCTGGGGGTTTAAGCCCCAGCGTGTGGAGAAAAACATCATGAACTAATTCCTGAATTTTGCATATAGATGGGAGATCTGAATTGGAAAGATTAAATTTTTTCTTGGATCGAGTCTCTGTGGATGACCAAATCCTAGATGGTATTAATTCCTTTGTGAGAAATCCGAAGTGCTTTGATGCCTGGAGTTTCCACAAGCGGAAGGTTATAATCAGTGATGATGTGAGACCACAAAATATTCTGAGAATTGAAAGACATCCCAGTGAAAAATCCATCACTAGTCCAATGCAACAATGGTTCACCTTCGTAAAGGATTTACAGATAATTTTGGCAACAAAGGTGCATTTGATTCTGAAAGGATCCCTAGTGATAATAATGGTCTACAAACCAATATTGTTCCAACATTTATTTCCATACAATGCAATAGAAACAATGCACTGCAGAAGCAAAATTTTCCATGCTTGATCACCCATCAAATAAAACACAACCCATTTTGAAAATTAGGCCACACTTTGTCAGTAAACATCAATAATTCTCGTACCACCTTGATCACGAGGAAGAAAATAGACCTCCTAGGCCACCCTATGAAAATAAGTCGAACCAAAACTATTACATGAAAGATAGTCCCATAGCAACTTGTAAAGTTTGGAAAATGAAGCATAGATAGGGCCCCAACATGCATAATAATACACATAGGTGAAAACAATAATGTTATTACATACATGGAATTTTCTAGCAAGAGAGATTGGTTTGGAAGACCACCAAGAAAGTCTATGCTCAACTTTGTTAATACTATACTGCCATAGTGTGGCAGAGTCACTATTAAAGGAAAAACTAATGCCCAAGAATTTGAATTGATTGCCTCTTCTAATCAACTTCTAGGGGTAAGCTTTTAACCAATACATTATAGGTAAGAAACTTTTCCAATATCCCAATGTCTTAGCCATATGAATACTGGATCTAGAAACAAGGAAAACTGTATCAAATAAGTCAAAAAACCATAATCACATTATTTTCAGATTTAGCGATAGTAATAAGGGAATCATAGGAAAAATTACCATTAATAAGTTGCATCACATGATCAAGAAGAAAAATCCCCTGAATGTGACCTTGAGTAGGATGATGGGAAATAAGATAGGCTAAAGCATTTGTATCTAGAACAAACAAGGTTGGTACAAGAGGACACCCTTGTTTGATAGAGATGAAGAGGATGATCGAATCAAATTTATGGACTTCTATGGTGATGCAAGCAAACGCATTTAGAAATATATTTTTGACTACTAACCAAAAAATCACCAAATCCAAGGGATTTGAGCATAGCCCAAATAAATTGCCCTTTGATATGGTCATAAGCCTTTTCGAAGTCAATTTTGAGAAATAGAGGCTTTGCAGAGAAACCTAGGCCCATTCCATCCCTTCCCAAACTTTAATAATATTTTCTAGAATGTACCGGCATTTAACAAAACTAGTTTTCTTAGGGGCGAACAATGTTACGAAAAAGATGAGCTATATGAAGAGTCAGAGCCTTACCAAGAATTTGGTAAGAAACATTTAGCAGGGCGCTAGGCCACCAATTTGTTATCTATTCAAGATCGCCAATTTTAGGAATGAATTTTATGTTTCCTTGATTGATGAAACTCCCAAGAGAATTGGATTGGAGAGCTTCATTGTAGACATGAAGTAGATCAAGTCAAAAAAAAGACTAGGTTACTTTGTAAAATTCACACAGTAAACCATCGAGTCCCAGAGATTTTTCATCAGATAAGCACAACAAGGTAGCATTGATTTCATCCAAGGAAAGAGGAGAATTGCAATGGTACCATTATTTGAGAGAGAGTTTATTCAACACCACATCGATACATCGCTACAAATAGGTAACTCACTCATTAGTAGCCTCTTTATATTTAAAAATAAGATGATAATGCTCGAAAAAGGAACTTGAGATCTCTGGAATCTCTGTGATCCTCTGATGTGAATCATAGATATATTTGATCTATTCATGAGTATGCTTGGCTTTGAGGGATTTAAAGAATTATTTTGAGTATTTGTATCTCATCATAATCCAATGCATCCTCGACTAGATATGCACACCATGGGTTGAATGAGAATCAATGAGATTCAACTTCGACTAGGTTTCAACAACCTATATTTGGAGAGGAATGTCAAAGGTTTTGGACTCAACTAACAGTGAGATCCTTAGGAATTATTCAAGTGCATATCTTAGTTAACATATTTAGGAATGCAAGCCACCTACTTGCGAAAACGGTGGAGGAAACAGGTTGTGCAATAAATCGCCACTTCCCACCATGAGATTCAGTTGGCAGCAAATGACAAACATGACACCATGTTCCAAACTTTAGCAAGAAGAGGAACCACCTCCGGATGACTCGGAAATGAAACATTAAGAAGGAATTGATTAGATGGGACTTGGGGAAGGGGCCCTTACCAAATAAATTTAAATGTGATAGGGTGGTGATAAGATAAAATTATATCTGACCATACCTTGACAATGAAAGATCCTTGCATGTAAAAACCAAAATAATTCTTCTGTGAAAGAAGTCTGTGATCAAGAATTTTTAAAACCTGAGCATATCCTTCTCGAAGATTGGTGCAAGTATACCAACATTGGGCTTTAAATTCCTTTCGTTGGCTAAGCAAAGGATCGCAAATTTCCCAATGGCTTTTAAAGAAATACTAGGCCACATGCTTTCCAACACACCATCTCAAAGGAAGGACACCGAATTTATCATTAGAATTCTTTACCATATTAAAGTCTCCACACACCAGCTAGTAAGCTAAAGGTAAGTTATTGATTAAATAAAATAAGGAAACTGAAGGGAAGTATATCCAATAGTTAATCTAAATTAGAAGACATAAAACATTATGGAAATGTAGTGAATAATCTAAAGATAGTAAATAATGATGTAAGTAAATTAATTTAAATGTAATCAAAACCTAAATGACAAGAGGAAGGTAATGTTATCCAATTTGGACCCTCGGGTGAAATTGGACAAACAAGACCCCACAAGGAGGAAATGGAGGGATCGACTCAGCTACAGGAGCTCATGTTTCAAGATCGATCCAAGAAAGTTAGTGAAGCGGGCCGAGTGCATAGCAAAAGAGCTCGAGAGTCCGAGATGGTTGGGGTTATGAAGAAGCTCCAAAGTAAAAAAATTGAATTTCAGAGGTGAGGACATTTTGAGGTAGGGCGAAGGTGAATTCATAGACTCGGTGGAAAGAAGTTCAAAAAAGGGGAGTCGGAAGTCCGAAACCTGAAATCCAAAATTTAGACTTCAGGATTTTAGAGTTTTGGAGGTTTCACAAGCTCACAGTGAATAATACCACATGGGGAGAAGGAAATTCTAAAACCCGAAGTCTAAAATTCAGACTTCGGGCTTTCAGGATTTCAGAGGTTTCATGTGTCAAGTGGATAATATAATCTTGAAACACGAAGTACTGAATCCCCAAGACCCAGAGTCCCAAATCCCCGAAACCCAAAGTCCTGAAATCCCAAAACCCAAAGTCCCGAATCCCAAAAACCTGAAGTCCTGAACCCTCAAAATCCCAAAACCCAAACCCTCAAAAAGAAAAAGGTCTGAAACTCAAAGTTTGAATTTCAGACTTCGGGGTTTTAAAATTTCCTAACTTTTGGCTCGAACGATGAAAAGTTTCACGCGACATGATTTTGGAGTCCGAACTCCAAATTCCAGATTTTGGACTTCGGAGGTTCAGTATTTTAGAACTCTTTAGCCAAATTAAATGATAAATAATACATCTATCTTTGAAGTGGAAAATCCTAAAGTTATGAATCCTGAAAGTCTAAAATTTCAGATTTTGGAGTCCAAAAAGACAGAGCCAACCATCTACATTTATATAGAATGACAACCTCATCTTCAGATGACCATAAATTTTGACTGGGATCTCAGATTTTCAGTGGCTCCCAATTTTAGAGGGGTATTTTCATATTTCTCACCTACCAAAATAATGAAGATATGGGCTTCCTTGCTTCTCTAACAAGGCAAAGTACATGGAGGCATGGGTTTTGCAGTGGCACGCATCATTGTTGTAGGCAATTTTACGCATTTTTGGGTGGTTGAAAAAAGATTTCAAATTCCTCTCTCTCCCTTCTCTCATTCTTCCTATATATTTGAAGGACAGGATCATTTCAAAAGGTTGGATCATCTTGCTCTGCACCTCCCTCCCTTCTCTCTTGTTTGTAAGTGATCTTATGGGTTCAAACCTCCCATTCAAAACTGTAAATTAATTTTTCCTCTTGGCCAATTAATATACTGTATAAAATATGTGGAGCAATAAAATAAGTCTATGGATGAATTTCAACCCTCTCCTTGTTTTCGTTGCATCTTTCTCATCTCTCATTACAATTTTGGTTAAATATGCATTTTAGGTTTTGTTACAATTTATGATGTTTTATGGTTTAATGGTGGATAAATTTGTGACGAGAAACTGATTTGTGTTGATGCTCATCCTCTTAAATCTTGTTTAATTTTATTCGAATTGAAGGAAATTTATTCATCATTCCCCTTGGTACATCACCTACATCAGAATAGGTTTAATTTCTTGCAATCGTTTCAACATGTCTCCTTGGCAAGTTAGAGTATATTTTAGGACAGATCCTCTACAATTTGAATGTGTGTATTAGATTAGAGGGAATAGGAACAACAACTTCATTCGAACATATTTCCTAATTGCAAAGTCCCACACTTTGGGAAAAGCTCCATGTTATGCAATCACACTGACAGTTTCACTCATTCGACTTCCAACAATAAAAGGTGTTGTGATTTTGTATCAACAAGTAAAAAATGACTTATTTGGTTATACAAGTCTATCACAGGTTGTTACATGTCTCAAAATGGAAACCGAATATGCATACGACCACTCAAGAACCCTGCAAAGGGTAGATCCTAGTTGTCTTAGATGACACAGGTGCCTGGGAGAGTACTGGGGCACCTTGGTCTAGATTCTTGGCGTTGTGACCTATGTAGAAGATTATAAAATGTGTTCGGAAGTGTCACAAATAAGTCTGAAACTCTATCTATCTATCACATTAGATTCACTAGATGGTCTTAATGACGTCCTACGCAAGAAGAAGAATAATGGGTCAGATTTACCTCATCCGCCAAATCAATGGACTTATCATTAGTGTTGCACTACATTTCAGACCCGGATGTAGTTCTAGTGAGTGTGTGTATGTAGTGCCCTAGGTTCTCTTCTGCTAGTCGCACTCTATGTAGTAGCAACATATGATAGACATAGAAGATGTATAATAGTATATAGAATAAAATAGATAGAATCCGTCCCTCCTATGTGAATGAATGTGATGTAGCATTTTGCTAGCTATAATGTATGGAACTATGTGGATGACGATGGTGCAATAGATGCAACCCTAGATGGATTGATAGTAGTGATAGAATGCAAAGACCTAGAAACCCCTATTATGGTCTTATAAGCTTTGTATTATAGGGTTCTCAAGTTTAATTTGTAATTTATCTCAAAAAGGCTGATTGGGAAGAAGATTAGGATGACCAACAACTAGAAGCAACCCAAAAGGAGTGAAAGAGGTTAAACCTAGACCAGGGCACCCACGGTGGGACCAGGGCACCCCAGGGTGCCCAGTACAGGCTAGGGTTCCTGGAGTTACGGATAGAATCTTGGGAAGGTTGTGGAACAGACCGATAGGTAATTGGAAAATACGCGGGAAAAATGAAATAAAATAGAAGGGGAAGATAGGAAAAAGGTGGACTAAAGAGGAGGATTAATTAGTACTTTTTACACTTGAGAACCTTCTAAATAGTAATATAAGACTAAGCTAAATATGTCTAAAATGCATGTTTTATGTCTACATTTTTCCCACACTTATGTTGGTGATGTGAACAATAGGTAAAATAAAGTAGTCAGAGAAGCGTACCTGAAATCCCAGCAGAGTATAGAAGATAGTGTGCCGATGGACTAAACTCAAATGTGGAGGAGTGTGGATTCTAAGATGAAAAATGTAAAAAGAACTGATGAGAGTGCACCTAGGGCAGAATGTGTGTGTGTTTGTTGCAATGTAAAGGCAAGTGCCTATAGTAGTGTGTTGTTGTTGTCATTGTCGATGTTGTTGTTACTACCCCCAATTTGACTTCTTGTTTCTCATACGGTGAACCTGTAAGGAGAAAATGTGCAAGTATTCATGTATGTATGTAAAAATGTTGTCTAAAATATGCATGTATATAGAAAAGTGTAAAATAAACTGAAATAGAATGTAAATGGAAAAATGGAACATGTGCACCTGATCCATGTCGACAGGAAGGGTGTAAAAATAATCTTGTACTGTTGGAAATTTTTAAGGCGATCTCATGCCACTCTGGCTCAGGAAGTATATGGAGCAATTATTCCATGTTCTTGAGCATTTAACTGCTTCTTCTACAATGCCAGAAGAGATCTCTGTACTAGTTTTTTGGGTGATCCTAGGCCACTAGACAGAGAAGTGTAGAGAGGCTACCCACTATAACCCCTGAGCCTGTAACTACTCTATAGAATTGCTAAAGGACACCGTGTGTTTTTAAGGCCTCTGTGTATGGAGTATGGTCTGATTTGAACTCACTCATTGTGTCTGAACTAATATAGATACACTCTGTTAGTAGAAACCCCATATTCATGCCTCCCTCTTTGGGGCTGTATGCGATGACTCTAGAAGGAGATTGCGGCCCCAAAAGAGGACTCACCGCACTTTGACCTTGTAACCAAATCAACCTTGTAGGGGGGAAGGGAAATCACTTGGTAGATACCAAGGTGCACACAAAAGAGGATTGATATCCAAAAACAAGTGTTAGTCCGCAAGCACATGCATGTAATTAGTGTAAAAATGAAAACAATGTAGAAAAAACTACCAAGTATAGTAGTGTAAACATGCAATAAGACAAAATAGGCCGCACAAAGTGGGTTTCAAACATTGGACATCACTCATGATGTCACAAGACAGTCAAGGCCATCATGGCTGAAAACAACAGACAAGTGTGCACACAGAAAAAGGGCGAAGCCCGTAAACAAAGGAAAACAAGTAAATTAAACACACAAATAGTCATGGAAACATAAAATCCTACAAAAACAAGTGTTGCACATGGAACATCTGTTATCATGTTAGAGATATAACCAATATGTCAAAAACGTGTACAAGAAAGTAGTATAATATGCTAAGTACAGAGTGAAACAATAACACCTAGATATGATGAGTGTGGATGCCCCTAGTGACTGGTATAGGAAGGGTAGAAGGTGAGCATCTATGTCATCAGTAGAGTCCTGTATCTGCGATCAAACTAAACAAAAAGGTAAATGTGCATGTGTGTATGATAATGACATATAAGAAAGTAATCTAACATGTGTAGGAGAATGAACATCCATAACACTAGTAAGAAAAATTAAATGCGACCAAGACAATGCAATATGCTATGGATGTATGGATGGAATGGAATGCAATATGGAATGATAGGAGCAACATGCCCCCTGAGTAGATGGAATGTGTATGCAGTGAGGTTCATTTGTTGTGCCATCGGCAATCAAGAATGAACCGTAAACAAGAGTGCATAATCAGGAAATGGTCTAGTAGGGTAGGTTATGTCTAGCACACTATGATGAGTGTGTATGGGTAGTAGTGATGAAATGAGACATGGGGAGATGATGTGCGTGGATCGTATAGAGAAAGTGTGTACCATGAATTTTTAGAATGAGTGATGATTTAGCCCTAAGAGTATATCATGATGGAAGAAATCTATGGTGATAGGACGTATAGAAAGGGAAGCATGGACCATATAGCCTAAGCGTATACCACGACATGTTAGATGGATGAGTGATGATTTATCCCAAAGTGTATATCACTATATGATGAAAGAGGAAGGCGATGATGTAGCCTATAGCATATGTCACTATGAAATAGGTGATGAGGGTGTGTGATAATAGAAGGTAGTGAGTGAGGGCTAAACATAGACTGCTCTGTGATGAAGAAGGTAAGGGTAGTGATTTATCCTAAAGCGTATACCACTAAGTGATGAAGAAGGCTAAGGGTGGTGATTTATCCTAAAGCGTATATCACTAATTGTTGAGCGAGAGGAGGGTGGTGATTTAATCTAAGGTGTATACCACTACGAGGATGGAATAGGCATGGTGATTTATCCTTAGACATATACCACAATAGGATAATGAAAGGCATGATAAGGTAATGGAATAATTGGGAATGTAGAAAATGTAAGACGAGGAGAGAATAGTAGATGTTAGAGTGTAATAGAAGGATGTAGAAGTGATGATTTAACCTAAGGTGTACACCACTATAGTATGTGATGATGTGTGTGGGTGAAAATATATCCTAGAGCATCGGTCACTAGTACAAAGAGTGTGGTATGATGACATGTCACATATAGGTAAGGTTTATTTGGTGAGTAAACCCTCGAAAATCGAGTATGAACTGAGGAACTAGAGTGCATCATAGGGTGGTGAATGCAGTGCGTAGAAGGATGTGGTGTAGGTGAGAAAATGGTGGATACGATGTGGAAAAGCGCAAGAAAAATATAGAAAGTGTGTATCATGAAAGGGGAATGAAATGTACAGTTAGGTCCATATATAAAGGTAAACTAACATAATATGTTGAATGTATAATGTATACAGTAAAGCAATGATGATAAAACTAGACCTGAATATAATGGAATCTAGTGTAGTGTGTAGAATGTAGATGATAGATAGATGGGATATGCTAATAATACCATGTAATGTGATAATATAAAATGGTGATAGACAAAGCTAGACCCATGGAAAATGTGACCTAGCGTAAATAGTGGATATATGTATTAATTGTAAAAGGAGACTCATATAAAATGACGACTGCGGTAGCATGTAGAAGCTAGAAGGTGTGTAAATGAATAATAGATAAAGTATGTATAGAGTGATGTAAGATGTAAACTAGGTATAGAAATGATGATAGGGTTTAAATGAGTAGAACCTAGCGTGCATTGTGTGGGGTTCAGTGTAATGGTAATCCCTCAATAGTCTAATGTGAACCGAAGCACTAGGGTGCATCACTGGGTAATGAGGGTGATAGAGGATGCGATAAAGATGCAGGAGAGAGAAAATGAGTGTAGTATGAAAATAGATTAAAGGTAAACCTAATGATAAGGTGCATGTAGGGTGTGTATGTGTAATGCCCCCAAAGTGGCTAGGGAAAAGGGATCAACTGATAAGATTGAAGGATGTATGTCCATCGACCTATGCTTTAGAGGAAGAAGGCAGAGAAGGGTGTTCTCGTAATGGTGGTATGGGAGATAATCGTTGTGCCAGAAAATGAAGCCGATATGCATGCAAATGGTGCATATATAATGATCATCGTGGCATAGAAAATTACATGTGTGAGGGAGAGCGAGGAAGAGTCACATGTGAAGTGGAGGATGATTGGTGTGGAATAAAGTGAGTTGATGATTATGGGTGAGATGTGCTAGTGGCTTGAGTAGGAGACCTATGCCGATGTATAGGACTAACTGACTGGAGTGGTTTGGATGAATATGGAAGAGGTGTATGACACAATGGAGATAACCTGGTGGAATTGGTATGGGAGAGAGGATAAGAGGTAGAAGAAGTGGGAGGGGACAATGAATAATGTGAGACAATTTTTTGTGGGGGTATTGGGCATGTAGTGCGATTCGGCTCCCTGCGATGTGGGTGGATCAGGTGAACGGGTTGTAGTAGAGGAGAAGCTTGTGTATAAAATTAGAGGAGACCTAACTATTGGAGATACCAAATAATATGGGTCAATGCATGGAAATATTACATATGATTTCCTCGAATGCGATGGTAGCGGGAAAAGGATGGGTCACAATAATGGAATGGTTGGGGTGGAGGATAAACGACGGTTAGAAGGTAGAGCAATAAGGTGATGAAGAATTAGATGACCAAGGATGGCTTATGGCAAAGTAGTGGAAGGTAGTATAAGGTTTGAAGGTAAGGGTGCAGGTTTGTTAGCAATAGTAAGATTGTGTAAAGAAGCAACATTTTTAATTTGGTCAAGCTCAACATGAAGAGATATAATGGTTGCCTCCATGGACTAACACTGGGTTTGTAATAATTGTATAGTATCTGAGAAGTTGGTGGGGGAAAAAGGTTGCATAGGGGGAGAGACGTCAACTGTGGTGGTGGAAGTAGAGAAAATGGCAGTAGAGGGTGAATCACATGAAGGTAATGGTGGCACATGATCATTAGAAAAATCATCAAGAGAGGTGTCAAATTCGTATTAGACTACTCTAGATACTTGATAGGCAAGTGTATGGGGTTGCTCATCTAAATAACCATGGATGCACAAGATGTACATGACCATGAAATATTGTTCATCCATAAAAATAGGTAATGGGAATCCTTGAGCATACCAAACAATAAGGCTGGGTGTATAATAAGTAAAGGAGCTACTAAAAATACTAGCTGTGCCAAATGGAATGGGGAATGTGATATCAACATGATCAGGATCAAGGGTACCCCCAATATAATCTAACTAATACTAGCCAAGAGTAAGTGGAGAGGGAGTAGGATGACGCGTGAGATGAACCACAAGGTGGAAAACACGTAACCCATAACCGGTAGTGAGAATGAAAGCCATAATACAAGTGTGGATTGCATAGAGGAGTATGATGGTCATTAAAGAAACACCCTAGATGAAGGATACCATCATATGAGAATACAATGGAAAAACATGAGGTGATGAGAGGGTGTGCTCTTAGTAATAATTATTGATAAAAAGAGTGCAAGTGAATGATGGAAATACTAATAAAGATGGTGATGAAAATGGGATGATATTAAGAGGGGTTTAAAAAGGTTGGTATGGCACAATGGCAAGTAGTAGTATCAGGTGGTGGGGAAGAGAAGGTACTGAGCATACAAAGAGTAGCTGAAAATGAAATTTCTTAGAGATAAGGGACTATTGGGGGAATAGGAAAGGCAACCGAGTAGCGCACAGTAGGTGTAAAGGATGAAAGTGAAGTATTAGGGTCTATGGAAGAGGTAGAGACTATATCGATCATGCCAACGATAGGAGTTGAAGGAGGAGATATGACGTGAGATTGAGAGTCCACCATGGGTGACGAATAAGGAAAAATAGAGATGGAGGTTTTTGCATCCAATATGGGGGAGGTAATAGTAGGAACTGGAGGAAGAGCTTCCCCTTCGGCTATGAGTTGAGCTAGGGATGTAGGATCAATAGTGTATAAGTAAGAGGTAAGAGAATCCACAACGAAATGTTGATACATCCCAAAGGATAGAAGTTCAATGAATGAAGGGAAACGATTATATCCTGCATAAGTGGGAGGGGTGCGGATAAAAGCATGGCCATGGCTATAAAATTGTAGCGTAACAAGGGACTTCGAAATAGAGGAATTGTGATGATGCCTACCCATGGTGAGAAAATACAAAGGGTTAGATCCTAGAAGGTGCTAAGAAATAAACAACAGATTCACCAAAATGATTAACTAAAATAGGGAAACTAAAGGGAAGTATATCCAATAGTTAATCTAAATAGGAGGACATCAACACTATGGAAATGTAGTAAATAATCTAAAGACAGTAAATAATGATGTAATTAAATTAATCTAAATGTAATAAAACCCTAAATGACAAGAGGAAGGTAAAGAATAACTAAGTTGGTTAAAGAAGTCTATCATAGGTTGTCGTAGGTCTGAAACTGGAAACCAACTGTGTAAACGACAACTCAAGAATCCTATGAAGGGTAGATTTGGGTTTTATAAGATGACACAGGTGTCTGGGAATGTACTGGGACTCCCCAGGGTGCCATGGTCTAGATTCTGGGTGCTATGACCTGTGTAGAAGCTCAGAAACTATGTTCGGTAGTGTCACAACTAGGTTTGAAACTCTGTCTATTTGTCACACTGGATTCACTAGGATGATCTGAATGAATCTCGGCACAAGAAGAAGAAGAATGTGTCAAACTGACCTTAGCTTCCAAACCGTGGCCTTATTGCTGAGCTCTGCACTACATTTCGGACCTAGATGTCGTTCAAGTGAGTGTGTGCATGTCATGCCCTAGGTGCTCTTGTGTCAGTCACATTCTGTGTAGTAGCGAGCTATGATAAATATAGAAGATGTATAATAGTATGTAGAATAGAATAGATAGAATCCCTCCCTCCTATGTGAATGAATGTTATGTATCTTTTGGCTAGGTAGAATGTATGGTACTATGTGGATGAAGATGGTGCAATATATGCAACCCTAGATGGAGTGATAGTAGTGATACAATGCAAAGACCTAGGACCCCCATTATGGTCTTATAAGCTTTGTATTTATAGGGCTTTCAAGTTTAATTTCGTAATTAATCCCGACAAGGCCAACTGGGAAGAAGATAAGGATGACCAATAGCTAGAAGTGACCCAAAAAGGAGCAAAAGAGGTTAAACCTAGATCAGGATGCCCAAGGTGGGACCAATGCACCCCAGGGGCACCCTAGAATAGACAGGGGCACTCAGAATTAGGACTAGAATCTCAGGAAGGTTGTGGAATAAACCGATAGGTAATGGAAAATACGCGAGAAAGACAAAATAAAATACAAGGGGAAGATAGGAAGAATGTGGACAAAAGGGGGGATTAATTAGTATTTTTTACACTTGAAAACCTTCTAAATAGTAGTATAAGACCGGGATAAATATGTCTAAAATGCATGATTTTATGTCTACAGTGATCACCTAACCATTTCCATAAAGTCATTCTTTCTGAGGTATCATTAGGAGGATAAACATTAAAAATACCAAAAGAAATATCATTAATCACCCATATGGCATGGTTTGAAGGATCTTTTCCCAAGGAGGTGATTAATACTAAGAATTTTGGTGCTATGGAAATGCTCACACCACCTTTTCCATCAATGTACTGAGTTCGAAAATGCAAAAAAGCAAGGGCAATGCAAGTTAAAGAAGTTTGAAGTAAAAAACAAGAAATCTTAATTTCCTACAAACAAATAATATTAATATTGTGGACATGTTGAAAAGCTCAATGAATAGAATATTTATGAGATGGATCTGTAAGACCTCGTACATTTTATGACATGAAATTCATGAAAAATATGACATATCAAAATCCCCCTGCCTGTCTGGTATACCATCCTCTGATCCAAGAACGGAAAAATTATTGGCAAGTGGGATCTAGTCTTAATTAGAACTCTCAACTTGAATGGAGCGAGGTTTGGCCCCATTATCTATTTTTTTGGAATCAATGTGTATAAATAATTAAAGCTCATAAAATCTTATATGAGGTTTAATGTTTTAAATTTATATGAAAAGAAAGTTGTATTCTATTTGGATGATTATGTGTATTTTTTTTTTAAAGGAGTATTTTATTAAGAAGTTCAAAGAAAAATTCTTTGGTGTGGTTTATTATTTATGGTACCATGGGTTCTTATACAAGTATATTAGTGTTAGACTATAAACTCTTTAGGAAGACTTACTGTTTATAGAAATATAAGGTGAAAATGTGTTGCTCACAAAAAATATATGGGAATATGTAGAGAGAAAAATGACACTCTTATTGGATACAGAGAGATAGTTTAATATTAAAGAATGAATAATGAGGCTTTCTATGTAAGTGGTATGTCTTTTTTTGATGAAATAATCCCATAAATTAAAGAAATTGATAATGCATATGATGCTTGAAAAACACTTGAATAAATATTTGAGAGGCCTATAATGAATATGATTTTATATCTAAATAAGAAATTACATAATTTACGAATGAAAAATTATCAAGATGTAATAGATAATATCTCTAAATTGAAGGAGATAAATAATCAACTAGAATCTATGGGAGATAAATTTGAAGAGAAATCATTAGTTTATATATCTCCTAATAATATCCTTATAGTTTATGAATATCTAATCACATCTGTAGAAGTTGATAAGATTTATACTCTAATATTTAATGAGTTAAGTGTTTATTTAATGTAGGAAAAGTAGATATTTTGAAATAAGTTTGATGAAACTAACTCGATTTAAAAATCCTACATTTCAAAAAGCAGATTCAAAAGCAACAAGATGTAAAATCTAGGCGAGGTGTCTATCGAATCCATGCAAATGATGAACAAAGGAGAGGACAAAATAAGGTAGATAAACATAAAGTTAAGTGCTTCAATTGTCAAAAATTAAAACATAAAATTAAGATTGAATCCCATCACTCCACATATCCCTAAGATATTTTATCTCTGATGAAGACTATTGTCAAGAGCATTTAAATAAACTAGAGTTGTTATATCAACATCATCTAATATTCCTTGAACATCATCATGTCTATCAAAAGTGCATCAAACACGTGTATAAAATATATGTCATAGAACGTGAATTTAATATTGGTGATCTCCTCCTTAAGGAAAAATAAAATGTCATTACTTTGGAAATGGGTAAACATGGAATGTTTTTGCCTAAGTGGATCAGTCCATATGTCATCACTCACAAATATGGGTCAAGATCTTATTGTCTAGTCTCCCTTTGATGGTACACCTGAAAAGGAACCTTTGAATGCCTTGCACTTACAACCATTATACTCTTAACACATCGAATGTCATGAAAGTTGTCACATCAAATATTTTATTCCATCACCAACCCGCCATTCATCATTATAATGATTTGAAAGCATGTGGTTTACCATTACTATCCTTAAAACCTTAAAGATGAGAACTACAGACATGTTCATCACATCTTTTAGATGGAAAAGTTCTTGTTCAGTAGGCACCCTGCAATCATTACGTCAATCTACCACCCCATCATTACGTCAATCCACCTTGTCTACTAATTGAATACATGTTACGGGATACACATGTGTAGTTTGTGCACACATCGTTTCCCCTCCTCAAAGTGGTCAATTGGGCCTACCGTCAACATAAAATCAAGTCAAAGATATCTATGGATGCATCATATCAAAAAATATAGACTACTCCCTCGAAGGCTAACTATCAAATATAAAAATCATATTTTCAAAATATAGATTGATCCCTAGAAAGACAGTTGTCTATCCGAAATATAGACCGGTCCCTTGAAGGATGGCTATCCAAAAGCAAAAATTATATAAATTGTAGACTAATCCCTTGAAGGATCACTAACCATGTCATTTTAAAGAGGCTTCCCATATCGATTAGCCTTTTAAAAAGTCAAAATATCAAAAATATCCTACGAAGACTTCCAACATTAATCACCTTCCCCGTCAAATCAAACTTCTCGCATTGACCAGTTTACGTTAAAATAAAATGTAAAACTGGGGAATGATCTTACGAAACCATTGAAAGGAGAACCTACTCTCCCGCACAACCTACATATGTGAAAACTTCTCATCTTCTAGGAAGGAATAAATTTCACTTTCATCTATATCTAAGATCCTACATGTGACTCATCATTGTTAGTCATGTGTTAACATTTATAGTAAGGAAAAAAAGTGCATGAGCCCTTCATTTTACATTTAACCATCACATATGTATTGAATCCAGTCCAAAAGTAGGTAATTCACATTTTATTCCCACCCATGATTAAAATACATTTTGATATACATTGAGATGATTATATATGAAGTCACATCACATCGACAATATACATCTATACTCATCACATCTAACAAACACAATCAAATATATACCTTTACTTTCATTAAGATCCACATGTCAACATCATGTCTAAACATCACATCAAATATAATTAAAACATTTATAAACATCTATATATGTCTAAACACTACATCATCAAATCATAAAACATCAAAAATAAATCAAAATCATAATCGTGTGTGTATGTATGTATATATATATATATATATATATATATATATATATATATATATCAATGTGTCAATATACGTCATCATGAGTCTCAAAACTTCGTGTATAAAAAATATACATCAAATATAGGCTTCAAAAGGATCCTTCTACATCAAAAATATCATCTATCACGTGAACATAACATCCATCAATCGGATTCCTGCACAGATGTTTCTCCCCTAATCACCATGCTCACCATCTAGTCTCGTACTAGGAAATCCCCCATCTAGACCCTGTGATGGTTGTCCCACATTCATTATGCTCCCTAACAATGCCACTTATCTGTGTGCTTCATATACGAAACAACGAGCTCATCTAGTAACCTTCAATGTACTATCTCCTCATACTATCGTAGGTCATCACATAGCAACCGATAGTTCGTCATAAGCCCATCTGAACACTATTAGGTGGTCCCATCTTAACACTATCATAGGCCCTCGTTGCCTCTTGCTTGGACACTGAAACATATTTTTTTATACTGAGAATCTTTTTCAAGACCTCTCACTACTGCATGTACTTGTTTCGATCAACTAGGGCCTATTTCAGCTCCTCATGTACATTGGATAACAACTTACTCAACCTGTCCTACTCAATCACCAAGGAATCCCTCTCAGTAGTCAATGTTATCCTCTCAGCCAATAACACGACCTTCTCATCCTCTAATTTTTAGACACCGTATACTCGATTACTTCCCTCTCATTACCAACACCAACATCCTCACCCTCTCTGATTAACTAAAATATGGACTAACTATGTAGCATAGAGATAGTTAATATAAGTTATGAACAACTGTGATAAAGTAAATAAATGCATTAAATAAGAATGTAAATGAGCTAAACAACTATGCAAAAGGAAATGTTAACCCTAATATGTAATAATGAAGAGGAAAGAACTTAGCTGAATAACAGATGCTTGTCAGAGAGTGTTGCAGAGGTGATTGGAAAAATTAGGAGCAAGAATGACTATGCAAAAGTCCCGAAAATGATGGATATGGAGGATTTAGCTAGATTAGAGTGCCTAGAGGAGGATTGGGGCACCTTCTAGCGCTCTAGTCTATAATCTAGGTGCACTGGTCTTTACAAAATATTTGAAACTAGTTTTCACAGAGTTGGAAGATGACCTGGAACCTTCCATGTGTGTTGCATCAACTACGTTGTCCTTCGCTAGATGTCGTCAATACTTCAAGATAAAATAAATACTTGCAAAACCCCCAACAAAAACATCAAATCGTAAAAAAAAATGCATATGAAGGGGTCAGACTATCCTTAGCTACCACAATGGTGGAATTACTAAGTGCTGCACTACATCTCAAACTTGATGTAGTTCTATGTATAAGTGTGTGTGAATATGTCCTAGGTTTCTCTTGTGCCAGTCGCACTTTGTGAAGTAGTGAGTGATAAATACGTGTAGAAAATGTAACAAAATGTGTACATGGAATAAAATAGAATCCACCCCCCTATGAAGTGTGATGTAGATGTCTTATCCTTGTGCCTTGATGATGGAGCTATGTGGATGTAAGTGATCTCCAATGTAATAAATCGATGCAACTCTAGATGGAGTAATAGTAGTAATTAATGTTAGGTCCCTCATTATGGTCTCATAACTTTATATTTATAGGGTTATCTTGGTCTAATTTCGTAATTAACCCCAAAAATGCTGACCACCAAAAATATAAAGATGTCAAATGGCTAGAAAGAGCCCAAAAAGAGGCGGGAATTATCTAGAAGGATTGGGGCGCCAGTGATGGAACCAAGTCACCCAAGGGCACCCCAGTACTAATCTAGGTGCCCTAGCCAAGGCTAAAATAAAGCTGGATGACATCTAAAATGAATGGGCAAGGATTGACGACCCTCGTCAACTTCCTCTACAGGAGATCCTACCCACCTCATAACCCTAGAAAGAGGAACTTGCCACCATGCAATATACACTTATGTAACCCAGCCATCATCCACAATCATTGTAGACCCTGATCATCCACCCCCATTTCCCCTTGTTATCGACGATGTCATGAATCACTGTAACAACTAGAAACGATGTATCCACATCTCCATCATCATGCCTAGATGTCATATCCATGTCTGGAACAACATAAACTAATCCAAATTATCACTTGATGTGAGAAAATCTGACCAACTCTCACTCCCCTGGCCATCGACCATATACCCACCTCTTTTTGGGTGGCTATGAGCTCACCATCCTCACTTGTCTATACTAGAATCCCAATTTATGGTCTCCATCTTACATCACCACCTTGTAACCCAGAAAGGATCTGTCGAAAATACTCCTCACCCCACACCGGTTCAGTCTCTCCTCTATCTGACCTCCATCGGATGAATCCAGATATCTCATCCAAACTAATATGCCTCCCCATAGTAGGCCCCATTATTGAGTTACTGCAATGCGCTCTTACGCCCAACATTGTAGTTTGAAACCCACATCAATCACGAACCTCTTCCCTATCCTCCCTGACCACATCTCCCTATAAGTATAGGCAAGTAAAGTAAGGGCCCATGTAAAAATAGTCCTCTTCTCCATCATATCAGCTAAGAATATGTCAACATCCATGAAAAATGATCCCCAACAGAGTCAAGAAAATCACAACAACCAATCCAAATTATCATCAGGGTCATCAACCCATGACCCTATATATCAGGACTATACAGTTCCCCATATGATAATCCATCTGAAGAGAAATCCACCCCATTTGCATCACCACCATATAATATCCTCATCACCTTAGGTGTCTCTGTCTCATCACTCAAATAAATCCCCTCCCCCTGATCAAGTAAAGTTAAAATCATGATTATTCCCTCCAAGGTGATGGTCATCTCACATGTCGATAACCAAAAGGTACATGTGACAGGGTCCCATCTCTTTAGAAACAAAAGAAATGGACCCCATTGTCTATGGATATGCCTGTAATGGTGCATCGTCCTAGAGAAACATCCTCCAAGATATCCCAATCATCATAAAAAAGAGGCTTTCACATCATTTAAGATCAAAGGAATCCTATTTTGTATAGTCAATTTATGTCTCACCCGCATCCACAACACACAAAACATCCATTAGAATACCCTTTAATCAAAACATTCATCAAATTAAACATTAAAGAAACATCACACTAGTTAATAGTGATTCACCATAATCACCGGAGTTTCACCCTAATTGCAAGAAATTTTCCAAAATTGTCAGGGATTCCTATGATTCAACAAATGTACCCTAACGCAGACCCTAAAACCTAAAAATTAAACTAACAAAAAACACACTAAAACAACAAAAATGGTGATTACTTCCCCTAAAATGGTTCCACTCAGGGATAATTTTAGTAGAGAATATTCAATTTTTGAAATATTTGAAAAGGCAATTTTTCTAGCACAGGTCAGTGACTTGTTTGAAAGGAACGGTAACCAGATTGTACCAAGCCAAGAACACAGATGCTAATCAAACACCATGATCAATAAGATGAAAGCAATTCGCCAGAATAACTTTACATAAAACCTTTGCAAAAAAATGAGAAACAATATCATATATTATTATGGAACTCAATGCAATACATTGAGAATGGGCCTTGCTTAAATAGATAAGGAATAAAAATCTAAGAACCAATCAAGGTCGTAGATCAAGCCATAAATCAAGGAAATAACTAGTCATCAAAGAACTAGTCAAGACCATAGATTTAGGAGAGAACTAGACATCAAGGATCTATTCAATACCATAGATCAAGGAAAGAACTATACCTAACAACTAGATAATATCTCCTAATATCTAAATAAGATAAAAGAAATATCCACACACATAAGTGGGTGAGGATAAATACAATAAAGGTAAATAAAGTACCTAGGAGAACATGAGCTAAGGTAAATACCTACTCTAACACCCCCCCTCAAGTGAATCTAGGGGCCAAAATAGATGTGGCATGTCCACAGTATGAGCCCCAGCAACTAGGCCTGATGAGGTACTCATGTACAATAACTAGAAAAAGGGACACCGCAAGGTACCCAAAACCAGTAACAACAAAGTAAAGAGAGTAAAGACCTGCTCTAAGGCATCCCAAGAAGCTCGGCTCAAAAAACTCGTACAATGATAAATAAGTTTGGTGTGCACTGTGGTCTGAATCCACTGCTCGATCACAAAACTCAAAAACAACTGACACTGGGTTTCACCATAATAGCTCCACATAAGGATACTGTCAATGGAGTGATGTCGAAAGAGTAAAAAAAACACCAAACATAATTCGATCAACTACTGCAAATAGGTGTGCCAACGATCCAAGAATAATAACCAAACCAACAAGGTAAGGACAATAAATCCAGAGTGTCACGATCCAAGAAAAGCCAAGGTAACAAGGTAAGGACACGAAACCCAAAGAAGTAGGATCAACACCACACCCTCCCATATTGTTAAATGGGTGGAGTGACGCTAGAAATCTATATGAGTTTTCAAAAGAACTACTCAAACACTGAAAAAATAACACTGGAATGCACCAGAATAGATCCCCCATAAGAGATATTGTCAACATGCCAAAAGTGTCAAAAATACAGATACAAAATATCTCAACAAACAAGAGAGATACACTACACCTGCTAAAGAAAAAATGCTCAAAACAAGAAGCATCACAATGCATAAGGTATAGAAAGTGGAGCAAGATTCCTAATGGTGGAGGAGCCATGCCTGTAGAGTCCTCTCAACGAATGCCTATGTCGCCACCACGAGTGATCAGATATCCACCCCAAATCAACATGGATGGATGAAGAAGATGCCTGCATATGACTTGGTGTAAAATACATAATGGGTGCATGCAAAAGAACATTAGAATGTGTGTCAAGTTGATCATGTCTGACAGCTGAAATCTTAAGTTTCTCAAGCCTGAGTGAATGTGTAGAACTCATGTGTTGCTCATGATCCTTAGAAAGAGTCGGAGCGAACAAAAAAAGGAGCTCTGTCAATGTGTGATCCCAATGAATTATCTAATCGAAAACCAATTTCATGACTAGAATTCCACTTAACATGTGGAATAGAGGGAATAATACCGTACGAATGTCTGTCATTGACTCCGCTAGTGAGACCTATATAACAGAGCATGCAAGAACTGAATGCAGTGGTATGCTTCTTAAGAAAACCATGCAGCTGAGTAGAATTAGGATACACAACATGTGGTACTATAATAGGCACAGATGTGGAAGAGCATGTAGTAACAAGCCTCACAGGTTTAGAAGCATCAAAAGCAGGTTCAGGCTCAAAGATTAGCAGATCAATGTCAGTGGGTACAAGAGCAACAGCTACAAGCAGACTAGGAACATGGATATGATTGTCCACAATATGATGGTGATTTTGTAGGCTAGCAAGCTTGTTCTACAGGGAGTGTATTATTGTATCCTTATCATGAATGAGTGATTGTAGAAGATAATTTCACTTCTTAAGAGATATATTTTCTTCCACAAATTTTACAATATCCTCTTGAAGTCCACATACTTCAGAAAAAAACATATCATTCTCAGAATCCATGATATGTACAAATTGCAAATCCTAAAAATTTAGGACATCGGGCTCAACTGAAATTGCATCCACAATTGATTACAACACTCCTCCATATTTAGCACTTTATAATTATAGTGCAAGTCTCAAAATAAATAACTCCAATGGAAAGAGCATGAAAAAACAAACACTTTTGCAAAAAATGACACTCAAAACCGAGTTACCGATCAAAAGACACAAGCTTTTTAATATTTTTCTCTATTATTTATTTTAGTTGCCACTAAAACAAATATGGTGGGCATGAATCCCGAGGTGAACCAGCGTGCTTCTCTACACCAACAAAAAAACCACAAAAACTGATTGTCTGTAGAAACGGCCGAGTTTACAGTTGATCTTAGGGTTTTCACGCCTTCCGGATCCCATGGAAGCTTCTGTTTTGCATAAAAATGCATGCATCAACAAAATATGACCAAATTCCAAATATATGAATATACAATGAATTTATTTGCAAAATAAAACTTACAGATGGATGTCAACAACAATCTCCAACTCTGATACCATGAAAGGAATGATAACCAGATCATACCAATCCAAGAACACAGATGCTAATCAAACACCACGATCAATAAGATGAAAGCAATTCACCATAATAACTTTACATAAAACCTTTACAAATAAATGAGAAACAATATCATATATTATTATGGAACTCAATACAATACATTGAGAATGGGTCTTGCTTAAATAGGCAAGGAATAACAATCTAAGAACTAGTCAGGGTCGTAGATCAAGCCATAAATCAAGGAAATAACTAGTCATCAAAGAACTAGTCAATACCATATATCAAGGAAAGAACTAGTCAATACCATAGATCAAGGAAAGAACTATACCTAACAACTAGATAATATCTCCTAATATCTAAATAAGATAAAAGAAATATCCAGACACATAAGTGGGCGAGGATAAATACAATAAAGGTAAATAAAGTACCTAGGTGCAATACATTCAGAATGGGTCTTGCTTAAATAGGAAAGGAATAACAATCTAAGAACCAGTCAAGGTCGTAGATCAAGCCATAAATCAAGGAAATAACTAGTCATCAAAGAACTAGTCAATACCATATATCAAGGAAAGAACTATACCTAACAACTAGATAATATCTCCTAATATCCAAATAAGATAAAAGAAATATCCACACACATAAGTGGGTGAGGATAAATAAAATAAAGGTAAATAAAGTACCTAGGTGAACATGAGCTAAGGTAAATACCTACTCTAACATTGTTCGCCTAAAAATCACAGTTTAATTTTTTTTGGGGGTTGGCTTCACCTACCCTTGAAACTATCCCCTATATAATCCTAGATTATTCACCAGGTATAACACTAGTAGCTCACTCATACCATCTAGGGGAATATGTATTATCAAGTACAGTAAACATGCGTTAGGAGGATGGATGCTATAGACATGCGACAGGAGGACGGAGACTACAGATGCACGACAGAGATTTTTTTGACAGGTGATAGGGAGAGTTTGTTGATGTGAAAAAATGAGAGTGTTTTGATGCACGACTGAGAGTTTTACTGTCACGCGTCAACGAACCTCGCTAACACGTGTCAACAACCTTATTGATGTGGATCAGTGAGGTTCATTGATGTGTGACAACAACCTTGTTGACGTGCAACATGGAGATTTTGTTGTCACACGACTAGAGGGCGGAGGTTGTAGACGCGCGAAAGAAGATATGATGTCGCACGTCAACAAGGTTATTGTCACACGTCAACAAGGTTCATTGATGTGCATCAATAAGGTTGTTGACGGGCGTCAGTGAGGTTCATTGATGGGTGAAAACAACCTTGTTGATGTGTGACATGAAGATTTTATTGTCACGTGACCAGATGACGGAGGCTGAAGATAACACCCTCACTGACGTGCATCACAAAGGTTGTTGACGCATGACAACAAGTTTGTTGTCGTGTGTCAACAACCTTGTTAAAATGCATCAGTGAGGTTCATTGACACGTGAAAACATATCTCTTGTCTTGTGTCTGTAGCCTTCTATCACACCACTTAAAAATTAGGCAAAAAAAATTCTCTCAGACCCCCAAAAATTCACCTTCCCTCAAAACTGGTTCCGAGGATATTCGCCAGGTACTTTCCACCTCTAATTTCCAAGAGGTCTCTTAAAATGAACCCTAGTTCCCCTCTACCTCCTAGATTGTCTCGCACCCTTCATTTGTCACTTTCCACTCAAAATATCACATATCAGATCTCTTAATCTCTCTCGACGCATGAGAAAAATGAATTACCATGGTAAAAGTTGACTATTTATAGGGTGCAGATTTTTCTTCCGTGTAATCATTAATGATTCCTGTTATCCTTATTTTTCCCCCAGGTAAAATTGGTCAACCACAACCCCACACAGAAGAAACTAGACGAATCACGTTCAAATCCTACAATTAGGCAATAGAGGGAATCTACAATGGAGTGTTAGGTCTTGTGAAAGATCAAACGATCCCGTGCAAGAAGAAATTCAAAAAATCAGATCCGTCAAACGAACCCGTGCTTCAAATCAAACAAACAGGTTGTAGGAGGGTTCTAAAATGGAATAGTATGGTTGGGGAAAGAGAAAATAGTGTCAAAGAACCAGAGGCTCAAAGGAGAAGAAAGGGTGAAGGCTCGAAGTCATCGGGCTCTGAAATGATTCATAACGAGCCCCAAAAATTTGGCTAAGTATAGAGATTCAGTGGACGCTACCAAGTGTCCAAATGACACATCTCTAAAGATTAAATCCCAAGCTAGAGACCGAAACAAACGCTAGGACTCCATGCGTCCAAAACCCCAAAAGTTACACTGACCATTGAAAAGTCTTCAACTCAGTGGACGCTGCCAAGTGTTGACTCGATGCAATTTCAAGACGGGAGACCAAGGCGGGGTCTCAAACTTGCACCAACCCTCCACATGTCCCAGGCCCAAAGAGTGGTAGATTCAATAGTTAAAAGTCAAAAAGGAAGATAGGGAGGGCCTAAAATCGACTAAGTATAGAGAAACAGCGGACGAAACCACATGTTGCATCAGTGTAATTTCAAGGTGCAACCCAAAAGGTGATTCCCAAATGAGTGTCATCTTGCCATGTATTCAGGGCCCGAAAAAAGTAAGAGTGGCCTTTGAAAAGTCCAAGGGTATGTGGAGGCTTCCACGTGTCAACCCAACACTCCTTCAAAGGTAAAATCCTAAGCGAGTTTCCAAATGAGCGCGGACCTTCCACGTGTCTTATCTCCAATGAAGGGGTAGGGTCGAGGTTGAATAGTCAAAGTAGAGAAAGGCCAGTGGAGGGGGTCAAGTGTCAGCATGGTGCTAATTCAAGAGTAAAATTTGGGGAGGTTTCCAAACAAGCGCTAGGCCTCCATGTGTCCCTGGTCAGATGTATGACCCTGCCAAGAAAAAATACTTAGCCAAAACATGAGGAAACTGAGCAGGCCGTGGAAGAAGCCATGTGTCATCCCAACACAACTTCAAAAGTAGAATCAAAAATTAGTCCCCAGACATGCACCAACACTCCATGTGTCCAATTTCCAAAGACTCATTTTTACAACTGGTTTCCACCATTTCTATACGGACCTGATTTAAATTTTAAATGGGCATATCTTTTGACTCAGTGCTCAAAATCTGACAAATATGGCACCACTGGAAAGATCTTGGCCTCATCTACACCATAGAGATATGAAAATTTAATTTTGGAGAGGTTAGGTGGGAAAAAATGAAGAAACATTTTTGTGCCAATAATACAGGATCTATTTGCCCCAACAACCATATCGGATTTGATCTGATCCACTGTTCCTCCTCCTTCGAGGCGTCAAACAAGTAATTAATGCAGACACAACAGATTTGGGGCAGATTTGTAGGAAGCATTGAAGATAGTGGTTGAGCTTTGAACTAGTTTTCCCTCTTCTCTCTCCTTCTTCCCTCTATGTTTAATCTATAAAGGAAGGGTCAAGGCTCATTGTAAAAAGTTGGATGTTTCTGTTTTGCACCCTCCCTTATTTTGTTCACAGAAGGATTTGTGGAGCTTTTCTAACCTCTCCTTCAGGTTGTAATGCAATTTTTTCTTCTTGGCTACTACAATATACTGTATCGACTCCTAAGAAATAAAATATATGTTTGTGGATGATTCTCAACCCTCTCATGTATTCTTTGTTGTCTTTCCGATCTCTTATTGCAGTATGGCTATCTATGCATGTTGTTTGTATTACATTCCTGTGGTCTGTGTTAAAATAAAAAATAAGTGTCTAACATTCCTTTGGTGTATCACCTCGTTAGCTTAGGTTCATTTTCTTACATCTCTCTAACCCTATCTCCTTGGTAGATAGAATAGACTTATAATAGATCCTTTGCAATTATTTTGTGTACACCTGGATAGAGGAATAAGAACTGGCCTCAATCCAGAGAGCTCTCTCAACTTGCAAGGTCCCACACCTTGAGAGATGCTCCATGTTGTACAATCACACTAAGAGTCTCAACCCATCTAGTTTCAGACATTCAAGGGGTGTTGTGATTCTGCACTAACATTTCCTTTGATTGGCGATGATTTATTTAAATCGCTAATGATTCCCGTCAAAACTATCAAAACAAAACCTAAAAAAATCCATGTCATTTTACACCATAATCTTCATCCTCTCTTGCAAAAATAACACATTTTTCCAAATTGTGCCTTCTTTTTAGGGCCCCATGCCTTTTATAAACTCAACAAACAAATCAATCAATAAAATTCAAGCCTTCCCTAATCACGCGGTATGATCAAAAAAAAACCTGTCTCCATCAAAATCCACCTCAGATTTTTGAATCCTTAGCACAGGTATGTCATTTTATAATTGGATACAAACCCATTGGTTCCCCCTATCACTTTAATTCTCATTCTTAAAACTCCCACCTTCGCATGACAACGTTATCATCGATAACATACTCAAGATCTTATCTCCCACCTTTTCTTCTTGTAAGTCATGCATCTAGAGGTTATAAACCCCTTGGTTCCCCTATTATTTGATTCCATTGTGGCATTAAATCTACCTTTTCAGTATTTTTTGTTTCCATGCCTCGTCTTTGGGCAACACAAACTGAAACACACGTATCATATCTAATAAAAAATTTAAAACTAGTGATCATTTTTAGCCAGTTGTAAACACCCCTAGTTTGAGGGCGAGTCACCCATTCAAGCACAAAGAAAACCATCTCAATCATTTTTCAAGGAAAATTTTAAGGAACCTTAATGAAAAAAAATTATAAAAATTGTGGTGCATATCGTCGGAACTAGATTCATTGGGTTGGTAAATTATCTAAAATCAGCGTTTGTGGCATTGGAAAATATAATATTTTATGAAGGAAATTATAGATGGAGTGGATAATTAAGGATAATTCATTGGCATGAAGGATATTTCTTACAAAAACACATTTTAAGTCCAAATGGAGGTCTAACACATGTTCCTCTGATTGTCACTCTACCTCACCTTACCGCGGGGCCTGAATTTTTTTTTAATTGGTTCATTACATGGGCTTGGAGTCCACTGAATGCCTTTTCCTTAAGGATTCTCGGAATCCCACCACATTTCCTCCCGATATCAAATTTTGGGCATTGGGGATCCTTTTCCATAACTATAAGCTCAGGTGTCCGAAATGGGTGACACTTCACCATTCCTCATGTGTCAAGGCTTATCAAAAACTTTTATCAACTTCGTAGGCAGTTAGCGGAGTCTTTTAAATTTGGCGGGTCTTCTAAAGGTTTAATGACTTCCAATTTAGATCCATGTGTGTTTGTGTGTCTATATATATATATAATTTCAATAATATCCTAAACATGTCAGCGGATGAGACCAAATTAATAGGAAGGTTTCATAGATTTCTTGGTGATCCAAGAATGTATTAAAACCCCGAGCCATCTATCACACGATGAAACCAAAAAAAAAATCATGTTGGGATTAGAGATCCATTGGCTATTCACATGGAAAAAAATAAATGTTCATGGAATTTTTGGGTGAAACGTGGTCACTGCCATGGTCGTAAAAATATCCAAACTCATATTCCATAATTCCTAATTTATTCAAATTACAAATATTAGCCACTAAAATTTTCCCTCTTATTTTTGTCCAGTAGTTTTTCCATCACAAACCACTCAAAAAAATGAGGCAAATGTAGACACAGGTATTTCTTCACATGCCTACTCCTCGTACACACACTTTATTTTACTAAACCTATCACTTTTAAATATTATCTAATTCATCCCAGTTGTAGTTCCCACTCCTCTTTGACACTTATTTTACTATGATCAGGTTCATTAGTTACTTAGAGACATGGAAATTATTTTGATATTTTAGATAGAATGTTGTTAGACACTATGGATATTGTTATTGTCATTATGTTATGATGTTTATTATGGACTTTATGGGTATATTGAGGACATTGAAATATACTTCTATACATGATGATGATTTCTAGTTATTTTGATATAGGCTGGCATTTTGGACTCTTAACAATAGTGATTATGTTTTGACAATTGGACTAACCATATGAGCATATTGATGTTATGTTTTATTGATATTGTGATGATATTAGATGACTGATAGTATGTTGTTGAATGCATCTAGATATACTTATAAGTTACAATGGATGTATGAAATGCATGGTTGCCATCAATTATGAATTGTGATAGATGGTTAGAAATTGTAAATAATTTATAGAATTTCTTAATCTTGATGATGATATAGCTATGTTATATGATGGTGTTAATTTATAATTGATATGTGTGTTTTTATTCCTTGACATATTGATATGGCCTTAAGGGCCAAAGGTGGTATTTTCTTAGGTGCATGCAGGTAACAAAATCACAATAAACAAAGAAGGCACTATGAGACAAACAGTGGAAGAATACCGAGTGTTACAATAAGGTCACCTTGGCAGCTATGTTGTGTGGGTGTTATTTTATTTGTTATGTTAATAGGAGGCATCCATGGGGGAACAACCTCACAAGTGACCATGGGAGTGAATGTTGTATTTTTCTCTTTTATTTTAATTGGTTTAGTTATGTATGTGATTTTATTAAATTGCAATGTTTATCATATTATTGTGTTTATTAGTTTACCCCCTTTTTAGGCTAATTAACTATGTGAATAATGCTAATTAGGAGATGTGACAAAAGGGGCATTGAATATGGTAGATAGTCGTTAGTTCTTCATGATTTTGGATAGATTTTAATTGATTTTGATTTGTGTGCCTAACCCCATCTCTCAAATGTCATATTTGGGCTTTGAGCTCATTTTTAGATTCTTGTGGGACAAGTTATACTTGTCCCATACCTCTTAAACTCCCCCACCAACCTTACCTATGATATGAGGGGAAAACTTTAGCCGTCATTATGTATTTTTGAAGGAAAATGAGGTAATTAATTGCACTTTCTTCCAAACCCTCTTAATTGTGCCCATGAAAGTATAGAGTGGAGTATTTTGTGTAAGAATGAAATTTATCATACCCTCACCTTACCCATTTATGGAACTTTGGAGTATGTGTTTGACTTGTGAGGTGTATTGGAGGGAAACAATGTGGCATCCTACATGGAGCCACCTCACCATCCTCCCCACCATTTTCTATTTATATTTAATTCTTAGTTGTTTCAGGCGTTACTTGATTGGAATTTTTGGGAGCTTTCTTTTGGATTGGATTGGATTTGGAAAGAGGTTGGAGTTTATTGGCTTGAATATTGAAGGTGCATGCAATGGAAAGGTAGGGTCTTATACCTTGCATTTCATTTTACTTGTTTATGTGTTGTGTTGTAAAGTGAATGAATGTATGTGATTTTGTATGGGATTGAGTAGATTTGGACCTTAAGGAAGGAGTTGGGAGAGGGAAAATTAGGGCCATTGTGGAGGGAAAAGGGATTTTTTGAGGTTTTTTGGAGGGAGTGTGGGTAGGGTATTCCACCAATGTGGAGGTATAACAAAACATTCTTTCTATTTTTTTATCTTACTTGAGGGAGACATAAGATACTTGTGTGTGTGTGTGTGTGCGCACGCACGCGTGTGTACTTGGAGGGTTTTGGCGGACCCTTAACTCAATTGGGAGGTTAAAATGAGGTGGCCCCATGTTTCCCTTTTCCTTTGGCTTAGATTTTAAGCCTTTGTGTTATGGAAAGTTGTAGATAAATTGTTATTAGTGTTGTTTTCTTGTATGTGTTTCAAGTTTTGTTAGTATGTATGAATATATTGTTGAAGCCAATTTTGAAGACCTACCATGGTTGTAACATTCCTTATTGTTCCATTATTGGGGCTCAGGGGGCAATGAGAAGGTAGACTTCACTTTCGCATTGGATTAAGTTTGGGAGGTGAATTTTTCCTATGATCCCTTCCTTATTGTTGTGTTGAAGATGAAGAATAAAAGGGGAGTTATAACTTTATGCTTGGGGTGAAGTTGTAGTGGTGCATTTGTAACAAAAAGTGAGATTCATTGTAAAATTAACATGTTGTCTCCACCTTGGAGTGGAGGGATTTTCATACTTGTATTTTAAAGTTGAGTCCTTGTAAATGAATTATTAAAAACATGTTATAAGTTAGCAAGCCATGGAATGTGTATGATTGAAAGTTGCATTTCATTGAAGTTGAATCTCCTTTGTATTGTATTGATTTTTGAATCTACAACTTAATTCAATTTGCATTTTATTAAAATATGAAATGGTTTTCTTTGAAATATAAATGCTTATGGTTGAAATGAGGCATTTGTATGTTGCATATCATTGATTAATGTATCTCATTAAAATTTGCAACTTAAAGCAAAGTGTACACTTTATTTAAAAATTGAAACTATTCTTATTTCAAACTAGAAATACAATGAAATATATAGTTTGTGTTCCCTTGAGATGTTATCATTTTTCCTTATATAATTATAAAAAAAAGATAAATTTGGTTGTATTATACGTATTTTATTCCTCTAAATGAGTTGTATAATAGTAGGATTTTAGTCTTGTTGTTATAAGTTATACAAAGTTGCTTTAAAAAGTAGACATTTAATTGCTTTTAAATCATGTATTTGTTTTAAATGGAAAGAATAATAAATCCTAAAATTATTCATTTTATAACTACAATTATATTTGGGTTAAATAATGTTATAAAACCAATACATGCACACGCACACACACACACACACACACACACACACACATTTGTATGTGTGTGTGTGTACCAGAAGTATTTATAATACCCTACCCTATACATTATTTCTCAAATACAAAAATGTAATAATGTGGGGAGAGGGTAGATTATGACCTTAAGGAAGATGTGGGGAGAGGGAAAATTAGGACCATTGTGGAGGAAAAAGGTATTATGTGAGGTTTTTTTGGAGGGAGTGTGGGTAGGGTGTTCCACCAATGTGGAGGTATAAGGAAAAATTATTGTTATATATTTTTGTATCTTACTTGAGGGAGACATAAGAGACTTGTGTGTGTGTGATTTTTGCACTTGGAGCTTTATGGTGTACCCTTAACCAACTTTAGAGGTAAAAGGAGGTGGCCCCATGTTTCCATTTTCCTTTGGCTTAGATTTTAAGCCTTTGTGTTATGGAAATTTGTAGATTTTGTTATTAGTGTTGTTGTTCTTGTATGTGTTGCAATTTTTGTTCGTATGTATGAATGTATTGTTGAAGCCAATTTTGAAGATCTGTCATGGTTTTAACATTCCTTATTGTTCCATTGTTGGTGCTCAGGGGAAAATGAGAAGGTTGGCTTCACCTTCACATTAGATTAAGGTTGGGAGGTGAGTGTTTCTTATGTTCCCTTTCTTGTTGTTGTGTTGAAGATGAAGATGAAAAGAGGAGTTGTAATTATATGCTTGGGGTGAAATTGTAGTGGTACATTTGTAACAAAAAGTGAGATTCATTAAAAAATTAGCATGTTGTCTCCACCTTGGTGTGGAGGGCTTTTCATACTTATATTTTAAATTTGAGTCCTTGTAAATGAATTATTCAAAACTTGTTATGAGTTACTAAGCCATGAAATGTGTGTGATTGAAAGTTGCATTTCATTGAAGTTGAATCTCCTTTATATTGTGTTGAGTTTTGAATCTACAACTTATTTCAAGTGGCATTTTATTAAAATCTAAAATGGTTCTCTTTGAATTAGAAACGCTTATGGTTGAAATGAGGCATTTGAATGTCGTATATGATTGATTAATGTATCTCATTAAATCCTGCAACTTAAAGTAAAGTGTACACTTTATTTACAAATTGAAATTGTTCTTATTTCAAACTAGAAATACAAAGAAATATATATATTGTGTTCCCTTGAGATATTATCACTTTTCCTTATATACTTATACATAAAAAAAGATAATTTTTGTTGTATTATATGTATTTTCCTCCTCTAAATGAGTTTAATAGTAGGATCTAGTCTTAGGTCTGTAGTGTATATTATACAACCCCCTTGCTTTAAAAATGTCAGACCTTTAAAATTTCTCTAGTTAAATCATGTAATTGTTGTTTTAAATGAAAGAATAAGTGCAGATTCCTTCAATTTTCATTTTATATATACAGTCTAGCGAAACCAAATAAGTTTGTGTTGGGCTTATAATGTGTTGAACACCATAGATAGATATAACACTAGAGACAAAGTGTTGTAAATGATGAGTGAACAAAGAGGCCGAAAAAGTGAACAAAGAGAACAGGCAAGCAGCCAAAGGCGATGAATTGTAATATACATACACACACACACAACACTGTATAATGGTATACAAGTAATATACCTACATATACATATATATCAATATCCATATAGATTTATATATCTGTATATATATAATGTATATGTATATGTATGGTATATATACGTACATATACATATCATACATATACATATACACATATGTGTATATATATGTCTTATGAGGGGGTTATATTTGTATATAAATCGCATATATTATGTGTAATGTAATAGAGTGTATGGTATATTATAGTAAATGTTATTATGTATGTATGTGCTGTCTGTGGGTATATATATATATGTAATATATAACAGACATAGACCATCTACCTATACCTATTATCATAATATCTATTTCTCTATTATATGGTATATGTATATGTATTATATATACATATACATATACATATACATATATATACATATATTATATACCGATATATATATAATCATATATCATCATACATATACATATACTCTACCTTCATACGTTATATATATACCATATACATATACATACATACAACATCATACCCACACACACACACATATATGTATAATGTATGTATATTTGTGTGTGTGTGGTTTGTTGGGTGTGTGTGGTGGTGTGTGTGTGTCCTGGCTTTAATTCATGTAGTAGTAATGTATCTTTGTGTTAGCACACACCGGCACACCAGCCCACACACCACACCACAGGCACACACACACCCCATCTAATTATATGTATATGTGTGTGTGTTGTATGCAGCATATACACACCCACAACATATACAACCTAGATATGGGGTAGTGTGTGTGTGTGGTGTGTGTGGTTGGGTGTTTGTGTGTAGCGATATATACAGATATATACATATATTACATATGTAATGTGGTGTGTGTGTGTTGGTGTGGGTGTTTGTTGTGTGGGGTGATGTGTCATGGACCATATAAGTATTTATTACCACTATACCCTACCACATGATTTCTCAAAGACAAATTAGATGAAAAATGATGTAACATATTTTTGTAGCTTCCAATCATAAACAAATAATCAATAGGGGGGGGGTGAGGAAATAACCCATAACCAACACATCTAGTTAAACTCTAAAAAAGATATAAATGTACACATTTAAAACCCTAGAGTAAGCACACCCAAAAAATCTCAATACTTATAATGGTGAGAACATCCCCTCATTTGATTTTACAAACAAAAATAAATTCTACATAGCCCTCCAAATGCATCGAGTGTGTGCCTCCATGCCCTGCTCAAACAGCAAATCCACAGGAGCTCAATGAAAAGGATTAGTACAGAGCAAATGGAGTTAAGAAAAATCATATGAAGGAAGGGGAATTAGGAGTTTGAAGTTAAACCTAGATTTCCTGGCAATACCCATTGTCATTTACTATACGGTGTGGATGGGGTATGTTCCATACTCCTGTGTTTCCGATATTTGTACGGAATTTTTAGGGAATAGTACTTTAAAATGTTAAGTGAGGGGTATGAAAATTAATCAATTTATACGGGGCAAGACCTGAGGGTATATTTTAGACGTGGTGTTCGAAGTGGGCTAAGGTTGCAAGGTGTTGATACATTTTTAATTATGGTTCCCATTAAATACCATTATGTGCATTTTTATTTTGGAATTAATTAATATATCGATATGTGCTTTTGGCCTAGCCAGTCGCCAGTGCAGCCCTGTAAGTTCGTCAGAGCCCAAACCAGCAATATCTTCGATGGATGATTTCTCACTACTCCGTGGCACCTAGAGACGTATTTTCAAATCCAAGAGCTCCCATTCAATCCCTCCTAACGAAATCCTCTCACATTTTTGCTGTGGTTCTCAATCCTGTTCTCAGTCGCTTGCTATTCACAGGTGCAACACCACCAACCAGAAAAATAGGTGACGAACCATGTGCGACTGTAGGGGGTACAAAAAAAAACCTGTCCCTAATTCCAAGGTGAACACAGAAGTGTAAGAGCTCAGGGGACCAAACAAATACCCAATACAGTCATGGTGGCCTATTGATGCATGGAGCTTCGTTTTGGTCCCTACGCTCCCTTCTTTCGGCTCCTCGGATTCAGGCGTAGCGTCGTAAGAGCCTCTGACCGCAAACAACACCGTCGTGTGTAGCTTCAACATGTGATTTCTCAGGGTCCGTGGCAACCTAGACATCTCGTTGGATCAAAAACCTCCGTTTTGAAGCCCTCTAACAAAATTCTCTCCGGTTTTCTCCGTCCACATCCGGTTCTCTCATTGGTCCTATTGTTTGTAACTCACCGAAATAGGGTAGTCCTAGGTAACGCAGTGTGCTTGTAGATTTTTGTTTGCAAACGTAGCTGTGGGAACCAAACTTTGGGCCAACGGCGCCGAGGGTCCATCTGGCCTGAAAACCTAGTGGATGTGGCTGTGTATTTGTTCCCTACCCTGTCCTGGTGGCTTTCAGGCTACCTTGGCTGGGCATGTCCATTAAGAGCCCCTGAACCAAAACAGAATAATAAAGCCTTCATTATTCATTTATATAATACAGTGTAACAGGGTTGTCTTAATAATGTTTTAAAACCAAGAGATAGAATACACACAAAGTGTATGGAAGACACACACACATTTGTTAGAGATACAGACACACACACACCACACAGTAGAGGGAGATGGAGAGAGAGCAGACATGAGACAGAGAGAGAGAACAGAGAGGACACAGAGAGTAGGGAGGGGACTAGGGGTAGAGTGAGTGTCAGATTGAGGGGTGAAAGCAGTACCAGCGCCGGTTACCGCGCCATTATTGTCCGGGTTGGCGTACAATGTGTCGCGTCTCGGAAGCTTCTTGTTTATTTTTTATATGTATATATATATATGTATATGTTATGTATGTATATATACATATATTATACATTATACATACATATACAATACACAATATGTTGTATATATAGGTATGTATATGTATATGGTTGTATATATAATATATATATATGTGTATATGTATATGGATAGTAGATGTCTATGATGATCTGTATGTATGTATGGATGGTATGTGTAGATATATAGATGGTATATATCATACATAACATATATACTATATATATGATACATATATATTATATGGATAGATATGATGTTATGGATTGGATGTAGATGATACAGATACATATACATCTCATATAGAGACAGATAGAGAGAGACAGAGAGAGATACATAGACATAGACATGAGACATATACCGGATACATATACATACTATATATAGATATACATATACATACATACATACATACATACACACACACACACACATATATGTATATGTATGTATATGTGTGTGTGTGTGTGTGTGTGTGTGTGTGTGTGTGTGTCTGTATGTATGTATGTATGTATGTATATGTGTGTACACACACACACACACACACACACACACACACACACACACACACACACACAATATATTTATGTATATGTGTGTGTGTGTATATACATATACACACACACACACATATACATAAATATATATGTGTGTGTGTGTGTGTGTGTGTGTGTGTGTGTGTTTGTGTGTACATATATACATATATATACATATATATACATATGTGTGTGTGTGTGTGTGTGTGTGTGTGTGTGTGTGTGTGTGTGTGTGTCATGTACCATAAGTATTTATAATACCCTACCCTACACATTATTTCTCAATACATAAATGTAATAATGTGTAACTATATTTGTGTATATTCAAATCATAAACAAATATAAATAGGGGTGAGGAAATACCCATAACCAACAATTCTAGTTAAACTCTAAAAAAAGATATAAATTACACATTTAAAACCCTAGATAGAGTACACAAAAAAATCTAAAAGATTATATGGGGAGAAAATCCCCTCATTTTGGATTTTGAAACAAAAAATAAATTCTACATAGCCTCCAAATGCATCATGGCCTCCATCCTCTCAAACCAGCAAATCCACATGAGCAAATGAAAAGGAATTAGGACAACAAATGAATGAAAGAAAAATCATATGAAGGAATTAGGATTTTTAGTTAAACCTAGATTTAAGGGCTCCCATTGATTTAATATAACGGTGGAGATTTTCCCATACACTTTTTAAGTTGTAGGAATTTTATGGGAATGATTAATTTAAAATTAAAGTGTATGGGTATTTATTTAATGGGGCCACCTAGAGTATTTTAGACATGGGTGCAAGTGGGCTAGGATATGTTGAGACATTTTAATTATGGTTCCCTTAAATAAATTAATGTGGCATTTTTATTTTGGATTGAATTAATATATCGATATTGTGCTTTTGGGCTACCTCGTCCGGGTGCAGTCCCTTAAGAGTCGTCAAGCCCAAACACGCCATATCTTCGATGGGTGATTTCTCATACTCCGTGGCACCTAGAGACGTATTTTCAAATCCAAGAGCTCCACATTAAATCCCTCTACGAAATCCTCTCACATTTTTCTTTGTCTCTATCCGGTTCTCTCGCTGTGCTATTGTTTGCAAACGCAAGAAATAGTGCAGTCTCATTCAATGTAGGGCTGCCAGAGGCTAAAGTTTGTAAATGGAAGCTCATGGGACCAAACAAAATACACCAATACATCATGGTGGCCTAGTGAATGCAAGTGGAGGCTTCGTTTTGGTTCCCTACGCTCCCTGTGCTTTCGGGCTACCTCATTCAGGCGTAGTCTCTTAAGAGCCCTGAGACCAAAACACCGTGTATCTTCAACATGTGATTTCTCAGGTTCCGTGGCACCTAGACATGTCTCGTTGGATCCAAAACCTCCGTTTTGAAGCCCTCTACAAAATTCTCTCACGGTTTTCTCCGTCTCCATCCGGTTCTCTCATTGTCCTATTGTTTGTAAACGCACGAAATAGTGTAGTCTAAGTCAGTGTAAGGCTGTTAGATGTTGTATTTTGCAAACGGTAGCTTGTGGGAACAAAACATTTGGGCCAACACATCCATATGGCATGGAAAACACTAGTGGAGGCTTTATTTTGTTCCCTACACTTCCTGTGCTTTCAGGCTACCTTGTCTGGGCATTGTCCCTTAAGAGCCCTGAGACCAAAACACCTTATATCTTCGACATGTGATTTGTCGGACTCTGTGGCACCTAGAGATGTCTCGTCAGATCTGAAACCTCCATGTTGAATCCCTCTAAAAAATTATCTCACATTTTTCTCCATCTCCATCTGGTTCTCTCACTGTCCTATTGTTTGTAAACACGCAAAATAGTGTAATCTAAGTCAATATAAGGCTGCTAGATGTTGTATTTTGCAAACGATAGCTTGTGGGACCAAACCGTCTGGGCCAACACATTCATATGGCCTGTGAACACTAATGGAGGCCCTTTTTTCATTCCCTACGCTACCCATGCTTTCGGGCTACCTTGTCTGGGCGTAGTCCCTTAAGATCCCTGAGGCCCTAACACGTCGTATCTTCGATGGGTGATTTCTCGAACTCCGTGGCACCTAGAGATGTCTCGTTAGATCCAAGAGCTCCATGTTGAAGCTCTCTACGAAATACTCTCATGGTTTTCTCCATCTCCATCTGGTTCTTTCACTGTGCTATTGTTTGCAAACATGAGAAATAGTGCAGTCTGAGTCATTGTAGGGCTGCCAAAGGCTGTAAATTGCAAACGAAAGCTCTTGGGACCAAACCAACTACACCAACACATTGTGGTGGCCTGGTGAATGCTATTAGAGGCTTCCTTTTGGTTCCCTATGCTTCCCGTGCTTTCGGGCTACCCCGTCCGGGTGTAGTCCCTTAAGACCCTGAGGCCCAAACACGCCATATCTTCGACGGGTGATTTCTTGGACTCCGTGGCACCTAGAGACGTCTCGTCAGATCTGAGACCTCTATGTTGGGTCTTTCTATGAAATATTCTTATGGTTTTATCCATCTCCATATGGTTCTCTCGTTATGCTATTGTTTGCAAACATGAGAAATAGTGCAGTCTAAGTCAGTGTAGGGTTGTCAGAGGCTGTAGTTTACAAACAGAAGCTCGTGGGACCAAACCAGCTACGCCAACACATCGGGGTGGCCTAGTGAACACCAGTGGAGCATTATTTTTGGTTCCCTACGCTTCCCGTGCTTTCGGGCTACCTCGTCTAGGCGTAGTCACTTAAGAGCCCTGAGGCCCAATCACGCCATATCTTCGACAGGTGATTTCTCGAACTACGTGGCACCTAGAGACGTGTCGTCATATCCAAAACCTCCACATCAGGGCACTTTATGAAATCCTCTCATGATTTTTCCATCTCCATTCATTTCTCTCGATGTCCTATAGTTTGCAAACACGTGAAATAGTGCAATCTGAGTCAATGTAGGGCTGTCAGACGCTGTAGTTTGCAAACAGAATCTTGTGGGACGAAACCAACTACTCCAACAAGTCCAAATGGCCTAGTGAATGCTATAGGAGGCTTTGATTTGGTTCCCTACACTCCCCATGCTTTCGGGCTACCTCGTCTGGGCATAGTCGCTTAAGAGCCCTGAGGCCCAAACACGCCATATCTTTGACGGGTGATTTCTCATACTCCATGGCACCTAAATATGTCTCGTCAGATCTGAGACCTCCATGTCAAGGCCCTCTACAAAGCCTCTCACGGTTTTCTCCATCTCTATCCAGTTTTCTCGTTGTGCTATTATTTACAAACGCTCGAAATAGTGCATTCTGAGTCAGTGTAGGGCTACTCCGTCTGGGTGTAGTCCCTTAAGAGCCCTAAATGACTAGATTGGCTTAAGAATGAATTTGATAGGGGTATGTCTAAGAACACATGGGAGTTAAAAATCACCTAGTAAATCTTTCTTGTTTAGTTCTGGATGGAAGTCAGCTAGCCTACGGCTTAGTGACCTTCCATTCATTGATAATTTATGTTCTAATAAACCCATAGATGCTTTCAAAAGCACCTTAAAAAGTAGGGGTAGTCATCAAGCCTAGTAAAGGGTGTCATGTGATTTCCAAATAACTTGAAATGCCTACAGATTTAAAGGTAGTAACATGAATTGGATAGGATTAGACAATCAAGAATCACTGAGTGTCTGCATCAGAATGTCATTACATCTGGAGACATTATCAAGCATTGGAGTAATGTCTATGGAGAGATATTCTCAAAATATCAAAAGATGAAAGGAATCAAATTTTGACGACTGACGGGTGTTTTAACAGGGGAGAAGACTACAAAGAATAAAAGAATGTAGTAAGTGCATGATAAGATAGGAACCAGTACAAAGAGACCATGAGTAAGAAGAAGTGAAAGTAAGCTAAATACACATATACACATTGATAAATTGAATGAATAATTACTCAGATTAGGTAACTCTTTATGTACATACATTATATAAATATTGATTTCGAAAGTTTGATGCATATTATACATTGAAAATGCTAGTACATGTACATCACCAATAAATGAAAAAATAATCCGTAATGTCTTAAATATTGTCAAGTGCACATCATATTAGATTCATGTGAAAATGATCTCAGAAATGTAAGGTCTCATACAAAATTATCAAGTTCTAAATATTATTTTAATGTGCATAATAAATACAAAAATGCCCAAATACGTCATATACCATCAAGTTCAAATGCCATATAGGCTTACATACAATGTCATGCACATAGGCATACAAAAACAATGTCATGTAAGACATATATTTCCTACTCATCAAATTCTATCCCTCTCTTGGCCTTGCTCAAAGAATTCCCTCCCTTAGATGAAGATGGAGATCCATGAGATGACTTTAGATCGTCCGAGCCCATGCTTCGAGTCCTCTTTCGCTGAATACTCACCTGTAGATGAGCCTGTAAATGCAAACAATGTTTTTTGTCAAAACTTAATTTATATATGTTATCAACATGTATTTAAGACCATGCTAGAATTAAAGTATTTACAGAAGTACACAAACTTACTGCAAGTTGTCGATCATGCCGAATTTGCATCTCACGCTCAGATGAGTCATCGGGAGCTCCTGCAATACGAACGGGGGTACGAAGACGACGAGATGGAGGAGTCCGTTCCCTCAAAGTAAAAATGGAGGGGGTTGAAGTTCCCTACATACACATAAGATCAGAAAATCTAACATCAGAATTAGCAAAAATATAGCTAAGTACATGTATCTACATAATGACAATATTTTAACTACTTTTATCAATATAGAACTATTGTTTTTACCCCGCCATGCTTGTGAATAAAATGAACAGGGTTGCGCCCTATCACGGGTAACTCCTAAATAGACATAATGAAGGACATTATTAACATAATTTAGTAATTCTACAATGAAAGACACTACTAACATGTAATTTAACATAATATGAATTACATGAGAAATTTAACAAAAATTACGTGTTGTTTGAATACCTCAGTGAGTTGCTGCGCAGATGAAATCGTAGCTACAACACCTTTATTTACTTGTTGCAGAGATGACAAGGTGTCTAGTGAAGTCAACATCTTTATCAAACATGTATATCACGTGAATTAGATGGACATACAAGAACACACATATATTTGACTTCAAAACAAATATATATACATGCAAATATATATAAATATACACATGTATGTGAAAATTTGACATAATTAACATTCTAAATTACCTCTGTGAAAGTATGTGTATGCATGGTGCTCGTTGCTTGTGATAGGGATGAATATGTGCCTCCCGCGCACTGTAATATCAATGCATGTACATGTACAAGTACAACTATTTCAAAAATTTATCATATATAAGTAAATCAAGTACTCCAAACTTTTTGTAACACACATAACAAAACATAACAATTTTAACTACGAAGGTGACGCCGATGAATGTAATCCAAATGTCTCACTCAAAAGGACATCTGACATAGTGACATTATCATGTTCACCCCTAGCACCAGGTGCACCAAAATCAGTATGCATGAAAGTATCATTCTCCTCAGGCACCAAACATATGCTACCACATGACAAGAAAAAATGTGGCCACATGCTAGTACTCCCTGAGGGAATACTCTGTGTACCTCCACAAGCATATGGCTCAGAAATCTCCCTCGTATGTCAAACAAGGGTCACAGATAGGCCCTGAAGCGCATGGAGTGTATCAATCTCTACTGTCTCCTTCACTACTTGAGGGACAATCTCAGGGTGAGGGGGCTTCTGTGTGGGGAATCTACCCTACTAAATAGGTGCACGTTGTGCACCTAGTCGATCCTGTGTAGATCCTTTTCCTCATCCCTGGATTTCTCAGAAATCAAAATAATTTGGGATCTCGTTGAGGATAAACTCGCAATAGAGCTTCCTTAGAAATTATAGCGGCACCTCATTGTTATTACAAGGTGGAAAATCAAACACAATCCACCATCGGTTCCAAAAATTATTTTTAATCAAATTATTATTGCACCAATGGATGGGAAATCGTTTACATGTCAACGGAAAGGAAAATTAGTGCGGGGGTCCATGAATAAGGTGCATATGAATTCTTTGGAATTTATTTTTTCTTTACATCCACATATAACAATTTTTTGGAATAATAAACCCTACAACCCTCTCTGTAAGTTGTCCAACGATCAATTTGCCTCGTTTCCGCATCAATTTGAACAAGTAATGCCTCTAATGTGTTTGCAAGAGAGGCGCAGTGGGGGTTTGTAGATTGTGCATCCCTCATTGTTTTGATTAAATCCTCAATTTCAATTTTTTTTTCAACTATTTGGGTTGCTAAATCCTCTTGACTACCCGAGGCATGTTGAGAAATTGTGGGAGTGTCGGGAGGGATGTCCGGAATAACAGGGTTTGGTTGTGGTTGATTCCCTCGACCTCTAACTATAACAATAAAAAATATGTACTCAATTCAAATTTTAATCTATAATTATCATATTTCAATGCAATTTTGAGAAAATAATTTTGCTTACCTCTTCTCTGTGGCACCATCGTCGATTTAGATCTTCCCGCTGATCCAGAAACAATCCTTTGAACTTCATATCTAGTTGAATGAAATAATGTGAGGGCATGAAATATCTCTGAAACTCGTGTTTGAGGGAGGTAAAATGATAGAGGCTCGGGCCTCTTTTTTATAGTAGGCATAACGCGTACACGTTATGTAACACTACGCGTTATGCTTTGGTGATTCCCGAGCCAAACAAATTAAAATGTGAGCACGTTTTAACAAAACGTGTACGTGTTTTTCTTTTTTTTGGATTCTTGTCCACTTTTTGGCCCCCCAACTTCGTGCACTTACCCTAAAATGTCAATGTAATCAATGATTAAAATAAACCCTAAGCATATTTGAGCTAGGTGTGGACTTATTACACTTGTTGCTTTATAATGTGGAATTAGTAATTATTATAATGGGAAAAAATATCAGTTGAATTTAATTGTCCTTGAGACTTTGGTTGTTAACACTTTAAAAAAATATATTCCATAATTTTTAACTAAACCTAGGTTGTTCATGTGTCTCAAGTGGGATACTTTAGTGGGCGTTACAGAAACACTTTCTCATATCACATTTTTTCACCTTACTCATATCACATCGATTATTACAATTTTTTTTTATAAAAAAATGTTTTACACATATCTTGATATATATTCTTTATCATAACACATTGATTGTTACATATATTTCTTAGAACACATAGATTGATATGTATGCATCCTTATAGCACATTGATTTATATATCTTTCTTAGAGCACATTAGTTTACAGTTTTCTCGTGACACATTTATTGGAGCATACTTGCGTAGCACACATAACTAACTACTATTAACACTAGTCAAGTCGACATATCTTATTAGTTATCTCTACTTTATGATGGGCTTATCATGTAAGGTATTTTTGCATAATGCCATTTTTTCAATGTAAACCATTAGGTTTCGATTTGTATGTCTATTTTCATGCTAATCTATTGTTCACTATTACACTGTTAGCTATGGATTTTTCTAGATTATAGAATATATTTAATATATACCTACCCATGAGATGGAATTTTATAATATTTCATTAATGGTAATATATTTTGTACATTTATTTTACTACCATGTTTATTTTACGTGTTTTATATAGTTCATGTCCTCAATGATTTGGTTATACACACCTTAGAACTAGTGGTTTTATTGTTTAGCTAAGTAATCCTTTGCAACATCCCTCATCTAGCAAAGGGGTATATTATGGGCTTTTCTAGTGACTCACACATATCACAACCTTAATGCTACATGGTAGAAAGTGTAATGTTATTCACATATAATTAAAAATATATTACATGTTGATATCAGACTATCATCAAGACACACCAGATATAGATATATATATATATATATACTATATATATATATGATATATATATATATATATATATATATATATATCTATACATACATATACATACCCCACACACACACACACAACACACACACACACCCACACACGTATCTATATATATATAATGTTGTTGTGTGTGTGTGTGGTGTGTGTGTGTACAACACACACACCATCTACATACACACACACACACATAATACATACATACATGCATACATATATACTCATATATATAATTATATAATATATATATAAATATATTATAAATACATATTAAGATATCATATGTATGGATAGTTATATCTATATAATATATATATAACATATACATATACATATACAATACAATATCTATATATATTGTTATTATATACTATATATATATATATATATATGTATAATATATATATATATATATATATATATATATATACATACAAGATATACATACATACATACATACATACATACATACATACATACATACATACATATATATATATATATATATATATATATATATATATATATATATATATATGTATGTATATATATACATACATATATGTATGTATGTATATATATATATATACATACATATATATATATACATACACATATATATACATATATGTGTTTTGTGTGTGTACACACACACACACACACACACACCCACCCTATACAACGGAAACAATTAAATCCAAATAGTGACACAAACTACTTGAATGTTATATAAAAAAAACACACTGAAATCCTAAGGTGGTGACATAATATACTTAATGCTAAATGGAAACAAAAATCTCCAAATGTTAATATGGTTACACATGCTATCTTAATTTTAAATGGAAACACAACATGCAAATGGTTTCTTATTTCTATTATTATAATAGTTTGAATATACAAATTTAGTGATTTGTGATTTAAATTGTCACTAAAATAATACTTAATTGATGATACCAAGCACCACCTCCAGAACAACATTCAACATGAGAGTTCGCAAATTTTGTGGGTTATTTGTGTTTTATAAAAGTTGTAGATAATTTCATGTTGTTAATCACCCCATGCATTAACATCACGATTACAAAAATCAAAAGCTAAGATATTTGAATTGAAGTGGCCATCACCCTGATGCAAAACAAAATCTTATTTTTTTCATAAACTTTTCAATACATCATGCATAAAAAAATAAACGGTTGTTGCTGCACTTGGAGTTTAACTGAAGTCTTGACGTATTTTGTGTGAAGAATATTGAAAATTGGTGTCAAATATATAGCAAGGTCATGAATTTTAAAAAGAAATTACAATTCAAATGACATAAAATAGAGATAGTAAACAAGAAAAATCTCATGATGAGGTAAACAAATGTTTACATTAATGAACCCAAAATTTGTGATTAACCATATTGTTAGCTTAATTAATACATTTTTGTTAGTGAACAGTTATGTAACTATTCCTCCTGTCCTCCCTCTCACACAGCCTATATAATGGCGTGCTCTCTGTATGAATTGATATAGAAATCAATAATAATTGTTGGAGCACCATCATTGGTATCAGAGCCGGTTTGCTATGCGTGGAGGAGCAGCGACCAAGAAAATGGCCTGTGTGGAGACTGTAAAGTCCAGGAGAGCCTGAAACTATCCTCTTGCTGCGTGGAAGACCAAGAGTGACCTGTTCGTTTGTTGTTCTTGGCTGGAGCATATTGCTGCGTGGAAGGCTGGAGTGACTTGCGTGGACTGCAACCAAATTAAAAGCATTGAACAGAAGATTCTTTCTGACCTGCTTTTCTGAGTAAAATATGTAGGAAGAGTGGCTTGGAGAAGAAGAGAAAAGCTGTACGTGGAAGGAGCCCTTAGTGACTTTTTTTCTTCTTTGTTGTGCGTGGAAAGAGCCCTCAGTGACTGTTTTTTCTTCTTTGCTGTGTGTGGAAGGAGCCCTCAGTGACTGTTTTTTCTTCTTTGTTGTGCAAGAAAGCCATTAAACTATGCAAGTGGAAGAAACCCTGCAGACATACAACCCTGTGCAAGAAAGCCATTAAACTGTGTAAGTGGAAAATCCCTACAGACATATAACCTGTGTAGGCAAGTGAAAGAAAGCCTACAAATTTCGAAACCGTGTGTGCATGTATGTCGCAAATTTCCGATGCACAAAGCACCGCGAGCAATGCACCAAATATTTGGGCATTGAGTGACAATGAAGACACCACTGGGCTGTTCTTTGCCTTGGTCAACGAGCTACACAACACTGGGAACATTCTCTTTGACGAGATTGTGCGCCAAGGATTGTTGGAATATTTTTGGTTCAACATTTGATGTCAAGCACGGTGGATTCATGCAGAACTTGAATGTGGTTATGATGCAGATGATGAACACGAAATAGAATGCCCACAGGAGCATCGGCATCTCACTGCATGAGCCTATAGAGCCCATCTTCGAGACAGATTCCTTCAATAAGCATTGTAGCCATTTTTTGAAAATAAATAAATAAATAAAATACATTTTTTGAGTTTTTGAAAATTTCTGCTCCAAAAATATTGCTATTCGATGCCCAACTCTTGAAAGGGCCAAATTTTGCCTCATGGAAAACCAAGATGCGGACGATTCTTCAGTTCGAAGATCTTTGGGGGATCGTTTCTGGCAAAGACGTCCCTCCCACAAATGTTGATCTGTTGGAAAAATATGAAAAGGCTGATGTGAAAGCACTAATGCTTATCACCCTGAGCCTTTCTGATGAGATACAGCCATACATTCAGGAAGCAACCGCTTCTTCTCAGGCATGGAGCGCATTGTGTACCATCTATGAAGCTAAGAATCTGACGACAAAGTTACATCTTCAGACAAATCTTCATACAATGAGTATGCATGATGGTGAATCAGTAGAAGCCTTCTTACGGCATGTGGTTGAGTTACGTGCAGAACTATCTCGTCTCGGTGAACCAGTGGACGACAAGTTGCTAGTCCCGCTCACCTTGTGAGCTCTTCCTTCTCGGTTTCAGACATTGATCACCACGTTGACCATCACTCAACAGGAGTTGAGTTTTGCCACCCTGGTGAATTATCTCCATCAGGAAGAAGACATGCAAAATGTACAAGAAGCCTTTGAAGACAAGGCTCTCATCATGAGGCAAAAACATAAGCCTCGGAAATGGGAGTTAGCCCCCCAGAATCAGAAGCAGCATCCTCAGTAGCAGTCATCTCATCGACCACCACAGCGGCCACCCCAGAAGTAGCAGAACCACAAGGTGGATCGGTGGTGCCACATTTTCTCCACAGATACACACACGACTGTGAACTATTATTACAACGGTTACAAGTATGGAAACTCTGGTGAAGAGATCACTTCTGGCCAAGGATATTCCAAGAAATCCTGATGGCATGCTCGTAATCAGAGGCAAAAGGGCCACATTGGTGCTCAGCAAGATGCCACCTCCGATGAAGAATTTCAAGACATTGGTGCTCAGCAAGATCTCACAGACTTCGTAGCCATCAGAAGATGTCTGGTTGATTGATTCGGGTGCTAGTAAACATATGACTGGCAACAAGAAGTTGTTCCATACTCTGAGTGACCGGCCCACTGGAGATTGGATCACCATTGCAGACAATCAGGAGTATATTGGGGTGGGGATTGGTGATGTCATCATTCCTCTTGGAACATGAAGATGTACACTCACGAAGGTGCTATATGTTCCAGGTTTGACCTCAAATATTTTTTCTATGAGTCAACTTCTTAACCATCGGATGCACGTTGAATTCTTTGTTGAGAAAGGGGTCAAGTCCTGCATCATTTCTCAGGGAGATTCAGTAATTGCTCAAGCATTTATGAAGGGCCGCCTATTTGAACTGGATGCGGTCACTTCATCTAGCATTGCTCTCTCTACTTCAACGGCAGAGTCCACTGCACTATGGCACTTTCGATATGGTCATCTTTCTGTTGGGACTCTGCATCAGCTCAGTGCCAAGGAAATGGTAAGAGGGTTTCCTCCACTCTCCCATTCCTTACCTATTTGCTCGGGATGTCTTACGGGAAAAAACATAGAGGTCCATTCAAACAGAGCTCTTATCATTCTACAGAGCATCTTCAGGTCATTCACATTGATCTGTGCGGACCCCTGTCAGCTAGCCTCCAAGGTTTTGCGTACTTTCAGCTCATCATTGATGATTACTCAAGGAAAATGTGGGTATATTTCCTTCAGAAGAAGAGTGAGGCACTTGAAAATTTCCAAACCTTCTACTAGCAAGCCAGCAGGCAGTCTGGGAAGCCTCTTCTTCTCCTCTACTCAGATCGAGGGGGGGAATTTGTGTCAAAGAAGTTCTTAGCATACCTGAAGTAGCATGGCATTCAGCAACATTTGACTGCACCCTACACGTCCCAACAGAACGGGATTTTCGAGCGCCACAACAAGACTTTCATGGAGATGGCTCGTTGTATGCTCTCGACCTCCAGGTTGGAGGATCAGTTTTGGGCAGAAGCAGTCCAGACAGTAGTGTATCTACTCAACAGGGCACCCACGAAGATCTTGCAGAACAATACACTGGAAGAGGTATGGACTAGTCGTAAACCTTCTATTCATCATTTGAGAGTTTTTGGTTGTACTACATATATGCATGTTCCAGATAAGAGAAGGAAGAAGATCGATCCAAAGACATTGCCATGTATTTTCTTGGGGTATAGTACTACCTCAAAGGCGTATCATCTCATGGATCCTGAGACGAAGAATATCTACGAGAGTCGAGATGTGGTATGTGATGAGTCATCCTTTGACTCCTTGCCACACAATAGAGATCCAGTACCAACCTCGTCACATAGATTGCTCACACATCCAGATAATGGGCAAGATGATTCTTCTCAGAGAGAAGAAGAGCTGAGTGGAGACTTGTTCGTTGATCCTGGCACACTGGAAAACACATCTTCACATCAGCAGCACCAACATCCGAAATGGGTCCAGAGTACTATTAGGGATGCACACCTGAACTCATGTCCTAGTACTTCTACGGGAGTTAGAACACGAAGTCAAGCTAGACATGAGGTAAATTTTTCACTCATGAGTTCAGTTGTTGAGAGCACTGAACCTGACACTGTTCGTGAGGCATTAGACCAACCACAGTGGAAACAGGCTATGGATGCTAAATATGATTCCCTAATTTAGAATCGGAGGTGGGAACTTGTCGATTTGCCTCCAGGTAAGAAATCCATTAGCTGCAAATGGATTTTCAAAACAAAATATAAGGTAGATGGTTCAATCGAAAAACACAAAGCATGACTTGTTGCAAAGGGTTATGCTCAGCAAAAAGGAATTGACTATGACGAGACCTTTGCACCCACTACGAAGATCAAAACCATCAGAGTTGTCTGTGCACTGGCAGCACAAAATGGATGGAAACTTCAGCAGATGGATTTCAAGAGTGCTTTTCTAAACGGTGATCTAAAAGAAGAAGTGTACATGGCCCAACTTGAAGGGTTTGTAGATGAGCATCAACCACACAAGGTATGTCGTCTGATAAAGTCTCTTTATGGACTCAAAAAAGCACCTAGGGCATGGTATATAAAAATTGATGATCACCTATTGCAGCATGGATTCATTCATAACCCCTCGGATACAAATTTGTATATCAAGAAGGTAGGAACAAAGATTTTCATTCTGGTTTTATACGTAGATGATCTTGTGATCACAGGAAGTTCTAACAATCTTGTAGATGATGTAAAGAATGATCTGAAGAAATCCTTCGACATGACTGATTTGGGGCTACTTCACTATTGTCTTGGCTTAGAGATATGGCAGAAGAAGAATCATATCTTCGTCTCCCAGATGAAATATGCCAAGACACTCCTGGAAAAATATGGAATGTCAGATTGTAAACCAATGTCCAAACCTATGGAAAAAGGTTTGCAATTATCTAGATTCCAGGATTCACCGTAGGTAGATGACACTCACTACAGGAAGCTTTTGGGAAGTCTCATTTACTTGACTTATACCAGACCAGATCTTTGCTTTCCAGTGAGCTATCTCGCCAGATTTATGCAGGAGCTGAAGAAATGTCATTGGATAACAACAAAGCATGTCTTGAGATATGTCTGAGGTATAGTTGACTTTGGTCTGGAGTATCAGAAGAACACTCAGTTCTTCTTACAGGGATATACAGACTCAGACTATGCAGGGTCCATTGATGACAGGAAATCCACTTCAAGTTAGGTTTTTCATCTCAGATCTGGACCTATCTCGTGGATTAGCAAGAAGAAAACTATTGTTGCTCTCTCATCCACTGAGGTTGAATACTGCGCTGCATGAGGAGTTGTGTGCGAAGCAATTTGGTTACGTCGCATTCTTGCAGATATAGGGATTCCTGAAGAGAAACATCCCATCATTCACTGCGACAATCAAGGTGTGTTGAAGCTTGTGAAGAATCCTGTTTTCCATGAACGAACAAAGCATATTGAGGTCGAATGTCACTACATTCGTGAACAGGTCTTGAACCACCAAATTCAGCTCCAGTACTGCCCTACTGATTTTCAGGTTGCAAATATTCTCACCAAGCCTCTCGGCAAGGTGAAGTTTGATTTTTTTAGGGGGTACATTTGTAAGAGCAATGTATTAATGGGGGGAATGTTAGCTTAATTAATACATTTGTTGTTAGTGAACAGTTATGTAAATGTTCCTCATGTCCTCCCTCGCGCACAGCCTATATAATGGCATGCTCTCTGTATGAATTGATATAGCAATCAATAATAATTGTTGGAGCGCCATCACATATTTGTATATGTATTATTCAACATTAAAACATGTATGCATAGGTTTAAAATCCCTAAATACTTTTGGAGACATATGGGATATAATTATAATGAGAGGCAGTTTTACAATGACAACTACTATATATAATGCAGTGAGTTGTTCATTTTATTTTGTACATTAAATTTTGTCTATTTGACTATTTAATTTTTTTTCCTTTTTTCATTATAAATTCAATTAAAAAATAGTAGTAAAAATATATTATTTTGAGACCAACACAATAGTGTAGTTAGATTGATGTACTCATGTTTCAGAAAGACAAGAGATGAATATAAAATAAATAAAAAATTCACTAAAACACCAATGTTATGCATATAAAATTGTTCTCTTTTGTATCATAATTTTTTCCTAATATTTCCCTCAACAATGTCACCAATGGGAAAGCATTAAAAAAATTAAAAAACATTTACTTCTGAGTAGGTATATATCACAAAGAAACATTAAATATTTTTAATATTTTATTTTATGTGTACATTTTGTAGTTCTTAGTAAAAAACATACTTAGATAATATAGAAACAATTATATTTTAAATTTTAATCAGTATTTCTATATGAATTTATTATATTTATATTAAAAATACTTAATATATTAATATTTATCTAACTATTACTATATAGTTTTTTATTTTTTAAATTATAAATAAATTGTAAATATATAAATATTTGAATAGGTAAACAAAAATTTTGTAATGTTACATCATCACAATCGTGGGCTCGATTTGTGGTAAAATTGAAATTGTAAAATTGTTGCAGTTTCACAATCATTAGAATTGTTGTAATTCCACACTTTTGTATTTGTGGTAGTTGCTACACATTTTGAATTATAGTAAATATCACAAGTTTTCTACAATTCAGTGTTTTCACAATATTTTTGTGGGTGGAGTCCACAAAATTGGATTCACAATATCACCTCATCTACCCCCAAAGATATTGTGGAAAAATTGTGGATATAGGGTATGTTATCTTGTAGTGTAAGTCATTTTTCACCACTCAATGGGAAACTGGTAGATAATGTAATATAGCTATTACTGATGTATTGTGTAGAAAATACAACACAAGAACGTTCAAATTAATATCTCTCAACATATTTCAAATAAATGTAATTTATAAGATATATGTACTAGTATGATAATACACAATCAAATTAAAACTTGGAAAAAAAGAAAACATCCAACATCGAACATTTATTGTAAGGTGTTCACAATTTTTGAAATCATGAGTTATTTGATAAAGGCTAATAAAAAACTAACAAGTTTGTTTTTGTTAGATTAGGTAATTGTTTGTGTTTTGAGGGAACCAAAAAACCCATAAGAACAAATGGAGTAAAAATTATAACAATACAGAACGAAAGAAGCAACCTCTACAAGTGGCTAAGATAAACCTACAAAGAACAAACACCAAACGAAATAACCTCATCTGTTAGGATCCTTCCCATGTGATCTTAAATGCATTTTAGGGGGATCATTTACACTTGTTTTTTCTTTTTCTTCCCTGCAATAGTCCAACCATCATCATTGTTACGATTTAGATTTTCCTTGTGAACCGGAATGATGATTTCTAAGGTTTCGATGTCAACACTAAGTTGAGTCACAAAAGGAGAGGAAATGACATCCAAAGAAGCAACAAGGGGCAATGCTTTCCCAATCTGATTAGGAGAAGGAGAGCACTTCACAAGCTCCAGAGCAGGTTTGATTTTTTGTATAGAATCACTATCTGGTTGGACAAACATGTGACTAGGATCAGCATTATTCCACCAAAAATATTTACTTTTCCTCTCATTCTTTGTCTTAGCCAACTTACAATTTGCAGCAATATACCCTAACGCAAAACAATTTCTAAATAACTTTTATTACACCAAATATATAAAAATAAAAATAATTTTTTTTGGCAAAAGCAACCTTGATCTTATAATAAACAAGAATGTTCATCATGGATGTGGAAAAGGAACAACCAATAACACTCCCAAGCTTTAGCATTCTTCAACTTAGAACTACTAACTAATATCTTAATATTTTAAATAATAACAAGTATTAAAAGACATAAAATATATCTATAAGAAAGTAGATCAAAACACGAGTTGAAGCATTAAAACCAATACAATATAAATATTAGAAATATTAATTTATTTAATTTAACAGAAGTTACTATTTCATTAATATTTTTATTGATATTTTGATTTTATTAGTTTTATAATTAAATAAGAAATGGATTATCCCGTTGACATTTTCCAGACTCATTAATTACAATCTGTTCTTTCTAAAAAAACAAAGCCCAATAAAAACCAACAAAAAGTCGTTTATCCGAACACCGAATAGCATTGATCACATTTATTCACACTTGTAACAAACATAAGCTAACTAGACATCGGATTGGCGGTGTGGTGAACGTAGATATGTAAAGTTCTATATAGAAACGCTGTTCGGAATTCCCCTCCCCGTCAATCCGCCCTCCTTGGACAGATCGGAGGTGCTCGGATATAGAAGTGTGTATGGAACCTGCGAAGGCCCATACCTGTTCTTCAACACAGGATTCTTGTTCCTCTCCGTCACCTTCTCCTCTACACTCACCAGAGAGGAAGAGAATCTCTTGAAGGCTTCTTCGATGCCCTCATCGTCGGTCCATTCGGGAGTCGATCCCTTCACCTGTCCCAAGTACACTTCATCCGTGGAATGCTTCGACAGCAACTCCAGCACCGCCATCACCGTGGTTGCTTGTGTAGGGTTGGACACATTTGACAGCATAAATGCCTCTGGGTCTTTCAACATTTGGGCATGCTCAAAGGAATGTTTTTCAGGAATGAGGCGTCGGCTGACGGTGGGAAGATTGGGCATGTATCCTCCGTACGCATATTGCCCGAAGTTGACTGCTGCGTGGTGAGCAGATGCAATCCATATTATGGTGGTGATTGCTTCCACCGCTTCCTCCACAGACTCCATCTGGTACCACCCACTTTCATTCTTCAGGTCTGTATGTCCAACGTTAACGATTTCCGTCCACCAAGCCTGCACTTCTTTGTCTCGTTTGATTGAATCGTCGCTCTTGTAGTACAGAGACATGTAATCACTTACCCATTGCTTTAGAGCAGACCATATCTCCAGTCCGTCCACTGCATATGGGTAGTCTTCTATCACAAGCTTCAATCCGTGAGGTGCCGTTGAATTTGGAACTGCCATGCCCCTGCACAATTATCATCATAACTCGAGATTACTTGTTTATTGATTTTGATAGCATTTGGCAGTAGAACATAGAAAAGTGTTATACCTCTTAACGAGATCGGCGGGCAAGCCTTGTTCGTTTAGTTTCCAGTATTTGTATGCTTTGGAGGACAATTCTATGGCGTATCTGTAAGGTGTGAATCCCGATTCGATAACACCATCTGCATTGATTAAGATCTGTCTTGCAGATTGATTGATGTCCATGGTGTCAAAGTAATGAGGAAGCAATAACTTGTGAAGAGGATGCATTTTGCTCAGTTGCCTGTGCGTGGCAATGATGAAGGGCTCGATCACTGCATGAGTTCTTAGCCTGCATCACGGGATTTTTAAATTATTCATAAATCCATCGAGATAGAAATAACTCATAAAATTACCGACGAGTCTGTTTTAATTTTGCTCTTACCAGTGGCTGATTAACTGGTGATAGCCGGAATCGTTAACTCGGGAATGAGCTTTGGCAAGTAGCCAGAGAGCCCCTTCTTCTCCCTGTTCGGCAGGGGTATATACATTTCTTACGGCTTGGCTGACACTCGTGTGAGGCAAACACAACTCGATGGCAACGGCTCTCAGAGTCCCTTCGTCCGTGAGGAAGAAAAATGTGCGAGAGGCATACATTTTAAGCTCGTCCGATTGTTTGTTAATGCGTTCGATGTATGGCATGTACGCATCGTAGTAATCCAAAACGAATAGCCTTTTATCTTCCACAGCCTGATCACATCAAAATTCTTCAGAATATTACGCGCCTGTCTCGTTTATGATCTCGTGGATTTATTGAAACAGGGGATGGATATAATTTACCTGCTCCACAGAAACCCCGTCTAGGTATTTCTCAATATGGTCTGTCGTTACGCTACTTTGTTGAGGGCCATATAGGTCGGCGTCCCAGACTGCTTGATGGAGGAAAGGTCTGTTTCAGTTAATGAGGAAAGAGGATTAGCATTAAAACTCGATATCAACTACAGCTTCAAAATCCCGACTAGCGAATTTGACTACCTGCACACATTGAATGGCCATGGGATTGAGCCCCGAAAGCGCTTGGCGTGCAAACTCCTTCGTCTGTCTTCCACGCACGCTCTTCGGCTATGAATTCCACATTAACATCAAATTCTTACCATATCAGCTATTGAAATAACTGATCTATGTCCTATTAAACGAAAATAAGTGATTTCTTACCCTCAAAAACTTGGGGACGTCTGTAATTAATGAGGGCTTGGTCCTGTTGTGCTGAGCCAATCCTTTCACCATCTGAAGAGGAATGAGATCTCGGCTAAGCTCCATAACCGAGTTGATAGAACTGGGGATTCCTTTGCTGTAAATAGCTTTCACATCTTCCAGCGAGTCGAACTTATCACCAAATATGGACTTGAGAGTAGGTACAACTTTTTTGGCAAATGCCCTCACCAAATTAGCCCTGTAATCGGAGAGATTGATATGAGGGAACTTCTCGTCTGGCGGAATGAAGAATTGGGTGGTGGGAAGAAGTAGGCAAGCTCTCGAACTTCCGATCTGCCATGTTATAAGCATTATCATTCAATACACGAATTTAGAAAACAACGTCAAAATATTCTATATTCACATCTTAATATAGAATAATTATATATATAGGTAACCTGTTTTAGCTGGCGCACGCCCAGTTCTACATCTCCTGGGATAGGGAAGGTCTTGTGATCCGCCCAATACTTCTCTGCGAAGATCGGGATTTGTGTCTGGCTTGCCCAGATCATTGTAGACATCATAGTCGTAAACGCGATCCCATAACTGCCTTTCTCCTGTTCCATTCCCTCGCAGGTTTGTCAGCTCTTGCTCTCTCAATGTTATCAGACCCGCTGGTGTTGCATCCGCAAGATGGCTCTGAAATCAATACATGGACCATGTTAAGGTACATATTGTGACCTTATTAACACTCAGATCATAGAGTAAATTATTGGTTACAGTACCTCAGTAGAAAAGAAGACTCGTGCGGTTTTGTTGTATAAGTAGTAAGGGTAGATCCACGAGTTGCAGAAAAAACGAAGTGCGGGAAGTTTGCCAGAGACGGCGGAGAGGGTGAGGGATTTCAAGAAGAACTCTCTGGCATGCGTATTTGTTACGAGCAATGCGCCGGGCACTCCCAATTCAGACTTCCATTTGAAGGTGATCGAGTATTTGGTATCGCCAGCAATGGGGGCCATCCAATGGGTTCCAGCTTATTGACGTCTCCTCTCCTTTCTTCCCCACTCCCGTATCTACACAATTGACAGTCATAGGTTAAAGGGAGAAATTAATGTAACGACTAAGAGTCCCGAATAATGGTATGAGATTAAGAGGTTCTTATCTTTACCTTGATCTATCTGGTCGCTGCTGACAAGCTGAAGAAACACCTTCTTACCGATCAACTCAAACAATGTGTCGGAGAGCGTGGCAGAGTAATCGGTAACGTCCGCAAGATATGTTTTCTGTAACACAATTTCAGCTTTGATGTCGAATTCGTGCCCATCCCCGTCTTTAGAGTTGAATGGCCATGTTGGAACACTAGGAACTGGGATATTATCCAGGAATCCTTTCATCTTCGCAAAAAACTTATTCTCTCTCCCCTCAGCGCAAACTATACTTCTTGCTAAGTCGTAAGATGTAAGTCGAGGATCAATCCGAACTCACAGTAGTATAGGTCGAGATACTTATGCCACTGGTTATGTCTATATATAGTTACAGGCAGGGTGACGGTGCCCTTCGATGCCTAATTACTGTAGGACTGGTGTTGGTTTCGCAGGTCACCCCACTTGTTTCATACCTTCCAGGCAAAATTAATGTAAAATGACATCACCTCTGGTAGCTTTCCCCTTGGATGGATGTAAAATTAATGTAAAATGACATCACCTCTGCCAAAATTAATTTAAATATGGACGGCTGCGATTCACCCTAGTGGGTGCATATTGAGTGGAGGGTACTCAATGGTCTTCATTTTTGTATTCCATCATTATCATGTAACGGCCTTTCAATTTGACAGTCACCTATGGCTGGCTTACATAAGGTGCATGCCCTCGTAATTGAAAGGCCGTGGGGGGGTAGTTTTTTGTGATTTTTATTTTATATTATTGGTAAAATTTAAAAAGTGGTAGTTAAATTTACACAAGTATATAATTTTTTCAAATGTTTTTTCTATAAATATATGAAAATATATAAATTTATAAGAAAAAATCAGAAAATTAATTATAGAATAAATTAGAAGTTATAGTTACTTGTAGACGTTAGGTTGATAACAAATTTTGATTTGACCAAAGAGATAATTTGGATTTCCAAGTCTAGGTACGCACATGGAGGGCAAAAGTGTGTTAAAGCATGCTCGAGGCCTTCCACAATGCATGTACATATAGAGTTTTGCGTTGAGCCTTGGTGTAACCCATGTTTTTGTGAGCCCGTTGGCTTTTTTATGGCTCATAAATATGCAACAGTAAAAAAATATCAACAAATCTTGTATACACATACTATTAAATATTCATAAATGTGTGTAGCCAACACACACACACACACACACACACACACACACACACACACACACACGTTAAGCTATTTTAGTTTCCCCACATAAATTTAAATGAAAATTGTGTTTAAGATTGGCGCTAGGGATGGGGTTGTCATGTTCGCAAACAATAGGTTTGAGGGCCATGTGACTTTAGTAAAGCTTGATGCGTCTCAAGGCTTTTCCCTTCCCATGTGGATAGGGCCAATAATTCTTATAGTGTGCTTATTTTTAATACACTCTAAACATGGCTTTTTAGATATAGGGAGTGTTCTCTATAAAATATAATATAAGTGGACTCTTTATGGTTGTTTGTGTATATGCATATTTTTCATGGAGAGTGACATTTGTTCAAATTTTAAAAAAATGAGAAATTATTTTGATGATTAAACATAAATTGTATTGGTTGTATAGCGAACTACTCCAAGTTGACCTAGGAAGTAAGAAATATTGGTGGGTAGTTTAGTAATGGTTTACCTGCAATCGCTATCATTACAAAAAATGCATGCATTTTTCTCTTACATAAATATATCTTCAATATTACTCTTCAAGTTGGAAAAAAAATCAAATCTAAAGACAAATTTTAATTATTTTACAAGTTTTTAAGACAGTTAAACATGCAAGTTGAAAGGGACGGCGGTTTCAAAAATTTAAGTATTTTAAAATTAAAAATTCAACAAATATTTAAGAAATGGAACTATCAACCAAAAAAAAAAAAATTTACACTAGCAAGTTGAAATTCCTCGACGGATAACATGGTTCTTATTGTTATAGAAGATACATTAGAAGAATCATACACTTCGCACATGGCAATGAAAGAAAAGGCCATTGAATCACAATATAAGTAATGTGGGAGCACATTTATCTCAAACATGTTTCATAATAATGAATGATATCTTACATTTATTAAAAAACAATAAAAAAGGAGGTGAGTCTTACATGATCCTAAGAAGCACAACTTTCCACTTTGATCCTCGTGCCGGTGGGATCACTTGCACATTAAATGCACTCAAAACACATTGATTATGTATGTGTGCAAATATTGCACATGAGATACAGAGCACAAAGATATTTGTTTTGAAGGTGAAGTTTGATATTATTCAGAGTTTAATATTTACAATTTAAAAATAATTGTTTTTTATAATTTATATTGTTAGATTATTATTGTCATTTTTACATAGGTTTATGTACAAATTATATTTATATGTATAAATATATATTGAATGTAATTAAAACAAATGAGTAGTTACCTTTTTATTAATAGTGTATAAGTAAATATTATTTTATATATTATGATGGGTTATCTATAGATTGAAGATGTTGAAAATCTATACTAGAAATAAATATATGTTGTAGTTTTAAAGTATAGATGTTGATATACATAACATTGCCTATCCATCCACTAAAATACAAATCTTAAGAAATAATTAAAAATGATAAATTAGATTTGAATCTCAAATAAATTTTACATCCATCTTAAAAACTCAACGAATAAAAATTAATAATAAATCCAAAAAATCTCTAAAAGATAGTATTATTTCACATCTTTAATTTTAAAAAATAGTGTATATATATATAACCATTGTATATACAAAATAAACCCCTCAATTACAATATTGCTTTAATTTAATAGGCGAGATTGAAAATTTATTGTTGAATAAAGAGTTATAAAATATATCGGAAACATAAGTGACATCAAATTTAAACATTATCCTCGTGGGCCTGGTCATTTAGATAAGATTGCACAAGGCGGCTTCTCTGTTTTTCACGAAAACGACTTTTTTAAATTTTGAATGCAATTGTCAGTGTCATAAAAGATAGGAATGGACAATTTATCACAGATTTTTTAATACCAAAATATGCACCGACTCAAATAGTCAATCCGCGTTTTAATGTCAGAGGTATAATGTAGACAAGCTACCGACTACCCAAATAATGAAAAACGATGTTGACAGGATGATTTCAATTTTTAAATATTTTTAGCCGTCGTCCAAATATAGAATGACGTATATTTATTGGAGTATATCATTTATTTCACGTGCAATTATTTGATCGCAATTATGTGAGTGCACTCCACGCACAGTATTATATTCAAAATATAGATAATGACGTATATTTATTGGAGTATATCACGTGCAATTATTTGATCGCAATTATGTGAGTCCAGACTCCACGCACTCCACGCACATTATTATATTCGACGTCAAAGCAATGTTAATATTTTGAAAGATGCGTTCATAAAATGTTCACGTGTAAAATGACATCAGTGCCAACATTTGCGTTACGGCGTGTTCATTTTTCTACGCCATTTTAACTAGTAATGATAGAAGGTAAGTGGATCTCATCTAATCTAATAATGATCCATTCTTTAATAATAGCTATGGCTCCAGGGGTTAAATTTGACTGCCGTTTAGACGTTTTTCATTATTTTAGCCATAAAATAATTGTAAATATTTGAAAAACCCGTCACATGCAACTTTCAATATATATTTTAGATATAGCTAAATATATATAGAACAACTTTTTATAATTCTTATTAACAGTATAAAAATAACACTATTTCACATTTTTAAAGGGAAAATTTTCAAATTTTCCATCACTTAAAAAATGTTTAACAGGGATAGGTCACCGTCAAATTTATCCTCAAGTTCGATATATGTTTAAATTTTTCATCGTGGGTAGCCTATTTGGATAAGTTTCTATGCCACCTCGTTTTTAAAGAAATGTATTTTTCAAATATTGACCTTGAGGCTTGAAGATGTGAATGAATTTGAGGAAGACATAGGAAAGTGGACTAGCAATCTTCTAAAATGGGTGTAATCGAAATATTGAAAGGCTTGTCGCCAAGGATGAGATTTGACGTCCACCCCTGCCCTTCAGATCAAAATTTGACGACGATTTGATGTTTTTATAGACCTTCCAAATATAATTTATGGTCAAACTCTGGGCGTTCACTTATCTTCACCACATCACATGCCCGAGTCTGAGTGTAACCCTGTATACAGTCCAAAAGGCATGTATGCAATAGCAAAAGGCATGTCTGCTCTTAACCAGGGAAGTCAACATCGACACTTACCAGTATGAAATCAATGGTGAGGTATTTAGAGAAATTTATCATAGTCATTCAATACCCAGTTGGAGGTAAAGTATTGTTTTGTCAATGCTCTTTCCACTTCTTGATCTTTTAAGGTTGTTGAGAATATCAATATAAACTTAATTATATGGCAAAAATGCCAACATCTCCATTTCCAGTCGAGACCAAGTTTTGGGAAACTGTAATTCTTTTAAAGCTAAACTTTTGACGTAATTTTATGTAATATCAAAAACAACATGTATATGCATACACACAAGCATAAAAAATGTATAGATGCATGCATACATCCACGAGCTATTTCCATAATATGGATGGGTTTTAGCAATAATATGTCCCCATAAAATTTCATCTTTTGTCAACAAATTCCCATGCTTAATGTTCAATAAGTTAAAATATACCTTGACATAAGTTCCACATACATAACATTTATCTTATTAGCATAAAACTGGAATGATCCATAGCATAACCATAAACACAAAGACAACCATTTCACCCTTACGAGAATAGTGTGCTCACCTCCTTGTATGCTTCTGATGGTTGAATAATTCTTGAAATATTTTGCAGTATCTTAACATAACCACCAAAATTAGGGCTTTCTCGAACACAACAATCCATTCACAAAAACATTATGAAGATTTAGATAGATCTGATACAAAGCTCTTAAACAAATGTTATGAGAGAAAGGAAGCTTATCACTAGGTGGTGCTCCCTTCTTTAACAGATCAAGAGAACCAGTTGGATCTCTCCACTAAACTTGGTCAACAAAATAAAACATTCCTTCAGCCATGTCATCCGGATTTGATTCATCTGGGAGTGGCATAAAAATGTAAGAACTTACTCTGAAATGGGAAGCAACTTCCTCCTTGTATGTGTCCATTCTAGTCTAAAGGAATGAATATAGTGCTTCCCATTTGAGAAGTGATGAAAACAAACAAAAGAATAATCACTTGATGTGTACCACTATGCAATACTTTTAATTGCATATTTTAAAATGATCATGTGATTCAGTATGCTTAAAACAAACTGTCAATCACTAGTAAGACTGGTACCTTTCATGTCATATACTCGTAAAACCTATAGGAAAATAAACGGTTTATATCTATGCATAGAAAATAATATTTCCAATGCAAACTCAGATTTTTCAGAAGTATCACAAATTTCCACAATCATCTCAACAACTTCCAAATGTAAAACAAAAGAGACTTGATAATGTAGTAAAATAACGTATAGGCTATAAGAAGTTGAATAATTATTCTCTTTAATAATGAATTACAAGTATGGGTAATTTAAACATGAAATTGGTATGACATTAGAAGATGTGAAGTTCAATAATATTATACTCAAAGAGACTTGAAGATGTGAAGTTTTGTTGTATTATATTCAAAGAGACTTGAAGATTTTTTCTTACTGGATATCTTGTGACTGAGTACATCTTATTCGGGAGAAAAAATGATTACAGTGAAGGGCATATTAAGATAGATCTATGCCTCATAATGCAAAATACTAATGATTGTCGATTTCACATTTGCACCTTCATAAAAATACTATGCTTTTTGTAATATACATTATTTAATACAAGGACCAAAAGATAAAACCATGTCAACCACGTGTAACCAATCATTTAATCTCCTCATCTGTGAGACAACAAGAAGTTCATTGTATTTAACAAGTTATCATTATTCAAATCATGTTAAAATGCTCACTACCTTTAACATCACAAATAAATTTATCAATAATTGGGTAATATGTTTTTTGTCATTAGCAACTACATGCACAAATATTACTCGTCCATGGTTTGTGTTTCTTTGAGTGAAAAACATCATATGTAGTTGAATAAAAAATTGTGAAATAAATACAAAAGTAGGTTGTCAACAAATTTTACGTATAACATTGTCGAAGTCTTACATTATTAGCAACTTCAGGCACAAATATTACCCTTCCCTTGTGTTATCCCAAAATTTGTACACAGGTGATTTTTTTGGGATAACCATGATGAATTCAAAATTGAAAACTGTGTTCCCAAGTTTGATGAATTCAGATTCCAAATGCATAATCCTTTGCCCAATCCTCTACAAAAAGTGAATCATTGATGGAATACACATGCCCTAGAAATATATGGTGCATTAAAAGTTGCAGAAACTGAAATTTCACACTTTATGGTATTCAATAAAACCATAATTAAAAATTAAAAATCAGATATTTACTAGACAAGCGTTAACATATTATGAATTCTACTTGTTCAATTTACATTTATGCTAAAAGGCAGCTAGTCAGAAATATAAAGTGCATTAAAAGTTAAAAGGAACACACTATAAACTTAAACCATATTAAATATATAAGTACCGGTATTATGATATATTATAAAAAGTAGTATCAAATTTTTTGACAAAAAATATTTCAAAGGTTCAAAAATATTCTATTTTTCATATCTTCCCATATTTTGTAGATTGCATTCCAATCCACCTCAGCTATATCAGGCCCATTAAGTGATACTCTCATTAATGCATCTAATGTGTCCAATCCCAAATTACATCTTTAGATATCTTTGATAAGATTTTGTTTTGAAAATCCTCTTTCACATGCAACTGTGCTGGGCTAGAATAGTAAGAATCGCTTAGCCATAATCTCATCATATTAGGATGAAGAGAGTGCCAAATTTTTGTATGACAAAAAACTTCTCCATGCTTCATTCATTGAGAAATTCTCACAATTTAAATTTAGTGAATCAACAAAAGGATGCAACTCTTTTCTACAAGCTTAAGCATCAAATAATGGATCCAACACAATTTCGATCATTTGGATTGGCAGGCTGTAAATGCATGAGAAGCATGTCTAACCAACGTTCTAAACTCATGATCTCAACCTCTACGGTCTTGCCGATAATAATTAGGACTGAATAGTTTAGCAACATTGAAAAGAGGAAGATCAAGGAATCTTTCATTCAAGTAGTCTATAAGATATTGAATGTACTCTTCAGTGAGTTGCTTGTAGCTTTCTAGTGTTCCATTAATAGGAGGTTTCATTCTTTTTTTCCTTGTGTCACTAGAACCAACCTCAACATCAGGAATAAAGGCACATGTATTAAGTTATGTTGATGACTGATTGTACCATCATTTTCCATGATTTCAATAAACCCATCTAAAGTGTCAGCTAAGAATTTTGAAAGGTATGTTGTGCCTTCAGCAAATGTATCTCTCCTCATAAACCATCTTGTTAAATTAGTGATGGTTACCTCTAGAGACATGCCAAGAATAGTGATAACTACGTTATCTTCTTGAAATATATTTGTTCAATATATTTCAACTCACCTAAAACATTTGCAAGCACATGAAAACAAAACTGCACTGAATAAATTATTGTCTTATCATACCAAGATGAGTTGCTCCTTTCATTTTTTCACAAAGTTAAAATTGTTGGGATGAGTTTCACTAACCTTTGAATGACCTCTCCTTTGGATAACCATCTAACTCCATGGATTTATAAGACATCTAAAGCATCCATTTGCATGACCCTAAGTAACGAAGCTAATTCATTATTTCTTCTTGGAGAGTTTTGTACCCATGAATAGACCTTATTTGCAATCTTTTCCACATATAACAATTCAGGCACCCTCTTTGAAGCATCTACTACTGCCAGTGACTCTCGATGAGCTACATAATGAGTTGTGATAAGGTTTGGAAGCATCTCTTCTTAATATATGAAATAAACCTCATTTTCATGTCCTACCATCGCTGAGGCCCCATCTATAGAAACAACTATCAAGTTCTTCATTGAAAGATCTCTCTATCACTTATTACTGCAATCACATTTTCATAAAATAGTTCTTCCCTTTTCCATTAGCCTCGTTCTTGAGTATCATAAACTGGGAAGTCAATGGTCCATTTTTACTCTAAATACATAGCATAAACAATAAGATGTTGTTTAAGGCTACGATATGTACTTTCATCCAACATTAGAGAAAAGAAAGGGTTGTCCAACATATTTTCAACTTGCATCCATTCAAGATATTTTGAAATACAAAATAAGAATTCACTTGTAGCAAAACGATTTGTATATGAATCATATGCCAAGGAATTTGGAATGTGAGGTGTTTATAGATATTGCAGAAACTTGCAAAGTTTTTCATATTTAGATAGTGAAAGTTCTTCTTTACAGACAAAATATGTTGTTTTCATTGTAGTGATCACTCTTTCTTTATTGTTGTCTTTAATTTCTGTAACATGCTCTGGAATAGATTTAACATTTTTATCCTTAGCACTTACCCATACTGCAACAACTTCCTTATGTAAAACATATTTTTGATGAGTTATAATAACATCCTTTTGTATTGTAGTGCAACCATTCCTCATACCCCATGGTCCGAACCTTTCGATACTTTACACAATAGTCACACTTCATGAATGTTTTATCATTATGCACAAAATACCTTAACCATTGAAATTTATCTAGCCGTTCATGGCAAAACTTTTTTTTTTTGCTGCACTTTCCTTTTTGTTGTTAATCTCTTCAACAAATCGATCCTTTTATGAGTCAGAAGAGGTTCCAAAAATTTCATAATACGTTTTCTTCAGCTTAGGATCTCTATTTTTATTATGTTTCTCCTCTAAATGAGTATTTGAGGGAGTGTTTGAAATCTTTTCTCTTTCAAAACCATATATGTCATGAATAGGAAGCTGTGATTTTCTCTTATGTGACATTATAAAAATTCTCGAAGACAAGAAAGAGAGTTGTCTACTTTGTAAACACGCACTCCACTCATTCTAGCAATCCCAAAACTCTCCTAGGTTAATTTGCATATTATTTTGTAGAAACCTTTCATATTAACATTAATAAGTTGCAATTCAAATTGTTCTTGCCTACATTAAAACATGAAAAATATAACATAAATGATATCTAAATCCTACATGATAAAGAAATGTGTGCATTCTTCCTAATTTAAACATTGAAATGTGAAAAACAAACGAAACTTATGCATAATGCATATGATATTTACTGGTTAAATATTTGTATAGTTAAGATAAACCATCAAATATATTAATACATAGCTAGACCTCCTTAAACAAGTATTGCAAACATAATAAATTAAAAAAGAGCCACATTAATGGTTTTAGTAGAAAATATCAGTAGCAGACAATGGATTTAAGTCATTATATTGACTGCTTAAAATCTTAATGCTACTTGGAGATGAAAATAAAAAACTTGCAATGAAGACAAGAGTAACAAATTTGAAAACAAACATGACAAAGAAATAACTCTAAACATGTGAAACTGTTATTGGTGGATTTGAATGGACCAACAAAACTTTACAAAAGGCATCAATGTAGATGGGAAAATATATTAGAAGTACTAGTTTCATCGCCCATTTGACATCGCAGATTGTAGCCTCAGATTAGCATATTTTGAAGAAAGAATTCCTAACTTCATGTAGCACTTGTTTACCCCTTAATGTTGCTCACTTTCCTCTTTACACATGAGAAAATATATAGCCACGCAACAAAACTTCAACCCACTAAAATATGGCATATAAGCAAAACGGAACACAGGAGATTAAGAGAAACTTGAAAGAAAAGTCTGAAATTCTAATAAATCTATTATCTAGCTCTAACTTAAAGAAAGAATAAAGGGAGTTGTGTATAAACCAATTATACCACATATAAATAAAGACTTTGACAATGGAGGTGCTGAAGCACTGTCCTACAAATGATCCACCATTAACTCTGGTTCGCTTCATTGAATGAGCTGCCACAGTTTATAGAGATTGCATTTCTATTGTCTACAAATCCACACACTTCACATGGTCATAGGCGTTTAACCGCTGCCGAAAATTGGCCTTTGTTCTCTCTTCTTGCAATATTTCTCGCAGGGACATCGTAAGTGTGATTTATCCCTTCTTTTTTTGCAACGTTGACCCCAAATCTATTTTTGGATTTTAATAGAGAGTTTGTTGTACATGTATATGTGGTTGCATGACCAAATTCCACAAACTACTTTTTTTAAACAGTAAACCACCACTACAAACCACTGTATTTTGATTTGGAGCGGGAGACTGGAGTGTGGGAGTGGGACTCGCGAAAGATCTAAAATAAATGCCAAAATATGACATAAATACAACAAATACCAAGTTTTCAAATCCATAGATATTTTGAATTAAAAAATTACAAACCTACTACACAACTTGCAAAAGTTTATTTAAGAACAAAAATCAAAATCCAAGTTGGACTTTCCCGACTCCTTGTCATTTATTAATAGAATTAAACACTAACAAAATTGACGATTGAGTAAGATTGTAGGATGTAAATTTTATGGTTTTTTAAAAATATTAAAAGTAAATAAAAGGTTTTCCCTCACAAAAAGCCATAAAAATGTTTGTAAGTGCCAAAATTCCTTGGACAGGTGCCAAATATCATTCCTTTTGGCTGCTCTATCTATATATGGTGTGGGCTCAAGGAAATTTGAGTCGAAGTCACATTGGTAGTCCACAACCTAGATAATAACAAGCAATCAGTGGGTGGTGGGTTATTAACTGCCCTATCTATACCACCTTCTCTTGCCCGTATATATCTAGAATAGAAGGAAGGAAGGAAGGAAGGGGCAGGCTTGTCCTGGAGCATAACATATACCCCATATAGATAGGGAAGAGAGGGCCCCTCTCTCACGGCCCATCATCCATCTGTATATAGATAGGGGCCCTCCTCAAACCTCATATGTATGTATGTATGTATGTATGTATGTATGTATGTATGTATGTATGTATGTATGTATATATGTATGTATGTATGTATGTATGTATGTATATATATATATATATCACATATAATCATGCAACATACAAAGGTGAATGGTGGAGAGGCTAAGAAAATTTCACCAACGACGCTAGTTTCCATGGGGAAGGGGTGGGTTCATGATAAGAGTTCATTGAATTTATGTAATCATAACAGTTCTCCTTCATCACCCCCTACAGATAGGGAAGCTTTTAGATATCTATATTCTTTAACTTATTTGTCAAGTGTTATTGTAAATTTTCTTGGTCTAGAATTCAAAAAGGTCTTTCGTGGCTTAGTATTAAATAGTAGAAAGAATTAAATTTCTTGACATAATTGAATTGTGAAGGTGCATGCTATTGCAGGATCTCATGATGGGAAATCCCATGTTTGTGCAATATTGTTTAAAAGTAGAAGGGGGAAAGTATGCATTCATAACATCCATGGTGGCATAATAGGAGGCACAATTATAGTCTTGTATCTATCCTACATAGAATATATGTGGAAACATAAACCCAAGAACCTTGACACCATAATTGCCAAAAAATTTGATGTGGTGGGAAACACTAATAGCATAGGGATGTTGATGATAATTCTCTTTCTAACAATAATACAAAAAATAGAGGACAGAGATGGAGCAACATACGTGCAATGAAGTTCCCTCTCACTACTTAACATATGGGTTGATTGGTTGTAGGTTAAGGTTGTTTGTTTCCTTGCTACCTAACACAAATATGGCTCTTACACTGTTTAGCCCCTAAGAAGACCAAGTACTAAAGGCGCGAAGGGTTTTGTCGCACGCCAGTAAGGAGCAAAAGCTCATGCTAAAGTAACTTCAGGAAGAGCGCGGAGGTTCATGCCCAATAAAAATAGGCTCTGAAATTAGCTTCATTTTGGACCACAATCAGAGTTTCAATGAGGAACACATGAAGATACGACCAGGATTGATTATTGATAAGGCTAAAGCATGGACACTTACAGCCCAAGACAATAATACTTTAGGATATGATTATCATGCTAGGATTAAGATCTGTACATTGGAGTTAGTTATGGTTTAATTGTCATTTGCATGTTTAAGGTACTTGAGTATGGTGGGGCATGATTACATTTGGCATGTGGTATGCTCTTGAGTGATGAATGGGTGGTGAAGGGAAGATTCCCACCACTCTCTTGATATGTACTGATTTACACGGTAAGGGGACAGAGGAGAGAGTTAAGAGAGAGAGATGCATGAGAATTCTTCTTGAGAATAGTGATTGTAGGGTTAGAATACTATTTTATTGATGTATTTGGTTTGTTTATGGATCTTGTGATGTATTTGGCTACTGTAACAATGGTGGATTAATATAATGGTGTTTGTTATGAATATCATTGTTTATGGATCTGAATTTATGTATTCTTTATTAATTCATGGTTTGGATCTGATTCCTACTTATTGTCCTTGATGTTCAAATTCATGATATTATTCATCTATGTTTGGTTCTAGTTCATTATTCTTGTTATAGGATGTATGCATTTACTATCGTACACTAATTTTTTGTTCATGGTAACATTCTAGACAAAGCTCACATAGAAGAGGGGCATGGCACCTTTGCACACTTTGGGTGATCACCCAATTTAGGTTGGGTGATCACCCAATTTAGGTTGGGTCGATATGCCGGTGCACGTGGGAATTAAAGGGTTGGGAAAAGTGACTACATCTTGGTTCTATTAGTGGGACCTCTTTTGAAATTGTTCCAAGAATGGTGTCTAATGGTAGAACGCTTGACCTTGGCCAACATGGAGACTTTGCTTAAGAACATGAAGAGTGAGTTTACACAGAGATTCAACACCGTACCTGAGTTTGATACACGTACATGGGTAGAGAAGCATCTATATTATGAGATCTATGAGATGTTCTTTTTCTATTTTTCATTAGAACTGTATGAATGGTTTTCAACGTATGCATCGAGCAAGAGTTGGTATTATCGACCTCGTGTTTGGACCCAAGAAGATTATCAGTCGGCTACATGTTGTTGAACATTGGTGGAGTGGTGTGTTGATTAGATACACATTAGAATACACGGTTTCTACTTATTCTTTCCCAGAGGTTGCTGAGTTCAAGTTCTTGGGAGATCTGAGAGGATCTTTCTTGCATGTTTTACCATTAGCCATTAAGATGTCGATCATCACTTTGATTTTATAAGTGTTTCCTATGGCTAGCTAAACTCCCACTAGGTTTGGAGCACGGAAGCGGGTGTGGCAAGAAATAGCGGATCCTATGGCAAAAGTGGAGAGAGGAAAGACAACTCAAGTATAATGAAACACGAGAGAGGGAATTGATGAAACAATGCGAGATTACAGGAGTGATGGATGTATGGAGGCTGACATTGCAAGAAGGATTTTAGGTTCATGTAGAGGACGTGGAACCTAAGAAGTCTGTGCTACCCCATCTTGGAAAGCGCGGAAGGAGAGCCCCCTCAAATTCTAATGAGAGCTTGTGGTATGAAGAAAGGAGACATGTCATAGGCACATATTTGAACCCACCTAGTGACCTAACCCTTGCACTTCATTTTCCAATTCCTGAGACAACTATTGCTAGTCCGGTTAGTGTTGGTGTTGGTAAGAGAACAACATCAAGTAGATATCATTTTTCATTAAATTCATCTATGGCCACGTAGACATTTCCTGTGATTGGTGGTATTTTTTTAGTCATGTCATTTGGATAAGGTGTGGATGTATAGAACATGGGTATCACATCTTGAATTAGTAGTTCAAATTCGCATACTATTGGAGCTCAGTTTAACCACAACGGTGGGAACACAGAGTAACATTAATTAAGGCCATGTACCTGCTATAGGAGGAGGATCTAGTGGATCTGGAGGGTCGGGAGTTAGTGGAACTAGTGGACCTGGTGGTGGAGGAAACACATGAGGGACTTAGGGTTTTGGATCTAGTGGGCAAGGATCAAAACCCCATTAGCAGGTATTTTATGAGATGTCTCTTCATTTTCTTGATTATAAAGGTGTTGAGGATGTTGAAAAGCATGTACACAAGTGTGAATTATTATGGCGTGCTAAGGGGATCACTACCCCTAAGGGGAAGAGGAGCCAGTTTGCAGATACGTTGCAGGAGCGTGCACATAGCTGGTACCGAAAGTATGACCCACATCAAATAGCGGTGGATTATAAAGTGTTGTGTGATACCTTCTTGGTGGAATTTTATATTACTAAATTTGATAAAAAGAGCATCAGCACACTCAAGGAGATTCAATAGGGTATGGAAGAGAGTGTGTGGGAGTATGATGTGTGCTTTAAGAATCTCTTTACGAAGTTATCTTATGATACACATCCCTCTCAACATGCTCAATGGTTCGTTAGAGGCTTGATAACACCTTTCATATGAGCGCTTTCACATAAGACTTTCACATATCCGCGTGAGGCCTTGGATGATGCTTTGCGCACTAAGGTCATTGAAAGCATTGATACTAGGGTAAGTCCCTTTTAGGAGGCACATATTGCTTCCATGGCAAAGTAACTTGAAAAATTGTCTGTATGAATTCAACACATGAGACTTGTGACAGAATTTGGGGTAAAAATTATGAAGTAGAACGACACACCAAGGATAGTTTCCCTCGAAAGTCAATGCACGCCATGTCGTTACACTGTGAAATATGCCACGAGGATCATGATTCAAGTATATGCTCATTGTTACAACGTGCGATCCATAAGAATGTGTCTTGTTATTGTAAGATGTGTACTTATATTAATCATGATACTAAATATTTCTGGTTGATAGACCAGATTAATGATGTAATTAATATTGGTGTGCACCAGACTAGAATTGTGAATAGTTCTAAAAATGAGGGGTGTCAGCATGAAGGGTGTGAAGATGGCGGAGGAAGGGGGAGATTTTTTCGCAGAGGATTTAGAGGCTATAGTGGTCATGGAAAAGGAAGGAGTGACTCCCCCTGGAACTTATTTCAATTGTGGATCTACAGATCACTACAAGCACGAATACCCAAATTTTTTGCAATGCTCGTGGTCCAAAAAGAAACATAAGTATGAGGAGTGCCCTAATTTTTTATGATTACATGAGCTAGAATCAGAAGAAGGAAAAGGGCATAGGAACAGTTAGTGTAAAGAACACTGAGCTTATGTTCTTGCCTAAGGTATCACCTAATCATGAGTTAGAATGTGTATTAGTAACTACATGCGTTGAAACAACAGAACACCACATAAGTACCAAAGCAAAGGCCTCTCATTACAAGGGAAGAATTATTTCATGGAAAGTACCTTGATCCAAGTTATCAGAAGGATGTTTTCCAAGAGACTATGGAGGTTATTAGGATCTTGCAAGGAGATATTCAATATTTGAAAGAGAAGTCATAGAAGTTAGAGCTAGCGAAGAATGCTGAGATCCCTCAGAAGGACGTTGATGATGTCAAAGAGATATGTAAGATGTTATACTAGGAAAATATCATTCCCATGTTAGGAGATTTGTCGAGAGGAAAGATACCATGCACTGAACGTGAGCGTGGGAGGAAGATCTTGTTTGCTAATTTGCACCCGCATTGTCTTGATTAAGACAAGGAAATCACATTGAATGCGGTAGTTTATAGATGGCTCCTGAGAAACATACTAACTGACACATGTGTAGAGGTTAATGTTCCTTACTCTGGATGTATGAAATCAAATGGGGAGACCACCATTACAACCATCCTCAAATGTGTTGTACATGGCAAATATGACTAAAGCTACCCCCATCAGAAGTTTTAAAGAATGCTTCCATTACCATTCAAGGGGTTAAGTTCACTGGCGATTTTAAAGTCTTAGCACTTGCTGAGGAAGATAGTTTTCCAGCATTACTTGGACATCCTTGGTCTTATGCGAATAATTTTGATTTGCGCTTCAACAAAGGATACATCAATTTTTAGAACAAGAAGGAATGTGTAATTATTCCACTAACATATGTGAGGTCTACACCTTATGTAGATCCTTTTGGAAAGGAGTACAAGGATAAAATTTATGTGCCCACCATTAGAGACCCAGATGTTATTGAACCATCGAGAGGAAGAAGTCATTCAGTAGGATGATGCTCATTCCATTAGTGATACAACTAGAATTACATGTGATAATTGGAAGCATGGGACTTATGAGTGTGTTGGGAGAGAATTGAAGGTCACTGTGACGTCGAGTTGTCAAGGCGTTTTCGGTTAGGTGTATGAGAGGAAGACAATTACCAAGTTACACTGGAGAAGGTAACCCTGATGTCTTTTTACGTGCTATGGAAATCTAGTGGACCTATGAAGTAGAATGGAGGAATATGCTTGTTTATAGCTTGTGTGGAATAACCACATGTTGGTGGATGACTCATCGGGGTAATCTTATAGAATGGCGTTAAGTGAGAATCACATTCTCTATTAGATTTCTCTGGAATAATGCACCTTCAAAGATATACAACTACCATGGGAAGGAATCCACCTCGTACCACATTCAAGAATGCGAGAAATCCTAGACGAAAGGCCTGAAAGATTTAACCCCTTCACTCTTGGTACATAAGTTTTATTCCACATTGTAAGATTGTGCATGTACATGGTATATTTATTCATAGTTACATCGTCAAACATGAAATTGGCAAGAGTTGACGGCAGGCATTATTCAGACTTTTGAGTACCTATCTTCTAAACCATCAGTGAATGAGGATTTTCAAGTAGTCAAGTGCCTTACTCTGAGGAGATAGTGCCAAAGATGAGGACCTCATCCTAGATTTTCTAGGGGAACCTGATTTGGAGGCACGCGTTGGAGAAGAAGAAACAAATGAAGTACAACTTGAGAGCACTTACCTAGAAAAAGAGAAAGGAAAAATGGGGCTCCTGATAGATAATGAGGAAGTATATAACCTCAATTGTGATCATACAAAGGGTACGCATGAGGCAGAACCAAAATAAGTCAATCATTGGTGATTACTGGATAGACCAAGAAGTTTTGAAGATAATTGAGTTGTTGCACAACTTCAAGGATTTGTTCCCAAGTGGATACCATGAACTGAAAGGAGGTTCTTCACTTATTGGGAGATGCAAATTAAGTTGAAGAAATTTGTATGCCCAATTATGAAGAGACCTTATAGGATGAATCCTAATCTGCGCGTGAAGGTGAAAGAAGAGATTGATAAAATGTTGGAATCTGGGATCATTAAGGCCATTGAAGAGTCTGAATGGGTTAGCCTAATGGTGATTAGTATCAAGAAAGATGGGAGGATAAGGATCTATGTGGACTACAGAGATTTGAATGTTGCATGTGTGATAGATCCTTTTCCAATGCCTTTTACTGAGGAAATATTGGAGGGTGTAACAGGGCGTGAATTCTACTCTTTTACAAATGGATTCTTAGGGTATCACCAAGTAAGGATTGCAAAAGAAGACCAGGAGAAGACTACATTTACCACTAAATGGGGAAGTTTTTCTTACACTGTTATGCCCTTTGGACTTAAGAATGTGCCTATTGTATTTTTGCGCATTGTGGTGAAAACATTTCAAGACATTATTCATAAGTTTCTACAAGTCTACCTAGATGATTAGATAGTGCATGGAATGTTGAAAGATCATTCCAAAAACTTGATATTGATGTTTGAAAGGTGTAGATAGTTAAGTATCTCTCTAAAAATTAAGAAATATGTCTTTGCTACTCCTTTTGGCACATTGGTAGGTCATATTATTTGTAAGGAAGGTTTATTGATGGACCCTGCCAAAGTTGCAGTTATTTTGGGTATGGAGGATCCTACCAATTAAAGCGCAGTGCGTGGATTTTTGGGGCATATGGGTTACTACAAAAAAATCATCAAAGGCTATGTTAGGATTTCCATGCCTTTGGAAGAACTATTGAGGCATAAAGGGAAATTTCACTGGGGTGAGGCGCAATAGGTGGCTTTTGATATGTTGAAGGGGAAGCATACCATTGCACCTATTTTTCACTTTCCATCATAGGAAAATCCCTTTCATGTGCATGTAGATGTGTCAAGAATGGCAATTGGAGCAGTTCTAGCATATCTTGGAGAAGGGGATTTTTGATCACCCTTTATGTTTTGTAAGTAGAAATTTAACTCCAGCTGAGAAGAATTACACAACAACAGAGCACGAAGCATTTTCTATGATTTATGCATTGCATAAGTTTAGGAAGTACTTGTTGGCTACTCCATTTATCTTTTACACAGATCACATAGAACTTAAGTATTTAGTTAAAAAGCTTGTTTTTCAAGGGCGCATATGCCGTTGGATCTTTTTATTTCAAGAGTTTGACTTTTCAATCATAGTAAAACTATGAAAGAGAAATTTAGGAACTGAACATCTTTCAAGAATTACTTTGGGTGAGGATGCGCAGAGCATTAAAGACACAATGTTGGATGCATAGTTGTTCATATTACAAAACGTGCCCTCTGATTTGGATGATATTGCGATATTTTTACGAACAAGTGTGGCCCCTGATGGAATGAAGAGTATAGAAAGAAAACAACTTGCCATTTGTCTCGTGTCTTATACGTTGATCAGTGGAGATATATAAAAAATTTCTCGGGATGAGATTTTTCACCAGTATTTACTCAAACATGAGCGCGTGGGTATTATGGGGAAAAATCATGGAGGGATTATTGGTGGACACTATATAGGGTGAGCCACCATGTGCAAGATTATGATTGTTGGCTTGTGGTGGGAAACATTGTACAAGGATTGCTAAGAATATGCCAAGGATGTGATCATTGTTAGCACGTTGGGAAGCCTGGGCACATAGATGAAATGTCGTTAATGCCTATAGCATGTGCAAAACCTTTTGAAAAATGGAAAATGGACTTCATGGGCCCTACTTCCCCACCAACGTGCAGGTTTGAGTCATACTACATCATTACTTGTACATATTATCTTACAAAGTGGGAAAAAGCAGCGCGTACAAAGGATTGCATTGCAGCTACTACAACAAAGGTTCCTTTGGGATAATATCATAAGTAGGTATGAATGTCCATTGATTTTAACAAGTGATAGGGGTACTCATTTCATGAATGATATTGTTAGAATATTATTGGAAGAATTTATCGTTTTACATCAGAAGACTACACCCTATCACCCACAAGTTAATGTAGCCATTGAAGCTTTCAACAAGATTTTGAGCCACACATTGACAAAGATTTGTAACATTGGAAGGAAGGATTGGGACGATAAATTTTCTGTTGTACTTTTGTCATATAGAACAACCTACAAGAGCTTGAAAAAAGAAAAACTCTTTCAGTTGGTGTTTGGCTCAGAGGTTGTTTTGTCGGTTGAGTTTGCATTACTGTTATCCCAAATTCACCCCCCCGGAAAATTTTGTCAAGACAAGTCCTACACATAAGGAAATTATGAAGGAAACAACTCATACCCACATGTTCACATTCCAGGACAAAAAAAAACAAGGTTGTAGGGAGACTCTACAATGGAGTGGGGGGGCCTGCGAAGGATAAAACGACCCTGTGCAACAAGAAAGAAAAGAAGCGGTGAAGTTTTGAGGTCTTTGGGCTCAAAACATTTCAAAGCGAGTCCAAAATCGACTAAGTATGAAGGAAACAGTGGAGGCCGACAAGTGTAACCTCTATGTTCCTCCAAAGGTAAACTTTGAGCCGGGCTTTCAAGAAAACACGGTGCCTCCACGTGTCCAGCCTCATAAAGGGGCAGAGTCAGTTGAATATTCAATGCATGGGGCAGGCCGGCGGAAGCTACCAAGTGTCTAAGTGGCACTGATTCAAGGATTGAAGAGAGAGAAGGTTTCCAAATGAGTGTCAGGATGCCACGTGCCCCTGGTAGGTGAAAATGGAGAAACATCTTCGGGCCTTTACTGTAGGATCTTCTTGCTCTTCAACTACCATATCTGATTTGATTCAATCCACTGGGGAACCAGAAGTGACATATTGTGGACGAATTTGTAAAAGACATTGATATTCAGTGGTTGAAATTTCAAAGCGGGATTCGATATGTATCTCATGGTGGTTGGAGTAGGATTCAATTTTTCCCTCTTCTCTCTCTCTTATTCTTTCTATATATTGTAACACTTCTCATTTTGGAAAGGGAGACATTTTGGGCATAGAGAAACTCTATCAAATTTGTTTCTAGATGCCATTTTTGAGCAGTGAACCTTCTTTTATGCCTGGAAAATGTATTTGTGCCTCTATTCCAGAAATGTAATGGTTTGTGCACCTTCTAGAGAAATAAAAACATGTTTTTGTGGTGTTCTTCAACCCTTTGCATCGTTTTTTTGATTCTCCATGCCTCTCCCTTCCAGATTTTTTTTTCTCTGCATGTATGTTACATTTACAAGTGCAGGATGTTGTGTTTCATGGAGTTTAATGGTGAATTTGAAAATATGGGTCCTGTTACTTCTGTCTGACCTCCCTCATCTCCATTTTTTCTGTTTCTTTCTCCCTCAACAGAATATCTCGCTTCCTTTTCTGTTGTATCACCTCTTTAGTGTAGGCTCTATTTTTTCCCCCTCTTTCTCTCTCCTTAGTTCCTTGGAATGGTTAGATTAGATTAGATTTATTTTTCCTGCACTAGAGTAGCTCGTGGCAGGAAGTTTAGGAAACAACCTTTAATTTGGAGAGCTTTCCCACTTTTGCAAGGTCCCACACCTTGGGGAAAGTTCAATGTTATGCAATCACACAAGATGATTCTGCCTTAGAAAAGCATATTTTTAGAACTCATTTGGGGGTGCTATGATTTTACACTAACAGTTTTGGCACACCTGGTGGGACCAAGAGGTCTTCATTTCATTTCATCAAGTTGATGTGTTCTTGGTGAGATTCAGCCTTTAGAGGCACATTCAAAGCACATCTGGTGACTCCATCTGGTCAAGAACCCATCCTCTGAGTTGCAAACTTTTTTCCATCCATTTCCACTTGTTTCATCTATTTTCTTCTTCCATCTCTTTCATTTTCTCCCACTCCATGAGGTTGTACAATCATGACTTCATTCCCTTCATGGAACTCACACTTGCAACAATGACAGTACATTCCACCTCCAATGCTTTTCACAACTTCTCCAAATCAGCATTATAATCAGATCTAGGATCATTATGCTTACCTATATGAGTAGATTCAAATTCAGTTTGGCCATGGAGCTTATCAAGAACAAAGGGACGTATACAATTATTACAGCTATGTGGAGAATGCTGGTTTATTGAAGAAAATTCAAAAAATTGAGGCTAGCATGGTTCAGTTAAGGGGCATAGCACAAATGAAGGCATTCAAGATTGGTTATAAGGCACCTTGTCTATGGGAATGCCCTTTTCCAAGACATTATAGCCCTTAGGAGAAGCTAGACTTCATGGTTGAAATGTTTCCTCAACTTACATATTGGATTGAGGACATTGAGGCTTATGAGAAAAGTGTGAGACAACCTTGTTAATGGGTAAGTCAATCAACAACTCCCTATCTTTCATTATCTCTTCCTCAATCTTTATCATTTCAGCAGAGGCAAGAGTCAAGCCCCTCACTTGCTGCCCCAAGTGTTGATTTCATTTCTCCATCTCCTAGTCTTCCACCTCATCTCAGTTCTTATGTCATTTTCCCTTCCAAAAAGTCATCCCCTCCAAACAAACAAGAAGTTGCACCTCCCATTCCACCACAAACAATTACAAAGATGGTTGAACCCCAACCTGCCACTCCTCTTGCTTTCCCAAGTCCATGTTGGGAAGAGACTCAAGAATCTAGTAAAGGAGAACATTAAGAAGAGGATCCCAATAGAAAAGAAATGACAGACAATCTGAAGAGTTGGGCACCAAATTTAGGTTTACAAAGATCCCCTTGATGGTCAAGCCAATAGAGGAGTTCAAGATTGAATAACCAGTGGTGGCTGAGGCTGAGTTTGCAGCAGAAGAAGAGCAAGAACAAGAGGAAGAACAATCAATCCCAAGCCCCATTCAAGAGGAGCAGCTAGGAGAGATCAAATCAGTGTTGAGGCCACTCAATGAAGAAGGCATCATTAAAGATTTTTTGCTTTCATTTCAAAGACCTGATTTGATTGATGAACCCATGATGGAGGAGGACCATACAGTTTCAGAGGCTCTAAGTTTGGAGCAGGCTATAGGGGAACCTTATGTTCTTCCTCCCACTTCATCCCCTTTAAGCTCTGATGTTGAAGAAAATTTTTATCTTTCAAACTTCATGTTTGAGGAAGAGAGAAACCATGGTGAGCAAGTTGCAGATCAAAAGGATGCCATGAAGGAGGTCGAGCACTTGCAACAAGACAACAAGGAGGCAGACTGTCTATTAGAGTTGAGAGATTTATTTGATGAAGAGGAGCCCATGGAGATTACATCATGTTCTCCTCCATCCATCTTCCACGCACATGAACCTTCTACCATGAAGGAGAATATTCAAGTGTAAAAGCTTGCACTCTATAATGGCCCTCTAGAACCCTGGATGGAAGATCTTGATATTCCATGTTCTTCAAAAGAGGAGGAAGGAAAAAGGCAGGAGGATGTCATCATCTCTCTCACACCATCCACCCAAGAAGGTCCACAAGAAGATTCCATTTTTGGAGTTAAATTTCAAAGCAATGGGAAAACTTCAAGGACCAGACCTTGCCCAATCAGGTACTTGGCTTCATTAGAGCTAAGGGAGAAACCAAAACCAATCATGCCTACTCCAGGGCATGAGGATGAGCATCTAAATACCAACCTCTAACTAACTCCTTGAAAATGTGCCTATGTTTACATTTTATAGAAGAAATGCGAGAAGAGAGGAAAAAACACGGGATTTGTTCCAACCACCTTTAAAAATGTGTTTTAATTCTTCATCTGTTGATGGGCTCGATGTAAACGCTCATATTTCCATGTATCTACTTCCCAGACCAAAGAAAATGACCCATACTTCATTAAATCTGGTAGTTGAAACTGGTTTTTTTTGTCTTTTCCGTGCCAAAATGTGTTTTGAAATTTTCTCCCACAAATCTTCACCAAAATACAAAATTGAAGATTCCATGATGAATATAATCTCCAGATATTTCCATTGGTACCAATATTGTAGAAAATGGAGCTCTGGATTAAAAGATATGGCCCTCTGAGTATTTCCTTTACGTTTTCTGCTAAAATTGGCTCAGGAAAATTTTGCACATTTCCCCTGCAAATCTGTTGATGACGTGGCATCCATTAGGGTCGGCAAAGGCAGGGGATCCTTTTATTTTCCTTCCAACAGCCCACATCCCTACCTAAGCTTTTGACGGGACCACAAGTCGCATTTCGATTTTATGCCTTTTGGAAGAAAAGGTAATTTTTTACTTTTTCCTCAGATGCCCCAACGATTCGAGTTCCTTTGGCAAAAAACTCTCCCAAGCTCTGCAAGTCTGCCTTGGGAAAATTTTCCCTTCTAACTCCTCTAAGCCATAACGCAAAAAATACGAGCTAGAAAGAGTTCTTTACCTTTCTACAAAGGGGAAGAAATTCTCTATTTGATGGAGCAATTTCAAGAATTCCTTGAGTGCTTGAAACTTGTAAAATTCTGACTAAAGTACAAAAAGGAAGTAAGTTAACCCAAAATAAGAGGGAGCTTATTTTGGTTAACAGTCAGCAAAGTGCAGGGAGTCGGGCAGTCCATTTTATAAGAAGGATCAGTGTCAGGTCATAATTCTTGACTTCATGCCCAATGGATGCTTTAAGCCACTGGTTCATTCATCTAGCAGGTAGATGTCCCCGTGAGTCACCTAATTTTTATCCCAAAGTCACCCTCGGAAAATTTGGTCAAGACAAGTCCTGCACATAAGGAAATTATGAAGGAAACGACTCAAACCCGCGAGCTCACATTCCAGGAAGAAAAAAAAACAAGGTTGTAGGGAAACTCTACAATGGAGTGGTGGGGCCTGCAAAGGATCAAACGACCCTGTGCAGCAAGAAAGAAAAGAATCAGTTAAGTTTCGAGGTCTTCGAGCTCAAAACAGTTCAGAGCGAGTCCAAAATCGACTAATTATGGAGGAAACAGTGAAGGCCGACAAGTGTCAACTCTACGCTCCTCCAAAGGTAAACTTTGAGCCGGGCTTTCAAGCAAGTGTGGTGCCTCCACATGTCTAGTCTCAGAAAGGGGAAGAGTCAATTGAATAGTCAATGCATGGGGTAGGTTGGCAGAAGATGCCAAGTGTCTAAGTGGCTCTGATTCAAGGATTGAATAGAGAGAAGGTTTCCAAATGAGTGTCAGGCTTCTGCATGGCCATGGTAGGTGAAAATGGAGAAATATCTTCGGGCCTTTAATGCAGGATCTTCTTGCTCTTCAACTACTAGATCCGATTTGATTCAATCTGCTGGGGAACTAGAAGCGACATATTATGGGCGGATATCAATGGTTGAACTTTCAAAGTGAGATTCGATGCATATCTCATGGTGGTTGGAGAAGGATTTGATTTTTCCCTTTTCTCTCTCTCTCTTATTCTTTCTATATATTGTAACACTTCTCATTTTGGAAAGGGAGACATTCTGGGCATAGAGAAACTCTGTCAAATTTGTTTTTCAATGCCATTTTTGAGCAGCAAACCTTCTCCTATGCCTGGAAAATGTATTTGTGCCTCTATTCTAGAAATGTAATGGTCAGTGCACCTTCTAGAGAAATAAAAACATGTTTTTGTGGTGTTCTTCAACCCTTTGCATCATTTTATTGTTTCTTTGTGCCTCTCCCTTCCTGATTTTTTTTATGTTCATGTATTTCACATTTGCAGGTGCAAGATAATGTGTTTCATGGAGTTTAATGGTGAATTTGAAGGTCTGGGCCGTGTTACTTCTATCTGACCTCCCTTATCTCCATTTTTTTGTTTCTTTCTCGCTCAATAGAATATGTCGCTTCCTTTGCAGGTGTATCACCACTTTAGTGTAGGATCTATTTTTTCCCTCTTTCTCTCTCCTTGGTTCCTTGGAATGGTTAGATTTAGTTTTCCTGCACTGGAGTAATTCGTGGCAGGTAGTTTAGGAATAGGAACTAGCCTTTAATTTGGAGAGCTTTCCCAATTTTGCAAGGTCCCAAACCTTGGGGAAAGTTCAATGTTATGCAATCACACCAGATGATTCTGCCTTAGAAAATCAGATTTTTAGAACTCATTTGGGGGTGTTGTGATTTTGCACTAACATTTACCATCCCTATGTATTACATGCACAAGAAGATTGGCTAATGAACAACCACTTGAAGAGTACATAGAAAATTTGATGCAGTTAGATGATAGGCACACTATAGCACATTGGAGCCAGAAGATAGAGAAAGAAAGACAAAAGGATTGACATGATCGACACATTAAGAAAAAGAAGGTTGAAGTTAGATAGATGGTTCTTCTGTATGACTCCAAGTTTTTGTGCCATCCTGTTAAGTTCCAAGTGCATTGCTTGGGACAGTATGTTGTGACCTATTTACTTGAATCAGGTGCTTTCCAGCTAGAATATTTAGATGGCACATGGTTTCCCTATTTCTTTAACAGGGGTAGGTTGAAGCCCTAATGTAAATAAGTCTTCTTGGTGTTTATAATAAGGCATTGTTTCCATTTAGCTTAGGTTTTCCTTTAATGCATTTTCCTTTATATGTTTTTCCTTTCATCATCGCTATGCCTTGTAATTTTTAGTCCTATTTTGTGTTGCATGTTGGTGTGCTAGTAACTAACTACATTTTAAGTTATTCCATGCGCAGAGGACCATGCATACATTTAGTATGGGGTGGATTGAATTATAATGCAGGATATTGTTGGCACATTTCTAAGGGAGGTTGGATTGGTTGAAAACTATTTCTTGGACATTGGCGCGGAGTTAAAAAAATTGTTTGTGTTATATGAGAGGTGTTGTAAGGAATCTTGCACTAATTAAAGACCACATAAGAGAGAAAAACAAATCACTTAGTGTAACGCAAGGTAGGCGGCGACATGAGAAATTACTTAGTGGATAACACAGAGGTTAATTACTTTAGTACAGTGAGGCACACAGAGGAGTTCTATGGCATTGAAGTAATGATAGCACACAAGAAGGTTACGATGATAGTGCGTGAGGTGGGGTTGTGGAATTTTACTTAAGTAGAAAAAGTACGTTGTTAAAAGTAACGTTAGGACGCATGGGTCAAAAGGATGGTGAGGTCATGGAAAAATTATAAATATGGGGTGAGGGTAGTCATTTTAACTACCTTGCCTTAAAATTTTTTTGTTCTCCCGAGCTATTGAAGTGCAAAGAGGGTGTGATAAACAAGAAAAATACTTTGTGAACCAATGGAAATTTTCAAACTATGATGAGACCTTGTGGAGTGTCAAGTGGAGTGTCAAGTGGAGTGTCAAGTGGAGTAGACAGTGAGGAAGCAGGGGTTGCGTAGGAGTGAATTTATTGACGTCGAAGAGCTCAGGCAGACAAGGAGAAGTTTAACACCTAGGGAACGTAGTGAAGGAACAAAAAATGGTACAAAAGAAGGAATGAACCAAGAGACCAGTGCTGAAGAAGGAGCAACCCGTAGAGATATACTCAAAAATGCAATAACCCCGGGTGTAATCAAAGTAGAGAAGTGGAGTTCAAATCTATATAGGTGCAAAATTAGTGAGTTTAACCAAATAACATAGGAACACGAAATGTTGATGTGAGAGGATCTAGTCAAAGACATTCTAGGGTTAAAAGATCTTGAAAACCCTAAGGTTTATGATTCAGTGTAACATGAGTTTCATAAAATTGGAGTTTTATAGCTATGAGAGCTTCCCTTATTTGTTAAACCCGCCCCACTCTTTAGGTTTAATGTTGCACGTACACAAGGAATCTTTCTACTTTGTGGGGAGAAGGATGAGAATTATGAGCCAGTTGATAAGGAGAGTGACATGCTTGTGAAAAACTTGTGAAGACATGGAACTCAACCTTTTTGTCAACTCAAAATTGAAGAAATGGTGAAACAGTTAAATTATGAGAAGGGGGAAGGGCTCCAGTTGTCACAGATCTAGATGATATGGCATTAAGGGTCACACCCTGAATTATCATCTATAAATTGGGTGCATTAGAACAATGGATGAATATAAACAAAATATTTTTGTACATTATGTACAGAGTATCAAAATGAGTGCACTACAACTTCACATAAATCATTACGAAGAGTATGATTGAGGAAGCATATGTGAAGAAGGAAGCTAGAGAAAAAATCACGTGAGGGTACATCTTACTGTTAATCGTATTTTGGGAAATTAGCATCCTTGATGACTAGATGGAAACATGTGGGTTTACCCACCAGAGCACTCATCTCCTGTAGTGAAATTTTCATATTTCACTTTCAATGGCTCCATCACGAATTCCTAAAAGGCTTGGATGAACAAGTGGTACGAGAGACTACTCAAGGATTTCAAGAATGAGTGGCGTATTCCACACAAGTTTCCAATAGTTGTAGGGGACCAAGTGAAGTTTGCAGTTATGCAACACTTCAGCTTGGCAAAATTTAAATTAACCAATGGAGAAATGGGTTTGAGGTGTAAACTTTTGTTTGCATTCACTACAAAATATTTGAAGTGTGCCATCAATTAGCTGAAAGAGGTGCAGAAGCTAACCATTAAGGTTTACAAAGTGGAATTTTATGTTCACACTCTTTGCATGACCGACAAGTACGGTGAAATGTTTTCGTATGTCGAAGCCTTGGAGAAAGACTTCTTGGATCTGCATCTACAGATCAATGTCACTATCAAGGGCTTCATCAGCTGAGTGTTCGTGCAACTGCACCTTGTAATGCAAGGGGGAGTTAAAGTGGAGGCTACAGACTCAACCTTTCCAAAGCCAAGATAGGCATCGATTCCACCTATGAAATTGGTCTAGGAAGAGGAAGAAGAAGTATAAGAAGAAGAAGAAAGAAGTGAAGGAAAATTGGACATTTCCAAGAAAAGGAAGTATTATTCGTGCCAGAGAAGTAATGGGGATACATGTACATCACAACGTGGCAACACCGAGGCTTCACAACCAGAGTGTAAAGAAGTTAAACAACCTGAGGAAGAAGAGTCGGAGAGGAAAAATCCTAAGGTACACGATGTCTCTAATTCTGCAATGGAGGAAATCTTGGAAGATGACCACACAAAATTTAGAGAAGAAATTGAGGCAGAGCTCGAGGAACAAGAGAAGAGAAGATTCAAGGAAAAGGCTATCCTAACAGTTGATGCAGGCGCAAAGGTAAAGACACCCACTACAAAGGAACCTTTGAAGAGTCCGGTAAGAGAAAGCTCACCTACCCAACCTACCAAACTAGAAGAGAAGGATAAAGGAGGCTCCTTTGTTATTAAGGAGGATAAAGTGTTTATTTTAGGTACAAGCTCCCTGAGGAAGCAACGCTCTAAATGCAAGGCAGAGAGGAAGAGGTGGACGCTTAGGTCCCCTCATATGAACTTCGTGGATAATATCACGAAGTTGTTGCATGCAAGATTCTAGAGCACCCTGGCCCCAAAGAATTGGCATGCTTGGGATCTCTTAGACCAAGACGAGGGCTTAACGAGGACCAAGAAGATGATAAGTTGAAATCTGCATTGTCATGCAGAGGAGTCTAAGTTCGAGGTCAGCGATCATGTGATTGAAACCATCCATTTGAAGAAGAAGAAAGGGGTGATGTATAAAGTAGTGGATCCAAACCACCTTATAGATGAGCAGGTGTGTAATGCACTGTAAAATATGTCCTCAAAAGTCGTAAGACAGAGCTTGGATGCAAGGGAAATTGTTCGAACCTTGGTCCTAGATCAGAAAGGGAAGGAAAAGGAGATAGAAAGACTGTGAAATGGTTTGAAGGATGAAGAGGTGTAGAAAAACGAGGCACATGATCGAGCTGGCACCTTGGTTAAGAAGGTCTTAGGACAATGTTTGACACTGGCGAGCCAAACCAGGACAAATTATAACAATGAAATGGATTTTTTGGAAGACCTAGTGGGGATGTTACTGGTCAAGATCAATGATAGCATGAGACCGACAACAGAGGAGCTCATGAAGGATAAGGTAAATAATAATATTGTTGTTGAGGCCCAGATTACTAAGTTGGAGGACTTACTCGCCCAACTTAAGGAGGAAAACATATTAGCAGATAGGGGCTTGAACAATTTTTAGAAATGAGATCCCATCATTGATGTGCGTGTAACATATGAAGAGTCCATCCTCAAGGCCTTAATAGAGAAGGTCCCAAAAAATAAGATTGAGTTTTCCCAACTAATAATCAACACCACAACGCAAAAGGATAAGATAAAAACCAAGTGTGAGAAGTTGGAATTTCAGATTGGTGAACTTTGAGATTCTATCAAAGAACATATGGATGAGTTTGATGGAGTTTTCACGGAGCTTGTGGTGATCATAGAAGAGCTCAAGGGGAAATTTGAAGAGATTACACCAAACCCGGTACCTAGCATAGTGGAGGAGGCACCGGGAAAAAAAGGCTGAATTGGAGGCATGGAAGAAGTTAAATGGGGAGATAGATCCAAAGTTCCCTAAACTCCTCCAGTTAACAATTTATATTGTTGAAACATACAACATTTTTTCCTTAGCCAGTTTTTGGATCGACAAAATTTTGAACAGTATGGAGAATTGTCGAGGATGAAAATCAAACTAGTGTGGGGTAATGTTGAGCCCCTAAGAAGCTCAATTCCGTGAGGTGTGAATGGTTTTGTGGCGCACAAGAAAGGAAAAAAGGTTTGTGCCAAAGTAACTTCAGGAAGAGCATGGAGTTTTCCACACAAGAAAATAGGCATGGGACTTAGCCGCATTTTGGACAATAGTTAGAGTTACAATTAGGAACACATGAGCTGTGGCCAAGATTGATTATGGATAAGGCTAAAACATGGAGACTTGCACCCCAAGAAAATAATACTTTAGGATATGATTATCATGTCAGGATTGAGAGTTGTAAAGTGGAGTTAGTTATGGTTTAGCTGTCATTTGCATGTTTAGGGTATTTGAGTATGATGGGGCATGATGACATTTGGCATGCAATATGCTCTTGAGTGATGAATAGGCGGTGAAGGGAATATTCCCACCACTCTCTTGATATGTATTGATTTACATGGTAAGGGGGAAGAGTGAGAGAGCTCAGAGAGAGAGATGCGTGAGAATGCTTCTTGAGAAGTGTGATTTTTAGGGTTAGAATTCTATTATGTTGGTGTATCTGGTCCATTTACAGATCTTGTGATGTATTTGGCTACTATAACAATGGTGGCTTAATATAATGGTGTTTGTTCTAAATATCATTGCTTATGGATCTGAATGTCTATGTTATTTATTATATTCATGGTTTAGATCTAATTCCAACTTGTTTTTCTTGATGTTCAGAGTCATGCTATTGTTCATCTATGATTGGGCCTAGTTCATTATTCTTGTTATAAGATGTATGGATTTACTATCGTGCACCACTCTGCCATGTTTGGTAAAATTCTCAACAAATTTCATATAGAAGAGGGACTGACGCTTTCGCGCGCTTCTGGTGAGCGCCCAATTTAGGATTGATGATATGTCAGCGCACTTGGGAATTAAAGGGTTCAAAAAAGTGACTATATACATGCATCTTCAAATTGCTTACATAGCTCTAAAAATCCACATTGAGTTGAAATCAATCATGCATTAGTTGGTGGTATTGATCCAATATAGTATAAACATATAAACTCCAATCTACCACAATCCTTAAACTAATAGAGATGAAAGTGATTTTTTCACTAATATAATCATTAATTGGTTGCATGATAAATATATTTTTCTTCGTTGTAGAATAAGTATGTTTCAACCCTAAAATTTCTCTCTTCATTAGTTTAACAAAAATGCAAACATGTCTATCATATTTTATTATCACTATAATAGTTATACTCCATTTTGCTGCAAATGCAAGTAAAATGTACTTGTTAAAGGATTTTTACCCACGTTTAGAAAATTGGAAGGATTTCAAATTTCATCACCATGCTCACCCATTGTTAGGACATGCCATCATGAATAAATGTAAAACTAAGAAGAAGTTATTATATAACACCATAAAAATTAAGATGCGTCTCATCTCTAATATAATATATATGCCTAAACTTAGGTGTATCGCGCAAACTACTTTTTAAAAACAAAGTAGACTTATGTTTATATGTTTTCTTCATACATATCTTAATAATTGAATGAATTTCTCACTATTGAAAAAAATAAATAGTTGGTATTTCTGAATTTCCTGTTGTAACAAAAAAAAATGACATTTTACCATTTTATATGTTATTGGTTATTATATCGAAGCCATCTTCCTCTGAGAAAAAATTCATCAGGAAATATTTTTTCTTCTAGTGATATTCGATTGAGAGTATTATTTTATTAATAGTAACTAGTTTTAAAGGGTACCATACCCCATGGTACAAAAGGGCTCAAGAGCCAGATACAATAAGAGTGTAGCATTTTTTTTTTAAGACTGATGGAAACTACACCCCTAGAATAGAGCCTAGAACAACTACATAAAACAATAAAAACAAAGGCAAGGGCAACCTACCAGCATGGATCCAAAAAAATGATAGAACACAACAACACAACATTTGTTCATACACAGAAGATCAACTTCCCAACAACAACAACTAGGTTGGAGAAACAATATACCTGAAAGTGGATTTTTCTTTTTTGTGCACCGTTATCCAATCTTAAAAATCTTCCTCAACTAGAAGAACAACCTCAATAGTTTCAATCTGTAGATTTTTCTTTATCTCATGATAATGAGGAGGCATATTTTCCTTTTCGTTATGCGCGCAAGTGATTCCTCTTTGGTATTCTTCACATTCCCTCTAGTCATATTTTTGTAAGGGGCATTTCCAAAAGTGATTCGTCCAAATCATCATTTGAATCCAACTCCTCATTGGCATCAAAAACCAAATGTTCATGGAGGGGATTTTTCCACCAATTTTTTTTCTCATTTTTACACTTTTCTAGCCCAAAATCAACATCAATATGCCCTATAGAGAAGTACCTTCTACACCTGAAGGGTAAACCTTCATAGTCCAATGGATGAGTCCATGTTCTATTTCGCACTTTTAGCTCAATTTTTTCCGGAAGGTTAAAAGAAGTGTCCAGTTCAAAAAGGATCCTGACATATGTTGTATGGGTAAAATCCATAGTTTGAGAGTCAATGTAGAGAGTGTGGCCCAATACATTGCCAATATAAATAAGACATTCCTGGCTCTAGAATTGCAGGGGTAAATGTGGCAACCTTATCCAAATGGTTTTACGAGAGAAATAATTTGTGAGAGGGTTAAAAGAGGGGTACCAAGGCTTTATAACCAAGTATCATGATTAACAGACCCAAAGTTTACTCGATATTATATATTTATCTTTTTTTGAAGAAAAAGCCATAATAAATATTCCTTTAGCATAAGGGAATAAATATAACCTTTCAGAGAGCAGAGGAATCTAGTATTTGGTGATCTATTCATGTAGATCTAGGAGGCTGGGCCATAAGTTGGTAAATCTGTAGATCAATGCATGCTCCTGGTAGTAGCGCTCAGAGTCAAGTACTTCCTCTCCTAATGTGGTGCAAGAGTTAATGGTAGCAGGGGCCATAGAACTCCTTCTCTGGAGAATGTATTTAAATGAAGATGAGCCTTTATTATGACCCACAATAATAGAAGAGTTGTTTAGACCAGGCAATAAATTCCTACCATCACCCAGGGAGGGAACAAATCTGCTCACATCAGCAAGAAGATAGGTCAAAACCCTAGCAACAAGAGCTCTGGTCGTAACTATTTCAGGATGAATATCCTTAGAGGATAGTAGAGTGTCATGTGCACTTCCACCATTGCCATCAACATCTATAAAAAATAGACTGACAGTAGGGGTCAAGGAGGTATTTTCAATTAAAAGAGGGGAATCCCCTCTACCAGTGCTAGAAAAAGCACCTCCCCTAAGAACCTTTGGAGACAACAAAGAATGAAGTAGAGGTAGGGTCGGGACAGGTTCACCACCATTTTTCCATCCTCCTCCAGATCTAATACCAATATTAGGATGATATTCAAAACCTCCTATGATGCTCATATAATCCTTCATAGCTATGTTGTCCACATTCCCACACTGCAGAGATCCAACACTGCCGCCATTGCCGCCAGGAATAGGGTTAGGGCTCACAAGAGACCTTGATGAGCTTGAATCCTATCTCTCAGGCAGGTTCATAGAGAGATAGGTGGATTTGAACCGGCGACCTACAAAATAATAGGCAGGAGGCCTACCACCGTGCCACAACATTTATTTAGTTTAATTTTTATTGTTTTTAAATAAATATCCCCCCCTGTGAACATGCATGAGGGATAGGAAGAATGCTTGATGAGACCTTGCTTAAGAGTATTTACTGGGATGACAAATGAGATTTTACCATGTGAGTATTTACATTCGTAGTTAATATCTCTAATATTCACGATTGAGATTCACTTTTATGATATATATGCAAATCTTTGTTGTACTCTCACTTATCCATGATTCCCTATTTTATATATTTTTAACATCTTACATATTTTCAACTTCAGACATTTTTTTTCAACATTTGATGACTAATATTGACATTTTTACTATGACCATCGATTCAACATTCAAACATTTTAAGAGACTAAATATGTATGTTAATGGAGTTACATTTGTAAGATGTTGTAAAAATTTCTTAAAATAAATAGAGTCCCATGGACTGTAATGATGTTTGGTATATGTACAAAATCAGTCTAATTTTGAAAAGGACTTAAATTTTTTCAAGAAATGCAATCAACAAGTGTATAACCAAACTCCAAAATATTTTCTAGTATCCTCCCAACCTATGTCAAAATGGAAGCTTTAGAACAAAACATGAAAATCTATCCAAGAAAAATGGTAAATGATTTTTTTTTAATAAACAGTTGCAAGTTCTTATGTAGACTTATATGCAAAATGTAGAAGCATACACAATGACCAAAATTTGTTGAAAGTTACTTCAAAATTTTAGGCCATTGTATTAAGAAAGTGTTAATCTACACCCCATGAACTTTGTCCCATGCTAAAAAGGGAGCTTTAAAAATGGTTCAGTAAAATAACTCAAAAGAGATTTCATCAAATGATATCCCACGAATCCAAGATATGAAATAAAAGGATTTTTAAAGGATGTTCTCAAATTCTTTGGTACATAGCCTACTAATGAAAGCTTCAATTTTGTTTTATTAGTATGTAACCATGTGTATTTAGTGGATGAGGGTTGTAAATAATTTAATGGCATGATTGGATATTGTAATATCAATATATATATAATTGATCATTATATGTGTTGATTGTTAGCTATTTCAACGAAATTATAAATTTTATCATAAAAATGTTAGGCAATTTTGTGGTGGCTATGTGGATGTGTTTTCTTGGTGTCTGTATAACACAATACCAATAAGGAGTTAGATCCATGTAATATACGTTAATTGGAACATGCAATCAACATTATCTCTAAGCTTGATGTAAGGACAATTGTTGTGAGAGATGAAAATTAGATTCATCATTTGAAATAAGGATGTTATTTTTATGGAGGTACTTATAAGTAATTATATGTAAAGAAACATGTAAATATGTGAACTATAAAAAAGTGCACTATGTTAGACCTACATTGATAAAGAATGGGCCATGTTTTATATGCAGTTTCTGAAAAATAAATTTCAACGTGTTTGGAGATCTAGACCATTTAGTTGAACTGATAAAATTATGTGTAGACTTAGCAATATGCATTACTACCTATATCTACTAATTATGTGTTTCTTAAAACTGCAAGTTAGAAAATTTTAATTATAGAGGTGACATGACATTTAACAAATTTAAAGAAACATGTACAAATGTGGGATGATAAAGAGGACGAGCTAGAAAAAAGAAAGAGAAAAATGAGTGGTACACATAAAGGAAATGGAAAGATACTTGGCCATAAGGAAATGTGGGAGAATGGCTTACATTCAAGCCAATGCTTGGAGATGATGGAGAGATTGTTCCATGATGGTTCTTAACAGAAACATTTCTCATTTTGTATGGTTGTTTCTTCTAGACTAATTGTATTCTATTGTGGTTGCATTATGTCTGTCATTTTTGTAGATATAAGATTGTGTACATGTACAATTATATATGTGTGTGTATTGCTACATGTGTTACTCCTCGATAACTCACATTCCTTTTCTCTCAATATCTACCAAGATAGCTCAATTCCTGCGCTATCCTTCAATACATAGTTTTTCAAGTAGACAAAAGATAAATTTCTCTATGACATTATTTTATTTCCTATGAGAAGATGAATTGTCCTTTACTGATTGTATGATGTTATCATATTTATTTGTTGAATTGTTTTTTTATAGTATTGGCACACAGTGCACTAGTTACAATATCCTCATCTATATTAGAGCATAAGAACCTTTAAATTGAAATATAATTCGAATTCTTCATTAGTGTAACATTTTTATTTTATACATTTATCTTAAACACATCATTGTATTCAATTGTCTCCATTGCAACGTAAAAAAATCAATATTAACTAGCTCCGTTTTACACAATTATCACATAGAAATTCAGATCCCTTTCAGGCTGGAGGACAGCGTCACCAATTTTTCCTTTGAACGAAGTGAAGGAGGTCCCTGGAAGCTATGGCCTGCCCATCATCGGTGCCGTCCTGGATCGATTTGACTACTTTGTGGTCGAAGGCACCGAGACTTTCTTCAAAAACCGCATCGAGAATACAAGAGCACCGTATTCAGGGTGAATATGCCGCCTGGGCCTCCTTTGTTTCCAGATCCTCGCGTCATAATTCTGCTGGATGCCAAGAGCTTTCCCATACTCTTCGATCTAAGCAAGGTAGAAAAGAAGAACGTGTTCACTGGGGTCTACATGCCCAGCACAAACTTCACGGGAGGCTACAGGGTGCTCTCCTATTTGGACCCTTCCGAAGAAAATCACAGCAAGCTCAAGACCTTCTGCTTCCATGTCCTCAAGACGAACGCAGACAAATGGTTTTCCTGAATTTGAGCGGGCAACTGGAGATCTTTGGGCTAAGGTAGACAAACAGTTTTCCGAGACAGGTAAGGCAGATTTGATAGCGAGAACCTGCAAATGTGTTTTAATTTTCTGTGCAGGGCGGTGCTGGACAGAGATCCAGCTGCTCCAGGGCCTGCTAGCCTGGGAACGCAGGGTCCTTCGTATGTTGTGAAGTGGATAGGACTTCAGCTGGCTCCGATTGCAAACACGGGTGTCCTGCCAAAGATCTTGGAAGAGGTGACAATTCACGCCGTTCCTTTGCCGTTCCTTTGCCTGCTTGTGCGCGGCGATTATGATAAGGTTTACAACTTCTTCTGGACATATGGAAAGGCAGCACTGCAGCACTGGCGCGGCGGAACTGCAATTCGGATTAAAGCGAGACGAGGCGTGTCATAACTTGGTGTTCAATATATGCTTCAACACGTTCGGAGGTATGTTCGTTCTCTACCCCAGCATCATCCGCCACATTGCGGAGGCGGGGAAGGAGCTGCACGCTCAGCTGGCACAAGAAGTACGAGGGGCTATTAAAGAGAACCAAGGATTGAATCCGAGAGCACTGGAGAGCATGGCGCTACTGCGGTCGACGGTGTATGAAGTGTTGAGGATCGATCCGCCGGTGTCGTTCCAGTACGCACGTGCGAAGGAGGACCTGGTGGTGGAGTCGCACGATGGGCGTTATGCGTGAAGAAGGGAGAGATGCTTGGCGGGGGTATCAGCCCTTCGCTACGAGAGATCCCAAGGTGTTCCAGAATCCGGAGGAATTCCTTCCCCGGCGTTTCATGGGAGAAGGAAGGGGAGAAGCTGTTGAAGTACTTGCTGTGGTCGAATGGGCCGGAGACCGATGATACGAGTGCGCATAACAAGCAGTGCGCGGGGAAGGATTTCGTAGTGATGGGTATCGAGGCTGCTGGTGGCGCATCTGTTCTTGCACTACGACGCGTTCGAAATCGACCAATCCTCCACCTCCAAAGTGGTATTTACATCGCTCCATCAGGCTACCAGCCTGATCGAACTCTGTACTTAACCTCTTCTGCGGAGCTGCACTGTTTGGTATTTGTCGTCTCTGTCTATCGTAGATCTTTCCACCATTAAATACTAGCAAAAGCATCCATGGGTGCTCGTGAAGGGCCGATAGGCATTAGTAGTTATTAGAGTATATGTTCTTTAAAACGGTTTTAAAATAATGCTTTTTAAAAGTTCTGTTTCTGAAGTCCGTTGGAATGAAGCCATTACTCTATTGTCAAAGAGTGTTGTATCTCTTGCATGAAAATTGCAAGCATTTAGAGCTATATATACTGTGAGAATGACCCAAGAACATTCACTAAATTCATGTTCTGAATCAAATACTAGTCAAAAAAAAACAAAATGAAATACTAGTCAAAAAAAACAAAATGCATAGTTAACCTTGCGAACTCAATGTCACTTACTCCGTGGGCTTCAAGATCCTGACCCAGATCTGAGCCCTCCATTCAGTCCGCATCAATCTGAAATTCCTGCAAACCAAAATTAAAGAATAAATCAATTTAGGTAGAAATTTAGGGAGTCGGGGACCTACTAAGCAACTGCACTATTTTATTGTATGAATAGTGGAAATTGGAACACTAATGACGTATGCTTTTTTATTTATGGTGCATTTTGGGTGAGGCAATTGGGCCATATTTCAAAGATTTTATAAACCTGGGTAACACAAGAAAGTAACCATGTTTCTAACACCACAACCTTGCCACATTTGATCTGGTAGTATGGAAAACAGATAAATTTAAATGCAAATTGATCCACTGAAGAAATAACCAGTTTCATTTTACCAAGCAAATACATAACATCATTAATATAGGAAGAAATTGTTCAAAAGATGAGAAAATGGGTCACCCAAAATACCCGAAGTAGATTACAATCCGGCATTCAAATAGAATAATTCACTAGAAAGAATGTGATATTGGGTTATACAATACTTGGCGATTGGGTTCCCAAACAAACAAACAACAATTCCCAAAAAAAAAAAATAAGTTTGACTGACGATTTTAACATCTATGCCCAAACATTTCCATTTCTACATAATAATATGGTAAAACTAAAGAACACAGATATTAAATCCAGCCTATGTGGTAGATCTCATTGGTTCCCGTAAAACATCTCTCAATTTTAAGATGAATACCCCTTCGAATTAGACACCCAACATTCTAGACAAAGAATCTCTAACTACATTAGTGCAAGCTCTTCTCATATGCATTTATTTCTCTAAATCTTATGAGTTAGGGCGTACAAATTAGCGAAAAAAAGGATTTTAAATTAAAACATTTCGAATTAGAAGAATCAAACCTAGGACCTGTGGATGCACCAGGATTTAAACAAGGATAATAGTGTTTATAAAACAGAGCTTCATAAATGGTGGAGGTACATTTAAACAACACTCTTGTTTCATCATAAATATTGATAATACAATATTTATGGTGGTCACGATTCATGATCCAGACATACTTTCTAGTAATGTTTTTCAAAAATTCAAAGAGTTGTGTGAATAGAACCTACTATGTCTCAACTAACCTTCTTCTTGAGGCCAGATATCCTTGGCTTGCGTCCATCGAAAGGAGATTTTCCTTTCCTAACCAAATCAAAAATCACCATTTTTTCATTTCATCTACACATGCATTTGCAAACAAAACCCACATCAGACATTAAAATAACTACTAAACAATTTTTTGTGTGAATTCAAACTAAAATTGAATCAAAACCGGATCGGCATGATGACAATATAAAAAATCTACAAATTATAGATGATTAGAAGCACATGTTGTTCAAAGCGCGCTAAAGCTGGGCTTCAATATCATCAACAGTGGATCCGTACTGGACTCTCCCTCGAGCCCTGCTGCAGCCGAGGCTTTCCCAAAGGCAAACACTGTTTTCAGCTTTTTACACACTCTCCAATATACGATGTGAAATAAATTGGACTGATTTAACAATTTTTCAATAAAATATTGACAAGTAAACTTACTCATTTAATATATATCTAATAAAATATTAAACAGCCACCTGCACATATTTATTGGCGGATGCAAAGAAATTACTAAGTGAAATTTGTTTCTTTTCATATATACTGCTGTAGAAATATTGGCCTCTCTAAGAAGTGAAACTGCCAGGAGAAAAGGATTCACAGGTATGTAATATGTTACAAATTTTATAAAAAAAAATTTCATCACATATATGCTGCTGTAAATGTATATTGTTGTTGTAATTATATATTATAGACTTATTTTTATGTAGTATAAAAGAACAATTTTACAATTAATACATTTAAAATCTATTCATGATTTTTACAAATTTTGCATATCTATAAACTATTGCAGGGTATTAATATTGAAGTTGAGCATGGATAGAGGACCACATTTACCAATAGATTTAAATAATGCAATTGATGTTGAAGAACTTTATAATACTCCAGAATTTGGTCTTCATGTTAATCATGGAGTTGATAGTTTTCCAAAACAAGACTCAGAAATTGAGGAAATCACATCTTTAACTCAAACATTTGAGAATGACACTACTAATGATGAGATAAAAAAAGAATTCAAAGAGGAGCTTTGGCCAAAACAAGCTATGAAAGAATTGATTTTAAATTTTGAAGAGGTGTATGAAAATGTAAATCATGGAAACCTTACAAAACGACATTGGGAAAAAGTGGTAAATGTTGTAAATGTTAGGTGTGGAACATCGTTAACAGGGATTCAATGTAAATATAAGTGGAACCAGTTGAGGAAGACCTTCAAAAGAGAGAAACAATTGGAAAACACCACAGGGGCACCACCTTCCACATGGATGTTTTATGAAGACATGAACCGTATCATAGGAAAAACACCGAAGGTGATTGGTCTTCCGAATGGATACAATGGAAAAGAATGGGTTAATGTAAGTGCAACTTCATCAGATAAAGATATGAAAGGAAAATCAAATGAAGGGAGCTCATTCATTAATATTGAAGAAGAGGGTGCAAATCAAGAAACTTCATTGAACAAATTGGGGGTGGAGGGAAAACGTATAAAAAGAAAAAGGACATCCTTTGAAGATTTGGGAGAAATAATGGAGAAAGGATTGCATCATTTCACTCAAACAATGAAAGAAATCGAAGAAGGAAGAATGCAACTCGAGCGCAAAAAAATGGAAAAGATATTGGACGTACAACTTCAAATAGCAAAGCTTTTTGCACAGGTAAACACTTTAACTTATTCATACACAACATTGGTCCACAACTTCAATAGATATTATATATTATTTTACAAATAGTACATCATTGCTCCAAACTAATATGATATTGTCTTTGTCCATTCCCCAAATATAATGTCTCTTTGTGCCTTTCCTTGTTCTCTTTCCATTGATTGACTCCGCAATTGAGTTACAGAATTGGGATATGAATTTACCTGGATTTCTGGTTCATCTGCATTGTTCATTTGTAAAAAATTATGTAGAACACAACATGCCACTATGATTTGGGGAGCCTTATCCATCTCTACACCTACATCTTGAAGAAACCTCCATCTCCCTTTTAGAATACTAAATGCATTCTCAATCTTCACGCGCCCTCTAGATAAGTATTTATCAAAAAGAGTATGCATTGGAGATAGATTGTTTTTATATGGCTTCAATAAGTAGGGAGAAATAGGATAAGCAGAATCTCCAATTATTTGGGGAAAGATTATGCTTTCTCCAATTTGAAATGTAGGGGATGCCAATACTTCTCTAACTTGTAATCTTCTTTTTATTGCAGAGCAATTCCAATGTTCAGCATCATGAGTGCCACCAGGAGCATTAACACATACATCCCAAAATACTTTTTGAGCATCACATATTCCTTGCAACAAAACACTATGGAAATGATGTTGGTTTACGTAGTTCATAGGAGTATAATGTTGTTCAGGTCTATATGATAACTTAATATGTGTGTCATCTATTGCACCACATATCATTGGAAGTAGAGTTAAAGTGTGAAACTCACTCAATATTTTTTGTAACCTAGTGCTAGATGGAATGCTTATATACTCATTTTGCAGATGTTGAAGGATAATATTTACAATTACCATGGTGTATTTTCTCACTGTAGATTCTCCTATGCAATACAATTCTGCTATTATATGTGTAGGAGTTCCTTGGGCAAGGCGATGCAAAACTACACAAAGAGATTTTTTAGGATGTATTGGTTCTCTAACAAAATGAGTTGTGTTTGCACTTGGCATATGTGGTTCTATCTTTGACAAAAGGATTTGAAAAAGTGGAAAAGACATTCTATAGTGACGATGATATAAAATGTCTCGATAATTTGGTTGTTCTTCCCATGCTTGTTGTTGTATTAAGTTCCAAAATGTGCATTGTCTTGGAAACATCCACCACTCTCTATCTCTTTTGCAGGATAATGATTCAGAATTTCTGAGTACAAATACCATTTGCATGAAGTAGTTGAGAAACATGCTCTGTATGTTTGATGAATCTAAAGAAAATGAAGAGCCGGTAATTTCTCTTAACAAATCCATCCAAAATAAAATAAATTTTGGGTCCATTGCATTTGAAGAATGATATTTCCTACACATGAAAATTAAATTAATGTTAGAGATTTACATTTAAAAATAGTTTTGCAAGACAAAGCTATTTTGCAAACAATGTAACATATTTTCATCAATCAATTCTTAATAGTTGAAAAATAAACTAGTTACAGATTTTACAACAGATTCTTATTATTTTGTCATCTATCTAACATCTATAAAATTTGTATTCATTTATAATTTTATCGGCAAGATTATTTTTATTTTTATCAAGATAATTTCTTTGTTGTGGTCCTAAATACATTTATCACTGTTTTTTATTACTGAGATAATTATGTGTAAATTTAATGGAAACCTAGTGTGGTCCATTTTTGTGTTTACTTTTGTATCTGATTAACATTAGTGTAAAGAAATTCACTAAAAAAACAAATATATGCAAAATAGCATGATTAGAGTTTTGGGGAAATACCAGAAGGAGAAGTTTTTCCAACTTTGGGACACAAAGCATCAAGTAAGCATTTGCCTCTGCCTCTACAGAATCAACTTTATACCTATAAAATCAAACAATATTTTCAATTTTTGTTGTCTTTATATTTGTACAGAATCTGTATAATGAAATCAAAAGACTGAAAGAAGAAAATGAGAAGCTTAAGAGTAACTTGAGGTAATATAGAGTAAAAAAATTTGGTGTAAGGATTCCATGTAATTCTTCAGCTCTAAAAATTAAACCAGATCATAGACCAGTACCTGTAACTTATGGCTGTGTATATGATTTTTGTACATCTTCATACCTCTCAGGTTTAAATAAGCTTGTTTATATAGTTTTTCTGTCTCATGCATTGTTATTTTGCCGCAAATATTCAAAAGAAAACAGTAATTTTTTAACCCGCAAATATTCAAAAGAAAACAGTAAATTTTTATTAAATTTTGGTTGATGTGATGGAAACAATGAAAGGCTGGGCTTGGCGCCTTTGCATGTGCGTTAACAGGGGGGTCAGGGCCATGTTGACATCAACAAATGAGCCCCGACTTTGGGCTTTGATTTTGCACCATGTGCGCAATACATCAACCTCATTCTGACACCCAAGTCAAAATCAAGGACACAAATTTGAATCTGTGTTAAAATCTAAACAGTGAATAGTGCTCCACATCGATGCAATAGTAGCAAGATTTCTGTCAGGACAGGGTAAGTCACATCCACGATAGTCTGGAAGGAGACAACTCCTCGTGGAAAACATTTATGGTAGCACACAGAAGACGTGGGTTCCCTCTCGAGACAGTCATGACTCACACAGTTTAAGAGTATGCAACAAACAGGTCTACAACCTGATCAGTTTACATTTGCCAGTGCATTTCTGGTCTGTGCCAAAATACGAGCTATAGGATACTTATACAGATTTATCGAACAGGTCTTATTTAGCCCTTAATAAATGAGAGATGGGTTTAACACAGTCCCCCTAACGACTTACACATCACAGGAAATTTTTCCCAAAAAATCTTTGTATGGAGCCAAATAAAACTTTAAAAATTGCGATGTATTGGCGGATCTGTAACCCTATGAACCCTTAAAACCTTAAGGGAAGAGGGTTTTCTTTATTTTTTGGGTTTTGGTTTACTATGGGGTAGGGTGTTTCATCTGTAACTACTCTTGGTGAAGGTCCGAGTCACTAGCGCCTCTCTGTGAATGCGGGGCTAATATATCGATGGCATCCCCTTCGATAATTGTTATAATATTGGCATTGGATCAAATGTACAAATTGCAATGGTATAAATGCAGCAACGAACTACATTTACAATAAACCTTTAACATAATAATATATGTTATTCTATGAATTGTGTCTACATGAATATATCTGTTCAGTTTGGAGCTCAATTTTAATTTTTTTAAAATGTATTATAATATGTAGAAGTTACTTAAATGAGTGGACTGATATATCTATGACATCCCCTTATTTTTTCATCCCTCAAAATCATCCTCTTCCTAGACTTCCCCTTCGACGTTTGCATTGCACATTTCACGTGTGATTGCTAGTTATATTCTTGAACATATATTCAAAATACTAATATAAATGACATCAGTGTTTCTTTATTTTTTAGCAGTATTATAAACTGTTGAGAATTTTCCGTTGCCAAAAAAGGTATGTGATAGTCATAACTAGCGATTTACACCCTCGTCTCATTGAATAAATTCCTCAAGGCCCCATGTTCAAAAATTGTGAAAATTGATAGATTCTGTTGAAGGCGTAGCATATACAATTGAAGGATCATACAACAAGAAGTCAACGACCGAGGATCATTGAAACAATCACTCACGACCATACTTAGCAGTATTGATATATATTTAAGCTAGCAATCGTACGTGAAAGGGGATCTTTTAAAGGATTCAAATTAGAGGTAGATAAACAATGGGAGGGGAACAGGGGTGAAGAAGAAGGGGTTAGAGTGTGGAGAAGTGTGAGAGTGAAAAAAAAGGAAAGGGGAAATTATGTGAATCTTGGAGCAATGTGAAACTCAATTTCGTCTAACTACCCCCGCGGTGTGACAAATGTTCAATATGGGTAAGTACAGGAAGTTGATGGACAAATATGGGGTCATCCATGGACGTCATATTGCAAAAAATAGTGAAATTTCAAATTGTAGGGGTTATTATGTTAAATACTGAACAATTACATTAAAAATAAAACTCTGAATATAATATTGAAATCATTCGGGATAATATTCAGGAGGGAGAAGTTACATATATATAGGATGTTTTATTCCTATGATGAAGGAGATAAAACCAATCCAACAATCACTCCACTTATCACTCCAGCAATCTGTCAACCTTCCACAAATCTCTCCCAAATCACAACTCACTCAACTTACTCTAAAATAAGCTACGTGAGTTGTTTCTCACAACTTCATAATAAAATCTATTATGAATATGAGTTGTCTTAATACAACTCATTATTAATAATTGTAGAAACCTAAAATTGGTTATCCAATTTAGTGTCCCTCGTGCGCGTTTGCTCTCTCAGGTAACCTGGGGCATGTTTATATCACCACTATCCCCTTGGGGTATTATTCAATTTGTGATTTAAACACCTATCCTAAGTTTAATTCACCCCATTATGTTTTACCCATGAGTAATTAAATATTAACTATTTAACTACACCTTTTTACATGTATCCTAACCACTTATCTACCCCATATCTATTCTATCCATATATCCCCCCTATTTCTTCTCCTCCCAAACCAAGTAGCAGGATATTTCCTGTATTTGAGGTGGAGGGATCACTCTTATCTTTTTAGAAATCGCTCCATTTGGCCATCTCGGGAGTCTATTCCATGATCGGCGTGGACCAGTACTCGGTTGATGCCGATTTTTCAGAACGGCGCTGATTACAAATAGAGGCCCAGAACTCAGTTCTGAAGGGACACAGATTGTAAGAGAGAGAACGATAGATTTTTGAGCATCAAGTGTGAACATTATCTATCGAATGAGAGTGAATCTTGTCCAAATCAATCCCTGAGAGGAGCACCGTTACTCTGCTCTTATCACATCAACATCGCACGTCTCCATTGATTTTCTGGTGACTCTGTTCCTGCACCCAGCACAGGTGGAGTCTTGCCAATATCTCTCCGGCTTCTGCAGATCTAGTAGACGTTGCCGATCTTGCCTTCATTTTTGATTCCCAAATCTTCTCACACTTTGTCTCAGATCGACGCCAATCTATATCAGTCAACACCGATCTGAACTAGTCGACGCCGATCTATATCAGTCGACACCGATCTGAACCAGTCGACGCCGATTCTACATAATCGACGCCGATCATCCTGCAGACAGGTAAAACGGACATAGGTAACACAAATCCAGCTTTGTTTTCACAGTTCCCTATTTTCTGTTGCTTTCTGTCTGCTGTTTAGATTCTGTTTATTACTTTGATCAGAAAATCTAGTCTTGTACGTACATATTTTATCATGTATGCTTCTTTACTTAATTGAAAACGTGGACTGACATCTGCCGAGGGAGCTTATCTCTTCCCAGACCCGCTTCTCAGGAATTCCACCTAAATATCTTTTAACATGGTCTTTTTCTGTCAGGCATCGGTGTCTCACAGGTTACTTGGATCTACTGTGCAGAATCGCTCGTGTGCGCCCGTCTTATCTACATCGGCTTCCTTATCCATCTACATCTTCGGATCTTATCCATCAGGTATCAATTTCATTTGAGTTTTTCAAGGTTTTTGTGTTTATTTTGGTACATTAACTTGGACAGGTAACAAGTGCGAAATTCTTGATCAACATTCTGGCACGCCCGGTGGGACCCAACCAAAGTCCCTTATTGGTAAGTTCATATTTTTTTTTTTAGTTTTGAGCTTTGTTCTTTTTCTTCACTGATTTTTATCAGTTCTGCTTGAGCATTTCCTTTCATCGTTTCAATCTTTCTCTTTATGCGAAATTGTTATTTCCTTGAAATTTTTCTAGTTCCTTAAAATAGAAATTTTCGTTTCACCATTATCTGGATATATCTTTCTGGATTTTGTTTGGTGTTTGCTTAACCTTTTCTTGCGGAGCACTTTTCTTGTTCGTGGCATTGTTTGAGGGTAAGAGCTCAACAACATACTTTTTGAAGTCCACACATCTTGGAGAGCTAAATCTATAGGTATTTCTCTTTTACGGTGTTTTCTCCTTTTTAGGAACTAAAAAAAAGATAAAAAAAACAAAAAATTCTTTGTTTGTGGTCTATCACATTCGAACATTTCAATTTTTGGTGCTTAACAAGAATGTAATTACATTTGGGAAAGAATCTGTTTGACTTGTCTTCATCGAAATCAAACACTTCATTTTTAAGTGCTTAAAAAAGAACTTTTTCTTTGTCATTTCTGCTGTGTGTTTTTCATCTAGTTTTAATTAGGCTGGAAAATTGATCAAAATTGGTAGTGACACTATTTGATTTTTATTTTTCACCCTTTGCACACAAAGCCAAAATCACTAGGTATAAAGCATTTAAACAAAAATTCTTTCCCTGGCCTCGCCTACTTGGAAGTGACATCCAAGAGGAAGAGTCTACACGGTACTCGGGCCACGCTATAAATTCACGGAAGTTCTGGTATATATTGGCAAAGCACCTGACTCCCTTATCGCAGCGGTGTGTGAAGTGCGGGGGTAGGCCCCTATATCAAGCCACGTACCGGTCTTTTACTGAAGTGCCTTCGGGACTCCTCACCAAAACATCCCCCAAACCATCCTTAGTTTGGCTATCTGAGTATTTCCTATTCTAAAAGGCCTTCCCTAATATTCTCTTTCTTAAAAGCATAAAAACTTAAAAGAGATAATCACCTACGCTGCTTGAATTATTTTTGCATTAGTTAGGTCAATCTTATTTTCTGCTTGTTTATGATGGTCATCACTCGGTTACAATCTAGAAGAATGGCTCAATTAGCTCCTTCTTCCTCCGAGATCACCACTAGTGTGGATGTTTCAGCACCCCCCAGGTCTTCCTCGGGACCGCTGTTAGTTGGTTCCCCATCCTGGTCATATAATCCTTTCTATCAGGCCAAAACAACCCCATCACGTCCAGCTTCCCCCTAGTCCTTCAGAAATATCATCTGAAACTGACTCAGAGTATGTTCCTCGCGGGGATCTTGAATTTCAGGCGCTCCTCGATCGCAATCCGGTAGCCCTCATGGACTACCTAGTACACAAGTCTATTCAAATATCTGATCAGGGACCACCAATCCAGCAAGTGTATGATTATTCTCGTGAACCATCCCAGGCTTTTGTAGAACAATTAGCATCATTTTTCTTGCCTCAAGCCACGGAGGAGGGTGGCACACCTGTGCCTCCTTTTTCTCTTCCACCGACCATATCGACTAGTTCTCAAATAGTCTTACCTATTCCTAACGCCGCAATTACCTCAACTATTCCACAACTTACTTCTGAGAGGTCCTCTTCTCTGGCTATAATGAGTGTGTTTGTACACCCGCATATTGATGTTAATTCATCTATGCTGTCCATTGTGTCCCAGGGTCAGTACCCCTTTATGAGTCAAACCCCTTCGACTAGTCAGTTGGTTCCTGCTTCTCATCCTCCAGTGGGTTTTTCTTCCAATGTTCCAGCAACAGTGACCTTCACTCATCCTCTAGAATCGGTGCCCTTAATAACTAATCCATTAGTAAAAAGCCTCTTTGAGGTCTTGTTCCCCATCATGTCCAATCAAATCGGCACCCATGTTCCTCAAACTGTTCCGATTCCGTCAACAAACATAGGAGTCCACCAATCACAGGCTCCGTCCGTCATCCAACCTTCATTTTCTCAACCACTTATTATCTCATGGCCTACCTATACACAGGCTCCTTAATAGCAAATACCCCACCAGACGTCACCCAGAATGCCTGGTTACTCCTCTTATCATCCTATCAATCAACAGATGAATCCCCCATTGACACCTCAACAACATCCACCATTTGCTTCTTATGTAGGACATGCCAGTGTGCCTCCTCCTCAATCTGATGTGGTTCAAATTCTTTTGAAGAAAATCACAGACTTGGAAGCCTCCACCAAAGGGGCTTGTCCTTCATACTCTTTTGAAGAAGTTTGTAATGAACCCATTCACCCCTCAGTGGCCTTTAAGCCTTATCCTCCCCAATGGGAACTTCCTAAATTTTCAAAATTTCATAGTCAGGAGGACCCTCAACAGCATTTGCGATCATTCAAACATGCTTGCTACCTCATAGTCCAGGATCAGGAGCTTATGCTCCATACTTTTCCCATGTCTCTAGCAGGTCCTGCTTTAGATTGGTACAATAACATTCCTCAACATTCCTTGTTTTCTTTCTCTCAATTGGCCCAGATGTTTGTTGAAAAAATTTCAATAAATATCGCGCAAAAGATCTCGATTACAGATCTTTATAACATTCGTCAATTCGATGATGAGTCTATTGCAGACTTTGTCACTCGTTGGAGAGGGATAATAAACCAATTGTCTTTCTCCCTTCCTCAATCCAAACAGATCAAGTTGTTTACTCAATCTTGTGCTAATCATATTTCTTCCACTTTAAGGATCTAGACCTTTCATACATTTGAAGAATCCTTTACGATGGCACGCAAACTTGAGTCTCGCGCCATTGAAGAAGGGAAGTTAAAACTTCGCTCTAAATCTAAACCAGATTTTTCTCGGTTTACCAAATCAAATCCTTCCACTTCTAAAGACAAGAATCAAGGATCCACCAACGCTATCGTATTAAAAACATCACGAGCCGATAACACTTCTAATCAAACACCATGAAGAGACTCCTCATCTTCTCGAAAAGGGTCCTTGTCATCTCGATCTTTCACTTCGTTGGGGGAATCATATGCTTCTATCCTGGAAACAATGTTGGAAGTCCACATGATCGAACTTCCCCCCATTAGGAATATTGATGAAAGCCAAGAACGTCCATTATGGTATAGGGAAAATGACTTATGTCATTATCATAGAACTAAAGGTCATGACATTGAATGATGTCAGACCTTCAAAAATCTTGTCTAGAAATTCATTGATAAAGGCGAGCTCATTCTGGATAACCCAGATGCTCCCCCAAATCAAGCACTGGATGTCTTTAAACAACCTTTTCCCAATCATTCCCCGAACCATGATGCTTCAGAGTCTCAAAAACCAAACACTCATACTATCAGCTTCATCTCTACTGAAGAATCTTCTTCTAAAACTAAGCCATCTGTGAACACATCGACCGAATCAGAACCTCCTTCCGCTTTGTTAATCGTTGGGATTCCACCATCTTTGAATATTCCAACATTGTTAGATATGGATTCACCTCTCTCTGCTTCTTTGTCTGATCTTCCATCCATACCCGAGACAGTATCATCCTCATCTGTCTCATCATTAGACATTATTTCAATTCTCGAGGCAATTACATCCCTTCGAGTTTCCACCGTGGATACATCTACTTCTGTTTCTCCCATTTTTGCTGCGACTATGCCATTGGTGAACGTACCTATAGTTGTGCCGACTTCAACGGAAGCGTCTTCAATTTTGACTCTTCCTATTTCCTTTCCTACAGTAGTTTCACCCATAATTACTATACCAGAAGCAGTTCCCTCGCAAGGAACTGCTTCTTCATCACTCACTTCTTCCATCACAAATGCTACTGTGCTTATTAAGGAAAAATCTAAAGAAGTGGCACCAACACCTATATGCTCGGTTCCTAAACTTGGACCGAGACAACCGAAATCTAACGTTGTGTCATCAGTACCTCCCCACTTGCTTCCCCCGAAAAGGTTATAATCATCTTATGTGGTTGAAATTGTCACCATCCCTGAAAAAGGAAAGCCCATATTTCGAACCATCAGGACTCTTGGTGCTTTCCTGCAAAAATCCCTCTCTGTGCCTCATAAAAGATTGGATTTGTCAGCTGAGAAGGTGTCTTCTTCTACAAACTTATCAAAAGCATCATCTTCTTCTACAACACATTCTTCACCAGCACCTCAAAAAGTGGACTTACCTACTAAAAAAAACGTCACCTCTTTTATCAGAATCATCATCTTTGTTACCAAAAACTAGGGCACCCTCTGTTCCTCCGATTATACCTACTTTGGGAGCTTCTCCCTCATCTAAATCGACATTATCTAAATCATCATTAGTTTCGACCAAGCAGCCTCCCTTATCTCTGAAGACCACAACACTTATCACATCTCCATCATCTTCAAAATCTATTTTAGGGGCTCCTCCTCCATCGAAATCAATCAAGTCTCACTTACTTCCATCTCAAGTGCCCAAGGCTGCTCCTCCAGATGTCCAGAAAAATAAGATGATCCCTTAAAAGACTGTCAAACCTAACATGTAGGTTCTTTTACCTCAGCAGTCTGTTAAAGTAAAAGAGGCGCCTTCATCATCTCTGTCCTCATCTTTGTCTACCGGGTTCTATACTGAAATCCTTCGCCAACTTATCCAATCTTCATCCAATCTCTTCCTCCGATTAAACCCTATAACCCTAAAGGAGTTAAACCTGCCTAGTTTTACTCTGATTTGATTTGTGCTTACCACCGTACCTCGGGTCATGATACCGAGGGATGTAAATCTCTTCAATCTGTCGTCAACAACCTTTTGGAAGAAAATGATATTTTGCTGGAGGAGGAGGAACAAGTATCTCCTATCATCTTAGCTCCATTTGAGCCCCAACGATCTACTCAGACCTCTACTTCTAGTGATTACACTCCAAATGATCTTCCACCTTCTCAAATCGACACAATTCATATCACCACTAGAACCCAACAGTATGATAATCCATCCTCATCTACAGGATCTCGACCACGGGTTGTCATTTCTGCAGCCCTTGAAGGAGTTCCTCCTTCCTCATTAGCCCTGAGACCTTGGGTCTCTATTCGTGCTGCACCTCGGGCTCAAATTCCTGTGTCAGTTGAGGAGAGTGTTATGAAACAACTCACCCAAGCTCCGGTCAAAATTTCTCTTTTTGACCTCATTCAATCCTCTCCGTAACATCGCCAGGCTTTGATTGATAATCCGCGTCACATTGTAGTGAATTCAGATGAGCCCCAGCCCTTCGAGATGGTTGTTGGATTGAATAGACCATTAACCACCATTTCTTTTGAAGATTCAGAAATTCCTTCCCTTTCTTCCGAGGATTTGGAGGCTCCCCTCTTTATCACAGTCCAAATCGACAACACTACATTAAAATGCATTATGATCGACAGTGGTGTTGCACTCAATGTCATCTCCTCGCACACATTCGAGCAACTTAAGTTACCGAAGAACGTAGTGTCACCCCCGCCTTTCGCTCTTCGATCATTTAACGATCAGCTAGCAGTTACTTTAGGAACTGTTTTCCTACCCATTCGAGTAGGTAAGAAGCTGCTTCACGAACTCTTTTACATTGTTGAAGGGAAATTCCACTATAATATGATCCTTGGACGCTCCTGGATTCGTGCAATGCATTGTGTCCCATCCACCCTCCATCGATGCTTAAAATATCAATACGAGGGCAAAATCTATACTCATCCAGGAGATCCTTTTCCTTCCACGCAATGCGACATGACCATAGGGTCTGCCCCTCTAAAGGAAAACACTTGTTCTCCTGACGGGGCCTCATCTTCTTCCATACCTGCAACCAAACTACCAGATTTACAATATTTAGAAGAGACATTGCAGCGTTTCTCACTGGGAGAGCTTCCTCTCCTTTCTTTTGATGCCCATCTCAAACCTAGTGAGTATGGTAGACCAGACAAACAACCTAAATATCAGCTAGGTCTTGGTCACATCGTCACCATTGGTCTACCCAATCAATAGACTAATTTCATTTACGGTGGTCTTGATACGCCTCACTATCACCCAGATTATTCTCCTAGGGCCAAACCTTATTTAACAGGGTTCGATTGTCTACAGAATCCCACGTTTGCAAAAACTTATTTATATCGATGCACATGGAAGGGCTTTGGCTTGGGTAAATATGAACAAGGTGTGCATGACCTCGCGTCCATTCCAACTCTCAAGCCACATCAAAAATTTGGTTTAGGATTTAGACCTCTTTCAAAAGCCACCGTCACTGTTCTCGATGAGCCTCTTCCTATTGAGGAACCATCTTCTCCCGCTAGGTCAGAAGCATCACTAGATATGGATGACGCCATTTCCATCCCGTCTAACTTTTATTTTTAGTCAATACCATTTCCTTAGGGCCACTAGTCTATAAGACTAATGACAGGTCCACTTCCATATCGTTAATTTTCCCTGAAATAGTTGGAGACGACTCTCCTACTATCAACACTATCCACTGTGTGGATGATGATTCTTTCCTCACCTATCTAGGGGCAGAGGATTCCTATCTTCCTAAAACTATTCCTTCTGACATGTCTACGCTTCTCAATGAAGCCACTATCGACCTTAATATAGGGACTTCTAAAGACCCTCGCATCATTAAGGTCGGACAATCCCTTAATCCACAGGAGTTAGGAGACTTTACCACTTTTCTTTCCAACCATCATCAAGCCTTTTCTTGGGCATATGAGGATATGCTAGGACTCGATCCCGATATCGTGGTCCACAATATCGTTACTCTTCCCGACATCAAACCGGTTAAACAAAAATTACGTAAAAATGCACCCTAGAGTAGCCCTTCTTGTTAAAGAAGAATTACAGCACTTGCTCTCGGCTAACTTCATCCAACCCATTGATTATCCACAATGGGTTTCCAATGTAGTACCAGTAACTAAAGCTACTTGGAAAATTTGAATTTGTACCGACTTCTGGGATCTTAATCTTTCTTGTCCAAAAGATGATTTTCCTCTACCTAATATCGACCAACTTGTAGATTTAACTGCAGGTCATGAGATGCTTTCTCTTATGGATGGTTTCTCTGGGTATAATAAAATTCTCATCACACTAGAAGACCAACATAAGACTTCTTTCATAACTCCTTGGGGGACCTTTTGTTATCGTGTCATGCCTTTCAGTCTTAAGAACGCAGGTAGCAACCTATCAACGAGCAATGACCTACATCTTCCATGATCTCTTACACAAAACTGTGGAAAGATTACGTCGACGATCTCCTCAGTAAATCCAAACGTCGTCAGGATCATCTTTTCATTCTTGCATCTCTCTTTGAGAGGCTTATTCACTTTTGTCTTTGTTTAAATCCATCTAAGTGCGTGTTTGGCATTCTCACTGGTAAAAATTTTAGGTTTTAATCATTTCCATTAGGGGTATTGAAGTAGACCCTGCAAAAATAAAAGCTATCCTTGAGATGCCTCCCCCCTTCTAACTTAAAGCAACTCCATAGTCTCCAAGGACATCTTCAATCAGTGCGTTGTTTTATCTCACAATTGTCGGACCGTTGTCAAACTTTTCATCATCTCCTCTATAAGAATGTTCATTTTGAATGGGTATGAGCATTGCCAAAAGGCCTTTGATGATCTCAAAGCTTATCTTCTTTCTCCACCTGTGCTTACACCTCCACGCGAGGGGGTGCCTTTTTATCTTTATATCTCTGTGACTGACCATGCTTTGGGAGCCATGATCTCGCATCGGGACGCTTGTGGTAAAGAACAAGCTGTCTATTACATCAGTCGCACCCTCCATGACTATGAAACATGTTATTCCGAAGCTGAAAATCTGTGTTGTGCTCTCTTCTTTGCAACTTCTAAGCTTCATCATTACCTCCTTAATCACAAAACTTACATTGTCATAAGTGTCAATCCACTCAAGACAATTCATGTGAAGCCTTATCACAATGATCGTATCACTCGTTGGCTCATGCTTATGATAGAATTTGATCTCAAGTTTATCCCGCAAAAGTCTATCAAGGGTCAGGTCATTGCAGATCAATTAGCTGATGCTCCTCTTCCAGACACTCAAGTCCCCCTTGCTCAATTCCCCGATGAATATATCCAACAAATTGATTTTGGTCTGTCTCCATTTAAAGTAAAGCTCTTCTTTGATGGATCCAAATGCCAGCAAGGGGGAGGTGCAAGTTTCGTGATAATTCCTCCTTGGGGTACGCCTATCCCAGTCGCACACAAACTAAACTTTGAGTGCACCAATAATATGGCTAAATATAAAGCTCTTGTCTTGGGTCTTCAAAATGCCATTAATCTCGGCGCTCGTCATATTGACATCTTTGGTGATTCTGAACTCATCGTTAATCAAGTCACGGGTGTCTATCAATACAAGAATGATATCCTTCAAAAATATCATGATATTGTTCTCGTTCAACTCCAATCTTTTGATAAATTCACTATCTAAGCTATTCCTCACACTGCGAATCGATTCGCAGATACAATGGCTTTGTTAGCCTCACTTATCCCACCTTTTACCGAGGACTCGCGACTTTATGTGGCTGTGCAACGATTAGATCAACCATCTCATCTTAGGCAACTAACTTCAATCCATGTTGTCGCAACCCATACTCATGATGAGTGGTATCAACAGATCGTTGATTATCTATCTCATTCAGTGCTTCCTCCAGATCTAACTTCCAATGGTAGAAGATCTTTTAACCTACGTGCTAATCGCTATACTATTCTAGGCGGGATCCTCTACAAACATGGCTTTGATGGCATTTTGCTTCGGTGCCTCAAAACCCTTGAATCATCTAAAGCTATCCAGGAGGTCCATGACGGTATCTGTGGTGGACATTTTAGTGGCTTGGCCATAGCTAAACGCATCTTACGTTTGGGATATTATTGGCCTTCTCTTAATCGAGATTGTTGTGAATACACTAAGAAATGTGTCAAGTGTCAACAACATTCCAATCTCACACATATCCCTAGTCAAGCTTTACAACCTACAGCGGATTTGTGGCCTTTTTCGCAATGGGGTCTTGATCTCATTGGTCTCATCAATCCCCATTCTTCACAGTGTCATCATTCTATCATTACTGCCACTGAATAATTTACTAAGTGGGTGGAAGCTATCCCTCTTTATTCAACAAAAGCTAAACCCATAGTTGATTTTGTCTATCAGCACATCATTTGTCACTTTGGTGTTCCACACAAACTCATAACAGATAACGGTAAGTATTTCAAGAATGGTGATTTGCAGAACCTCTGTGACACTTTCAATATCAAACTTAGATTTTCTTCTCCATACTATCCTCAAGCTAATGGCCAGGTCGAAGCTTCCAATAAAACTTTGCGTAATATCCTCGCAAAGGTAACTAGTCGAGCTGGTAGGGATTGGCATTTACATATCCCTTTTGCTCTCTAGGCTTATCGAACTAGCATTCATACTCCTACTAGTGCTACTCCCTTCTCTCTCGTATATGGGTCTGAGGCTGTTCTTCCTTTGGAAGTCCAAATCCCATCTCTCCGTGTTTCTCTTAGAGAATTTGTCTCTGATGAGGGCTATCGTCAAAATCGTCTAGCACAACTTGAATTATTAGATGAGCGGCGTCTCAACGCTCTTGAACATCATCAAGTCTATCTTGAGCATGTCAAACGTGCTTACAACAAACACTTACAGCACTGTGACTTCAAAATTGGTGATCTTGTTCTTAAAGAAAACCAAAATGTCACTACACTCGAAAGGAGTCAGCGTGGTAAGTTTTCTCCCAACTGGATGGGTCCATACGTTATTACTCATAAATATGGGTCGGGGGCTTATCGTCTATCTTCCATGGATGGTATACCTGAAGTGGAACCTCTTAATGCCTTGCATCTACGGCCCTTCTACTGTTAAAATATATCTTACACAAATCTAGTCGCAAGACAGATCTTTCATCCCTCTAACAACCAGTCATATACTTTCATGGTGATTCGAAACTATGTGGTTCTCCGCCTATTGTCTTTTTTACCTTAAATATGAGTATTGCGGCTCTACTTATAGCATTTTTCTTCTGGATATGTTTCTCCTCATGGCAAGAATACCTTAATCACCGCTTCATTTGTCCCAAGTGCTTATCTTAATCGGATCTACTCGGGGCATGAGTGCGTTCTCTTTATACGTTTTCTTCCCCTCTATCTGATCTATCTAGGTCTAAACTCAGCTTCTTCCAAAAAGTTTTTCAAAAAAAAAAAAAAAAGATAGACTGATCCCTTGAAGGACAGCTATCCATACAATCAAATGAATCAAAAGATCTAGACCATGCCCTCGAAGGATGGCTATCATTAAAATTCAAAATACAGACCGCTCCCTTGAAGGACGGCTGTTTCTCAAAGGAATACTCAAGGATTCTTGCATTGATCAGCCTTTCAGTCATTTTATACACTTTTTAGTATCACTGAAAGACTTCCCGTATTGATCAGTCTTTCCATATCTAGCAAACTTCCCGCATTGATCAGTTTGCTTTTTTTTACCAGAAATCATGAAGCTGAGATATAAGACCTTTTTCGATCATATGGAGAATCCTATTTTCCCAGTATGAACATGTATTATGTCCCTTGTAAATTTTGACAAGATACCTACTTACTGCTCCTTCCGTTTCCCTCCTAAATCTGGTTTGCGGCTAGTTAGTGTTAGGTTTATTTTAACCTCATATAGGGCTTTGTATGCATGATCTTTTGGTTTCCTATCCAGATTCTATTTATAGTCGGTTGGGAGCCCAACTTATCATTTTTCTTCTTATCTGGGTGTTTTTCCTTTATTTTTAATCAAGGTCATTTTCATTACGTCCTTGGATCTCATAGAGATTATTTCCAATTATTTCATCTAGTTAAATTAACATTTAACATGTTAGGTTAATCAAACTCTATCATTTATCTAATTTCATCTGATCTACTTTGTCCAAAACACATCTCATCACCTCTATTATAAACACATGTGGGTTTATCTATCTATTTTCATCAAAATTTAATTAAAATCTCAAAAATATCAAATCCATTCCAACTATCAACTCCCACCTATCCATCACATCATCTAAACACTTGCCCATCCAAGTAACATTCCATCTATCTATATCTATTTTCTCATCCAAATTAAATCCACATATAAAATCACATCAAATAACATCTATTTATATCCTCTACATCTATGTCTATCCCATCACATCTATTCATCATCTATCAGTCTATGTCTTTATCCATCATAATTACACTACATCTATCCATGTATATCAAAATTAAAAGCATGAGAACAATTATATGACAAAGGAAATGATGAATCTATATATATACATGAGTGTCTGTACAACAAGAAAATGGGTGGTTCTCAATCAAGCCATCTATAAAATGCCTTCCAATCGAGGCTACATCACTACATTGATACAAAATACATCAATCTCTATATCGTGAAATCTGATACGTGGAAGACACTATCTCCTCCACCCTCCTCTGGACCAGGCTGTCTCTCCTGGCTGCCACATATCGAGCTAGACGCACCTTCTGCTGGAGGCCTCTACCCACCTTGATCTCTCCCGATGCTCCCTCCCTCTGATGCCCCGCTCGCTGTGGCTGTCGCTGATCTCCTCCTCACCCCGTACCGAGGCACATCTGGGGCATGCTGTGCTAGGACATCCTCGTAGTATCTCACCTCTGCGAAGAGAGAATGATATGTACTCCAGCGTCATCATCACTGTCTGTGGAGGGTGGGGCCTCTCTTAATGGATTTTCCGGGATCAAAATCGGTTGATCAGTCTCTCTGCTGTCTTGCCTGTAAGGCCTGTAAGTAGTCGGCACTATCTATACTAGGCCGAACTGTCTCAATACCCGTATAAACGGGACGCGCTCCCACATATCAGGCCTACGGCCCCTAACCACCCTGCTCTGTCTCAATCCCACTAGGTGAGCATCCTAACTAGCCCATGTCAGAAATACCTGATATGGTCTCCAGATGACTTGCTCTGGTGTTAGCGTCTTGAAACGCTCAGCATACCAATCTGCGGATCTCCCTGTATCTCCTAGGGGCATATCGGCCTGCCATCGCTAGAATCTGTAATCAATAGCCCCCACTGCTACTGGCATCCAAGGAAGCCCAGATGGCCTGATCACTGCTATGTGCTCATATGCCCAGCAATGGAGCACAAAACTAACATCAATGCCTGTCCTTCGACCAGTGGTATACATCCATAGCTCATAATATATCTGAGCTATCAAGGCATCAACAAATGTGAACACCTGTCTGAACTATAGGATGTCACAAACGCAATCTAGTAATAACAATGGGAATCTCCCACCTCATGAATCTGGTAGAGCAAAGTAGGAGATTTCCATCTGAATAAACACTATACGTCTGCTCCTGGGAACATCCTGTCTGTACTGCGAGGCTCTCCTCACTGCCCCGAACACTATATCTGAATCATCTGCCCTGTCTCCATACAATTGACCTAGGGCCCTCTGCTACTGCTCTTGTGGCATAATCTCTATCGGGTCCCCAGTGATCGATAGCCTCAAAATCCTGTATATGTCCTCGTGGGTGATGGTCATGGGTAAGTGTAGGAAGTTGATGGACAAATATAGGGTCATCCGTGGACATCATATTGCAAATAACAACATAATATCAACTTGTAGGGATTATTAGCAATACATACACTCAAAATTAGACAAAATTATATTACTATGAATCGTAGCATCCGGAATCTATTTTCTAAAATACTAATTTTTGTAAAAAATGGACAAGATTAGCTATATTAAACACTCAAAATTCAATGACTTGGTTTTTTTTTTTTTAAAACGCCGATAAGATTATAGTCCGTTTGCCCACAATTTGGATGACCAAAAATTGATATATATTTTTTTCCTTTGGTGAGAATTTATATGCCACTATCTATCTTGGGATGGATTTTATTTTGTATTTTTTTAGTAATATTTTACTTTTTATGATTTTTTCCATGAAAGTGGTATGAAAACATAAAGAAAACAGAGCACTTTCCGTTTGCCTACCATAACTTCATCAAAAAATATTGAAATCAAATAATTTTTTTTTGAACATGTATATAATTCCACCACAGTTGGGATGGTATAAGTTTTATCACATTCTGATAAGTGAAACAAATTTTACAGTTTTAAACGTAGACATAAAAATTCACAGGAAAAAGTGTCTTAAAGACCTACTATTAGTAAAAAAATATAAAATGATATTTATCCTCTTCTATTCACTTTAAAATCAGTATTTCTACAAAGCTAATAGTCTCCCCTACGCAATGGTACCATTTTTATGACATAGTTTTTAGTTTTCGGCATGGTTCAAGTCCGCGGAAGACTAAATTTGATGTTTTGCTATTTTTAATGTAAAATTCAGGATTTGATGTCCACTTAATTGTCCCCCAACTTGGTGCACTTACCCTCATCTCACCCGTCCTGAACCAAAAAGTGCAAGTCTGGCTATCCCATCATCGCACTAGTGCTCGCATCAACTCTACGTCTCGTGGCACTCGTCTGTAGTACCCAAATCCCCCGAGCCCGGCTAACTCCAAGTGGTGCCAATTTGTGTCAGTGACGTCAGGGAGAATGGTCTCAAGTCACTCAGGAATTGCATCCCTCATGTGTAATACCTCTCGTGCCTACATCCACGACATCAATAACAATGTTAGCTTCATATTTTTCCAAATTTGAAGCAACCAAAACACATTCTATCATTTTTATCCAAATATTATATTCAAAATTACAAACGGTGTCAATCCAACATAGTTGACATCGATTGTATTCAATCGGCGCCGCTGTAATAAAATCAGCGTTGATTATATCAATCGACGCTGATTGGAAGGCAGCGTGACAGAAACACTGGCCTCCCACCAAACAAAATAAAAATAAAAAAATAAAAAAAGATAAATATGACGGTTTCAAGAAGAACCACTTACCCCAGGTCGTGTCCTCCTCCACTTCTGACCGCTTCCAGAGGCTTCCATGGTGCTCAAATTCAATTTTTGATTCTCTCTGAATCAATCGTCATGGTGTAAATAAATCGTTCACGTTTCCCTTTGGCATATTTATATATGCTGGGAACTGTCGGCGCCGATTTTTGTGGTCGGCGGTGATTTTTTCTATCGGCAGCGATTTGTCTAAATTGACGCCGATTTATACTCATTTTTACCCGTGGGTTGCAGTATCGCTTCTCCACATCGTTTACTTCCATCTCCTAATCTTCTTGCCATGGTGTTGATGCTTGGCTTATCTATCTGGTTGTCATCCTGCCCTTAGTGTTACCTTTTGGCGCATACTTTTTTGATATTATCATCCATTTCGTGTTTGTTCCCTTTACATGGGGCACTCGCACTTTTTTAGCAGCTTAGAGTTAACGGGTCTATAGGCACTAACGTCGTCTACTTTGCAGACCGTCTAGTTGTCCCTACCAATGTGTCTCTCTTTATATGCTGACTATTTTGTAGCCCTCCTTACACTCATGGGTCTGTAGGTACTAACGTCATCTCATGAGGAGACCGTCTAGTCTGCCCTACCAATGTGAGTTCCTTAGGTTGCTGCCTCTTTATTTATTTTTGTGCGTCATTAATGATCTGGTCTACTCCAGACATCTAGCTGGGGCTTCTTGCGTTTTCATCTACCTTTTTCAAAATTGGGATCGTTTGTTCTATCACCCATCCCTTCCGTAGTTTGAGGGGGATCACATCATCACTTTTTCTTCCTTTCTTCCACCTCCTTGTTTTTGTCTCACAACCTTGCTTATCGCAAGTTACTTGGCAAAAAGGGGCAAAATGTAGACACTTAAAATTGGTTATCCAATTTAGTGTCCCTCATGCGCGTTTGCTCTCTCAGGTAACCTGGGGCACGTTTATATCACCACTATCCCCTTGGGGTATTATTCAATTTGTGATTTAAACACCTATCCTAAGTTTAATTCACCCCATTATGTTTTACCCGTGAGTAATTAAATATTAACTATTTAATTACACCTTTTTACATGTATCCTAACCACTTATCTACCCCATATCTATTCTATCCAAATATACCCCCTATTTCTTCTCCTCCCAAACCAAGCAGTGGGATATTTCCCGTATTTGAGGTGGAGGGATCACTCTTATCTTTCCAGAAATCACTCCTTTTGGCCATCTCAGGAGTCTGTTCCATGATCGGCGCCGACCGGTACTCGGTCGACGCCAATTTTTCAGAGTGGCGCCGATTACAAATAGAGGCCCAGAACTCAGTTCTGGAGGGACACAGATTGTAAGAGAGAGAACGAGAGAGTTTTGAGCATCAAGTGTGAACATTATCTATCGAATGAGAGTGAATCTTGTCCAAATCAATCCCTGAGAGGAGCACCGTTACTCTGCTCTTATCACATCAACATCGCACGTCTCCATTGATTTTCTGGTGACTCTATTCCTGCACCCAGCACAGGTGGAGTCTTGCCAGTATCTCTCTGGCTTGTACAGATCCAGCAGACGTTGACGATCTTACCTTCATTTTATGATTCCCAAATCTTCTCGCACTTTGTCTCGGATCGGCGCTGATCTATATCAGTCGACACTGATCTAAACCAGTTGACGCCGATCTATAGCAGTCGACACCGATCTGAACCAGTCGACGCCGATTCTACATAATCGACGCCGATCATCCTGCAGATAGGTAAAAGGACACAGGTAACACAAATCCAACTTTGTTTTCACAGTTCCCTATTTTCTGTTGCTTTCTATCTGCTGTTTAGATTTTGTTTATTACTTTGATCAGAAAATCTAGTCTTGTATGTACATCTTTTATCATGTATGCTTCTTTACTTAATTGAAAACGTGGAATGACATCCACCGAGGGAGCTTATCGCTTCTTGGACCCGCTTCTCGGGCAATCCACCTAAATATCTTTTAACGTGGTCTTTTTCTGTCAAGCATCGGTGTCTCACAGGTTACTTGGATCTACTGTGCAGAATCACTCATGTGCACCCATATTATCTACATCGGCTTCCTTATCCATCTACATCTTTGGATCTTGTCCATCAGGTATCAATTTCATTTGAGTTTTTCAAGGTTTTTGTGTTTAGTTTAGTACATTAACTAGGACAGGTAACAAGCACGAAATTCTTGATCAACAATAATATCACAACATTAATAACATTAATAATGTTACAAACAATATATTCGTAACATATTAGCAATACAAGACTCAAAATTAAAAAAATTTATATAAATATGAATCGTAGCATTCAGAATCTAGTTTCTAAAATACTATTTTTTTTAAAAAAACAAACAAGTTTAGCTATATTAAACACTTAACATTATATGACTTGGTTTTTTATTTTGAAAAAACTTATAAGATTGTAGTCCGTTTGCCCCCATTTTGGATGACCAAATCTTGTTTTTTTTTTCCTTTGGTGAAACGTTAGATGTAGTTGTCTATCTTGGGATGGTTTTTATTTTGTTTTTTTTTTAGCAATATTTTTTTTAATGATTTTTTCAGTGAAAGTGGTCTGAAAATATTTAGAAAATGGAGTGCTTTCTATTTGCCTACCATAACTATATCAAAAAATATCGAAATCAAATATATATACTTTTTAACATGTATAGAATTTTTCCACGCTTGGGATGGTATAAGTTTTATCACATTTTGATAAGTGAAACCAAAGTTACAGTCTTAAACATAGACAAGAACATTCACGAGAAAAAATGTCTTAAAGACCTATTGTTAGTAAAAATTACAAAATGATATTTATCTTATTCTATTCACTTTGAAATCAATATTTCTACGAAGCTAATAGTCTCCCCTACGCGATGGCACCATTTTTGTGAAATGTTTTCATTTTTTTAGCATGGCTCAAGTCTTTGGAAGAGTAAATTTGAGGTTTTTTGACCTTTTACACTTCATAATGACCTTATATAGCTTTAGTTGGGGAAAAACAAATATTTCCTGAGGATTAGGTTTGGCAGATAGATCCGCGATCGCAGTTTATAAAGCGTGATCATGGTTTTTTAACACAAACTACGAGAGCGCTTTATAAACCACGATCGCGGTTCATAAATCATATTTACACACATCCCAATGTCTGAATTACCATGTGATTTTTACTCTCTGACCTTACCACATGAATTACCACAAAATTCTATCTTTTTCTACATGTTTTTCTTATCACCGGAAGAAAAACATCATGGGAGACAAGAAATGAAGCCAAAAAAGGAAGTCATTAAGTAAAAAAACACCAAACGAATTAGAGGCCAACAAAATTCAAAATGCTGACCGTATGCAGAATCTTCGTGAATCAAGAAGAGGTTCATCTTCAACCCCAACTATTGTAAGCAATGAAGAACCAGGTAATGTTTCTACTGTCAATGTTGAAGTTGAATTAAATACTCGTGATGAAGATGTTTTTACCGTCAATGTTGAAGAAGAATTAAATACTCATGATGTAGCAAATGTTGAAATTTAAGGAGACAATGAAAATGTGAATAAGGAAATTCAGGTTGAAATTGTAGACATGTAAAATTTGACAAAAACACCTCCTAGGATTTTACGTAAGAAACCTAGTTTTTTTATTGAAATTGATGAAAACATTTTGAAACCAATGTCTGACAAACTTTCTGAACGACAAATCAAAAGAAAAGCCATTGAAATTTGGGATAATCATTTTGAAATTTTAAATGATTCCCAAAGATGTCAGTTGTTGGTTAGTTTGATGAAATTGATTAAAATGAGACCTACATTAAACACCTTAGGATTGATAACATCTAATATACATGGTCAAACATCTATAATTGTTGAAAACCTTCATGATGCATATCACACTGTTGGTTTTAAGAGACGCACTAGGGATAGTAATATTGTGCATCATGTACTTACTACTAGTGTTGTAAGTGAATCAATAAAAAAACAACGTTTGATTACGCAAACAAGTCGAATGTTGCAAGTTAATCGAAAAACTCTAATGAGAGTAATTAAAAGAATAGGGCAGCGAGAGCACTGATCTGGGAAGGAAAAAATCAAGGGAGGATATTGTAGATAGTCCCTACATTGAGGTGTTGGATCAGACGAGGCGTCTCTAGGTGCCACGGAGTCTGAGTAGTCACCCGTCAAAGTTGAACGATATTTTGGTCTCAAGGCTCTTAAGGGACTACGCCCGAATGAAGTATCCCGGAAGCAACGACCTTTTTACACACCAAAACATCACCTCCTCTAGCATTCACATAGACACCCGGATGTGTCGGCGTAGTCAGTTTGGTGCCACGACCCACTGTTTGCAAAATATAGCATTTGACAACCTTACACTAGCTCGAACTGTACTATTTTGCGCGTTTACAAACAATAGGGAAGCGAGTGCACTGATCTCGGAAGGAAAAAACTGAGAGATAATATTGTAGAGGGTCCCTATGTTGAGGTGTCAGACCAGACGAGACATCTCTAGGTGCCACAGAGTTTGAGTAGTCACCTGTCGAAGTTGAACGATATTTTGGTCTCAAGGTGCTCTTAAGGGACTACGCGCAAACTGAAGTAGCCCGGAAGCAACGACCTTATCACACACTAAAAACAATACCTCCTCTAGCCCTTAACATAGAAACCCGGATGTTGTCGCGTTGTCAGTGTGTGCACGACACCACGGTTTGCAAAAAGATAGCATTGACAACAGTACACAGCTCGAATGTCATTTTTGCGCGTTTACAAACAAATAGGGAAGCAGTGCACTGATCTAGGGAAAGGAAAAAAAACTGAGAGATAATTTGTAGAGGGTCCACAGGTGAGGGGTCAGACCGACGAGACATCTCTAGGTGCCACAGAGTTTGCGTGTCACCTGGCGAAGTTGAACGATATTTTGGTCTCAGGGCTCTTAAGGGACTACGCCCAAAACAAAATAGCTTGAAGCAACGACATTGTTGTGTACCAAAAATACGCCTCCTCTAACTAAACCCTCCTCTAAGGCGTTCACCTAGCCACCCTAACGTTGTCAGCTTAGTTCAGTTCGTCGGTTGGCCACGCAACCCACCGTTTGAAAAATAAGCGTTTGACAACATTTACTTAACACTGGGCTCCAACTACACTAGTTAATGCATTTACAAATAATAGGGCCACAAAGCACCGATTTGGGAAGGAAAAAACTGATAGATGCTATTATAGAGGGTCCCTACACCAAGGTGTCAGATCAAACCGGCATCTCTAGGTTCCACGTAGTCTGAGTAGTCCACCCGTCGAAGTTGAACGATATTTGGGTCCTCAGGGCTCTTATGGGACTATTTCCTGAACGAAGTAAGCCCAGAATTAAGGACTTGTCACAACCCAAAACACTTCCTCCGCTAGCTTCCCATACCACCCGGATTGTCCGACGTAGTTAGTCCAGTGCAACAGACCCCCGTATACAAAATATACTTTGACAAAACCTTACACTGGCTCAACTGTACTATTTTGTGTGTTGTTTTTCAAACAATAGGGCAGTGAGCGCAACGATCTGGGAAGGAAAATAATAGAGGTTATTTTAGAGGGTCCCTACGTCGAGGTGTCGATTCAAACGAGATGTCTCTAGGTGTCCCAGAGTCTGAGTATTCACCTGTCAGTTGAATGATATTTTGGTCTCAGGGCTCTAAGGGACTACGCTCAAACGAATAGCCCGGAGCAAACGACCTTATCAACACTAAAACAATACCTCCTCTAGCATTCACCTAGGCCACATAGAGTGTTGGGGAGCGTCAGGGCCACGACCCACAGTTTGTAATATAGCGTTTGCCAACCTCATGGCTCCAACTGCCACTATTCAGGACGCGTTGTCAACAATAGGGCAGCGAGAGCACACGATCTGGGAAGGAAAAAACTGAGATAGACTATTGTAGATGGTCCCTACATTGAGGTTTCAGATCAGATGAGGGGTCTCTAGGTGCCATGGAGTCTGAGTAGTCACTTGCCGAAGTTGAACGATATTTTGGTCTCAGGGCTCTTAAGGGACTACGCCCGAACAAAATAGCTTGGAAGCAACGACATTGTTGTGTACCAAAAAAATACCTCCTCTAGCGTTCACCTAGCCACCCTAACGTGTCAGCGTAGTCAGTTCGGTGCCACGACCCACCGTTTGAAAAATATAGCGTTTGACAACATTACACTGGCTCCAACTACACTATTTAATGCATTTACAAATAATAGGGCAACAAGAGCACCGATTTGGGAAGGAAAAAACTGATAGATGCTATTATAGAGGGTCCCTACACCAAGGTGTCAGATCAAACGAGGCATCTCTAGGTTCCACGTAGTCTGAGTAGTCACCCGTCGAAGTTGAACGATATTTTGGTCTCAGGGCTCTTAAGGGACTATTCCTGAACGAAGTAGCCCAGAAGTAATGACCTTGTCACACACCAAAACACTTCCTCCTCTAGCATTCACATAGCCACCCGGATGTGTCGACGTAGTTAGTTCAGTGCAACGACCCACCGTATACAAAATATAACATTTGACAACCTTACACTGGCTCGAACTGTACTATTTTGTGTGTTTTCAAACAATAGGGCAGTGAGCGCACCGATCTGGGAAGGAAAAAAATAAGAGAGGTTATTGTAGAGGGTCCCTACGTCGAGGTGTCGGATCAAACGAGATGTCTCTAGGTGCCATAGAGTCTGAGTAGTCACCTGTCGAAGTTGAATGATATTTTGGTCTCAGGGCTCTTAAGGGACTACACCCGAACGAAGTAGCCTGGAAACAATGATGTTATCGTGCACCGAAATAATGCCCCCTCTAGCATTCACCTAGCCACCTAGATGTTTTGGGACATTCGGTTCAGTACCACGATGTCCTGAGGCATGACTTCTCACTCCTCGCCTCCATTCATTTCCTAGGACTCAAAACATTCAATGTCACTTGTTTACCTTCCATCTCTCTTGTTCTCTTTAGACTTGCCTCTGTCCTCTTAGATGCTTCATCAATGTCCATGCTTTGCTCTCTTGAGCTATGTTGTTATGGTGATCTCTCTCCATCCTCTATTTCCCCAGCTATGTGCTTACATGCTCATTATGTTTGCATTGTAATATGGTCATGCTCTTGGCTACCTTGAAACTTTTTACATACTTTTCATCCCTTAATGGGTATCTAATACCCTAATTATCATGCTTTGAAGATTCACAAGAATAAAGCATTCCCTTGAACATTATAATAGTGGATTAAGTATTTGAATATAGGTCAAGAATACTGTTGGTGCAAAATCACAGCACCCCTGGATGTTGATCAGATTTCTAGTTTGATCATACTAGCATCCAGTGTGATTGCACAACATGGAATCCTTTCTCCAAGTGTGGGACTTACAGAAATGAGAAAGGAATCTCCAGAGAAGGCTGGTTCCTCTTCCTAAACTACCAGCCACAAGCTATTTTAGTGCAGGCAAGCTAATCTAAACATAATCTAACCATGCCAAGGAGACAGAGAGATAGAAAAGGGAAAAACAGAGCCTACAGTAAAACGGTGATACACCAGAGAAGGAAAATGTTGAACATCTATCAAAACTACCATGGAGACAGAGAGAGGTGAGCAATGGGAAGGATGGACAGATGCATCACAAGCCCAAGGATAGATTTTACACAGAAACTGTCCCAAAACTCCATGAACACAGCTCCAAACCTGTAATGAACATTCAAACATGCAAAAATACCTGCAATGAAGAGAGGCAAGAAGAAAACAAGTGAAAAACAAGCAAGGATGGACAGATGCATCACGAAACATGTTTTTGTTGCTTCAGAAGTTTGCACAGAACATCATTTTAATGGTAAAAGGCAAAAATGCCATTACAGAGAAGGGGAGGAGGTTCGAACTCCATTTTCAACCCTGGAGAAGAAAAGAAGGGAGTGGCAGAGCAGAAAAGATGAACCACCCTTTAGAAATAATCCCCTCCTTACAATTTATAGGAAGAATGAGAGAGGGAAGAGAGAGGAAATCTGAATCTACCCCAACCACCTCATTTAATTCATCTTATTATGGTGGTAGGTGAGAACCCTAAAAAGTCGCGAACTGTATTTTACATTAAAGCTAGTTATTGAAACATCAGTTCTGGCCATTACCACGTGCCAGAGACGTTCCTTAATTTTCTCTCTCCAAAATGAACCAAAATGTAAGATTGACCCCGGAATCATGTAGAGAATTTCGCCAGCTTTCCATTGATATAAAGAACGTGAAAATACAAGCTTTGGATCGAAAGTTATGACGATCTGAAGATTTAGGGAAAAAACAGGCCAAAACGGATATTTGAATTTTTTTCTGCGCTCTACAACTTGGATGACACGTGTTGGGCTCTGATTCATCCGTGGGCTCATCCTCTAAAAATTCCTTTCGGGCCCTTCCTTAATTTATTGCCACTTGGACACGTGTCACTATTTTATTGGCTCGAGCCTTAGGGGCGCACTTGTCCTTTGAAAATTTGGTATTTTTTACTTTGGGAAAATTTTCCATTTCTCCCTCGTGCCCCACCACTCAAGTGCCACATGGCACGATTTCATTGGACACGGGCCCTTCCTGAATTTCTCTTCTGTTTTTTGCCTTTGGAAATTTTTTCAAAATTTTCTCGCCGGGCCGATGAGGTGAAGATACGTGGCGAGATTTGATTCGTTGGCGGCTCTTTCAGCTTTTTGCGTCCCACGCGTCCCTCGCGTACCTTTGGCCCGGCTGTCCCAAAAAAAAAACTCATGCTTTAGCTGATTCAGGCTTCCTTGCCCGTCATTGCGGTGAAGACACATGGTGAGATTTGATTGGCTCTCGGCTCTTTTGAATTTTCGCGTCCCATGCGTCCCTTTGGCCCGGATGTTCCGAACGAAAGTCTCCTGTTTCAGCTGAATCAGCCGGTTCGTGTCCTCCGCATACTTTTGTCCCAACTGTCCTGGACTGCCTGGGACAAATATCTCTGAACCACCTGAAATGGACTGACTTGCGCCTAACCGGCCGATCCGCATCCCGCACGTACTTTTGTCCCAACTGTCCCAAACCGAGCGAAACAAAAGACAAGTAATTTTTTCCTCCTTTTGGCCGATTCGGCTTTTCGCGTCCCATGCGTCCTGACGTCCCAACTGTCCCACAGACCGCCTGGACTAGGACTTAGCCGATTTTCTTTTTTTTTTAGCCCCAAGCTTGGTACGACGAACGTCAGTTCAACCTGAACTTGTACAACCCGAGCCCTTCAGACCCGAAATGCCTCAAAACAGTCCTGAAACCTTATTTTCGCATTTTTTCCATTCTTTCTAAGTCGTTGGGATTTATTCTTGGATGGGAGAGTTAGAAAAAGGCTGAGGGGACCTCGAAAAACATGATTTTAGGCCTTGAATCAATCTAATTGCTTGGGATTGAATAATCTGATGCATGTTATAAAAATTACCCTGGAAGGTGAATTTTGGATAACAATTTGGCGACTCAGCGGGGTCATCTGCCTACTGGATGAAGTTACCAGTTGCCTGAAGCATCCATTAGGCATGGAGTCATGAGTTGTAGCCTGCAAACTGATCTGAACTTTGAAAACATCCTCTCTGAGCCACTTGGAAACCCACTGAAATGGAGTCGTTCTCACCAAAATGCCACTGAAATGGACTGTGCAAGAGCAAAACCAGCACCACAAAAACTGTGTACAGAACTGAAAATCATACATGCTCCAAATGGAACATGTAGAGTGTGCATAAGCACTTCTTCTACTGAAAGAAAACCTACCTACTCTACTCTAACTGGAAGCGAAGGCAAGCTAAACAAACCCTGTAATTGGTTATGAGAAATAACTTCCCTTTCTCAAAAGTGGCAGCCATGCAATTGATTCGGAGCTGATCATGGCTGTTAGGATGAGTGGAAAATCAACAAGAAGCTGGTCTTCCACCCAAATCATCAAGGTATCAGCTGAAGGAAAATTCAATACCTCTTTTAGTTGCTTTGTATTTGGATTGAAGAGGTATGACAACTGATCCTTGGTACTTTGTAGCTCACCCTCATGCTCAGAAGCAAGCATGACTGGTTGTGACTTCTCCTTTGGTTCCAATGAATTCAAATACCTTATTGGGCAAGGTATGATCCGTTTGATATGCCCATAGCTCTGATTTTCAACTCCAAAAATGGAGTCTTCTTGTAGACCTTCTTTAATGGATGGTGTGGAAGCAATGGTAAAATCTTTGTGCCCTTTCTCTTCCTCCAATGAAGGACATGAAAGATTAAAATCTTCCAATCTTGGTTCCAAAGAGCTGCTATAAGATGCAGGCTCTTGTAAATGTGTGCTCTCCTTCATGATAACAGGCCCTGGTGTTTGGAATGTGGATGATGAAAGAGAGAATGGTGGAAACTCAACCGGTTCTTCTTCATCAAAACAGTCTTCCAAATTTGACAGATAAACTGCCTCATGGCTTTCCTGCTACAAATGCTCCACTTCCTCCATGGTGTCTTCTTGATCTGTAAATTGACCACCATGGTTTCTCTCACCCTCCAACATTGAGTTTGAGAGATCAAAATCCTCTTCAGTACTAGAACTTGAGAGAGGTGAAGTAGAAAGAAGAACTGAAGGTTCTCCTGTAGCCTGCTTTGTGCTCAAATCCCTTGGATATGTAATTTTCTCCTCCACAACTAGAATGTTCTCCTCTCCTTTTGGATTTGGAGCAGCTTCTCCTTTCTCTACTACTTGAAGAAAATCTTGCTCTTGATTGAACTCTTCCTCTAGCATGAAGTTTGTCAAGTCAAACTCTTCGATCTGCTGCTCTAGAGGACAAGTTGGGACTGCAAGATCTTCTTCTGAGCTTTCTTCCTTTATGGCTGATTGTGCCACTTGAATTGAATCAACATTCCCTTCAAATAGAGTGCCAACATGGACACTACTTTCTGAGCAAACTGACTGTTGATCTGCTTCTTCTTTTTGCTCTTCTTCTGCTGCCACAAAATCAGTCTTAACCACCATTTGTTCAACCTTAGCTTCTTCTGTAGGTTTAACCATCAAGGGGATCTTTGTCATCCCAAATTTGGCAGCCCAAACCATCAATTTGTCTATCATTTCTTTTCTATTGGGCTCCTCTTCTCACTATCCTTCATGGCCGATTTTTGCAATTTCTTCTTCCCCACATGGAATTGGGAGTGCAAGAGGAGGGATGGGTCGTAACTCAATTGATTTAGAATTTTTTTGTGGTGGTAGAGGAGGTAGAAACTCTTGTTTCTTTGGGGGAGAGCGTATTTCTTTTAGCTCTTGTGGAGGGGATGACTGTTTGGAAGGAAAAAGGAAAGAAGAATTGAGGTGTGGTGGAAGACTGAGAGGTGGAGACATGGGATCAACATTTGGGACAGCAGATGGGGAGTTTAGAATTTGCAATGAAAAATGAGATGGTGCTGCTTGAGTAATGGGGAGAGAAAAACCAGATGATGGTGTAGAACTTACCCATTGACAAGGTTGTTCAACAACAAGTGTATAGGCCTCTATTTCTGCTATCCATTGTGTAAGTTGGGGCAACATCTTCATCATGAAGTCTAGCTTCTCCTGAGGGCTGAAGTGTCTTGGAAAAGGGCCTCCCCATGGACAAGGAGTCCTGTAACCAATTATGAAAGCTCTCATTTGAGCTGTTGTTCTGGACTGCACCATCTTTACCTCCATCTTTTGGATTTTCTCCAACAGACCAACATCTTGCATCTGATTGTCTTCATTATATGCATACTCTTGCTCTTGGAAAGCTCCATAGCCAAACTGATTTTGGTATTGCTGCTCATATGGGTATGCATGCTGATTTTGAATTTGTTCAAAATGCTGATTTGGAGGATTTAAAAAACATGTTAGAGGTGGGAAACATTGTTGCTGTTGTAAATGTGAGTTCCATGATGGAAATGAAGTCATGATTGCACAACTTCATGGAATGGAAAATAATGAAAGGGATGGAAAGAAGGATGGATGGGAATGGATGAAAAATAGGTCTGCAACTTCAGAAATGGGTTGCTGATCAGATGGAGTCGCCAGATGTGTTTACAAGTGCCTCCAAAGGCTGAAATCTTCACAGGAACACACCAACCTGCAAAAGATGAAGTGGAAGACCTCTAAGGTCCCACCCGGTGTGCCAAAACTGTTGGGAAAAAATCACAACACCCCTGGATGTTGATCAGATTTCTAGTTTGATCATACTAGCATCCAGTGTGATTGCACAACATGGAATCCTTTCTCCAAGTGTGGGACTTGCAGAAATGAGAAAGGAATCTCCAGAGAAGGCTGGTTCCTCTTCCTAAACTACCTGCCACAAGCTATTCCAGTGCAGGCAATCTAATCTAAACCTAATCTAACCATGCCAAGGAGACAGAGAGATAGAAAAGGGAAAAACAGAGCCTACACTAAAATGGTGATACACCAGAGAAGGAAAATGTTGAACATCTATCAAAACTGCTATGGAGACAAAGAGAGGTGAGCAATGGGAAGGATGGACAGATGCATCACAGGCCCAAGGATAGATTTCACATAGAAAATGTCCCAAAACTCCATGAACACAGCTCCAAACCTGTATTGAACATTCAAACGTGCACAAATACCTGTAATGAAGAGAGGCAAGAAGAAAACAAGTGAAAAACAAGCAAGGATGGACAGATGCATTACGAAACACATTTTTGTTGCTTCAGAAGTTTGCATAGAACATCATTTTAATGGTAAAAGGCAAAAATTCCATTATAGAGAAGGGGAGGAAGTTTGAACTCCATTTTCAACCCTGGAGAAGAAAAGAAGGGAGCGGCAGAGCAGAAAAGATGAACCACCCTTTAGAAAGAAGCCCCTGCTTACAATTTATAGGAAGAATGAGAGAGGGAAGAGAGAGGAAATATGAATCTACCCAAACCACCTCATTTAATTCATCTTATTATGGCGGTAGGTGAGAACCCTAAAAAGTGGCGAACTATATTTTGCATTAAAGCTGGTTGTTGAAACGTCAGTTCTGGCCATTACCACGCGCCGGATATGTTCCTTGATTTTATCTTTCCAAAATGAACCAAAATGCAAGATTGACCCTGGAATCATGTAGAGAATTTTTCCAGCTTTCCATTGATATAAAGAACGTGAAAATCCAAGCTTTGGATCAAAAGTTATGGTGATATGAAGATTTAGGGCAAAAACAGGCCAAAACAGATATTTGATTTTTTTTCTACGCTCTACCACTTGGATGACACGTGTCAGGCTCTGATTCATCCGTGGGATCATCCTCTAAAAATTCCTTTCGGGCCCTTCCTTAATTTCTTGCCACTTGGACACATGTCACTATTTTATTGGCTCGGGCCTTAGGGGCGCACTTGTCCTTCGAAAATTTGGTATTTTTTACTTTGGGAAAATTTTCCATTTCTCCCGCGCGCCCCGCCACTCAAGTGCCACATGGCACGATTTCATTGGATGCGGGCCCTTCCTGAATTTCTCTTTTGCTTTTTGCCTTTGGAAATTTTTTCAAAATTTTCTCGCCGGGCCGATGAGGTGAAGATACGCGGCGAGATTTGATTCGTTGGCGGCTCTTTCAGCTTTTTACGTCCCACGCGTCCCTCGTGTACCTTTGGCCTGGCTGTCCCAAACAAAAAACTCGTGCTTTGGCCGATTCGGGCTTCCTTTCCCGTCCTTGCGGTGAACACATGTGGCGAGATTTGATTGGCTCTCGGCTCTTTCGGCTTTTCGCGTCCCATGCTTCCCTTTGGCTCGGTTGTCCCGAACGAAAGTATCCTATTTTATCCGAATCAGTGGCTTCGCATCCTCCGCGTACTTTTGTCCCAACTGTCCCGGACTGCCTGGGACAAATATCTCCGGACCACCCGAAATGGACTAACTTGTGCCAAACCGGCCGATCCGCGTTCTGCGCGTACTTTTGTCCCAACTGTCCCAAACCGAGCGAAACAAAAGACAGGTAATTTTTTCCTCCTTTCGGCCGATTCGGCTTTTCACGTCCCACACGTCCCGACGTCCCAACTGTCCCATAGACCGCCTGGACTAGGACTTAGCTGATTTTCTTGTTTTTTTGGCCCCAAGCTTGGTACGACGAACCTCAGTTCAACTCGAGTCCTTCAGACCTGAAATGCCTCAAAACAGTCCTGAAATCTTATTTTCACATTTTTTCCATTCTTTCTAACTCGTTGGGATTTCTTCTTGGATGGGAGAGTTAGAAAAAGGCTGAGGGGACCTCGAAAAACATGATTTTGGGCCTTGAATCAGTCTACTTGCTCGGGATTGAATAATCTGATGCATGTTATCAAAATTACCCTGGGGGGTGAATTTTGGATAACAAATACTAAATGGAGTTGAAATTAAATGATCCATAATTACTACTTGAAGCAAGAACTAGTGAAAAGTGGCGAGTAAAGGTAAGTCATGTTAAAGGAATGAAATGCATTTATTCATTGTTTCTAATAGTATGGTGAGAATGTGAACATATGAATAAGATTATCAATAAAATGCTAAGGAAAGTAGCTTCAAGTTTGCATATTTTGATGAAATTTTAGAAGGAGAGTGAAGTGGTCAATCAAGTCACTTATGAAGCATGCTAAAAGAAGTGAAGGAAAAAAATAAGTGAGAGCCTATGAAGGAATAAGAGGAAAATAGTTTCCATGCACGAGAGACATGAAGAAGAGAAAAAAATTCTCATAATGGAGAACATAGCATGAAAGAAGAAGAATGGAGGAGAAAGGAAGTGCAAAATGAAATACTTAGAGAATAAATAGGTACTCATTCAATATGAAATGAGAAACAAGAGGAAAGTGGCGAGAAAAGGTCAAATTTAAGTTTGAGGAAAACATGTAATGGCTATGATCAATAATTGAAGAAAGTGAAGGAGAGAGTGAATACTTGTTGTACTTGAGGAAATACAAAGTCTTGAGGAGATATTTATGACAGGATATTCAAAGCAAAAAGAGACAAGTCAAGAGAAAAAAGAGTGAACAATGGAAAAATAAGGAGAAAGAAAGAAGTCTTGAATACATACAAGCAAATAAAAGGAAAGAGAGGATGGTAAGTCCACGAAGAAAGAGAAAACAATGAAAAAGAAAGAGAGAAGTGAATTTACTTTAAAGGATAATCAAATTGAATGTTTAACTTCTTAGTTGATTGGCATATAGCACCAAAGTATAAAGAGATAAGGTGTGTACATCTATTGATTCCCTTAATTTCACTAAAACAATGTAAATGCTTCCCTTAATTTCTTACCAATTGTACCATGCAATGTTGCACCATAAGTAACGTTATATTCATATAGATCAAGATGAACTCTACCTCTCTTATTTCTATCAATGTTCGCATTAGTTGATATACAATAGATGAGTGTTAGCTTTAAAAGAAAAAAAAGTAATTACATATTGCCCTTTTGTAGTTCACCTAGCATGGTTTTGCTTAATGGAATAGGTTTGCTTAACAATTGTACCATGTAGTGCTCCAGGACATGGTTTTTTAATTTTAAATCAAACATACAAATCTAGAACTAATAAATGGTTATGAAAACATACATAGAAGGGTATCATACATGCAATGAAATCGAATCAAACATATAGAAGTAATATCACTAAATGAAAACCAACACACATGGATATATAAGAATCAAACAAAGTGTTCTCCAGATGCACGTATCTAAAAATATGTAAGTTTATAACATGTGTACATCTCAAAATAAGTGTGTCATAATGTATATAGGACAACATGCGGTCGCAAAATGCTATATATATACAATGGACTATATGAAGAAGAAACATGTTCACTAGGACCAGATGGCCCATATATATATATATATATATATATATATATATATATATATATATATATATATATATATATCTATCTATGTACATCCAGGTGGACTATGAATCTACTCATGAAACATCTTCTCTCTCTTCGCCCTGCTAGAAGTAGCATGTTCACGACCTAGGGATGTAGTGGAGGGAGATGCCACTATGGATTTCATCCGTGTGGTCCTAAGCGTCTCTAAGAAGGCCTACAACCTAACCCGCACATTCATAAACAACAAGTTTTTAACACCCAAACTTTTAAAATACATTCAAAATTTAGAAACTTGTACAATTTAGTTAAAATGCATGTGAAATCTTACCGCAATGTCATGATCCCTATCAATTTGTTGTTGACACATCGCAGGGACAACAATAGATTCACAAGGGGTAAGCTACATACAAATAATTAATTTTCAAATTAAATATTTCACATACATACAAAATTCGATATTGTAGATTTAAGTAATAAGAAATAATGAACCTCAAAAATTTAACAAATTTGAAAAATTGTACCTCAGTTAGTGGATTTGCAGATGCCATGGCAGTATCTACAATAGCCTCCACAGTCTACATATATGGAGGAGTCTCTCTGGCAGTTATAAGCTATACAAAAAACATGTACAAATCAATATTAATCTACATGACTGCCACATAACAGAGGTCCAAAGCATGTAATCCACGTGAAATTCCACAATTAGAAACAAATTTTAAGGAGAAACTAACCTGCGTAAAAGTCACATGAGGTGTGCCAATAGCATTAGTTCCCAGAGCAGATGATGACCCGTCAGGCTCCTGTGTATAAAATGTTGGTGTGAGTTATCCTATGTGTCCTCCTCACATATTGGAGGGTCATACTCATCGACCGCACTTATGGATATATTATAGTTTTGATATCGCATGTTAGTAGAGATCAGAGATACTGAACTGTTATTGATTTGATTCTTATATAATGCATATGGACTACTGGAGACATTTGATGTTGATATTGATATACTTTTGACATGGTTATTTATCTGTAATTCTGACATGTGATATATTTATTCATATTGAGTAGATTCCTTGATAATTGGATTAATGTGATGATCGTTTTGACATGAATGAAATGTGGAATAGAAATGTGCTAGAAATTGTAAGTGATATCGTATTTGCATAGATGATATTAATTAATATATAGTTGATTTTAGATTTATATCATGCATATTTTGGCATGAATGTTTTAATGCGGCCACGAGGCCGAAGGAGGTATCATCTGTTTTGCAGGTATATTATATTCACAACAACATCGGGGGAGTGGAGACCAACCACATCAGAATTCGAGAAGAATCCAACTAGGGTCACCATGACAACATGTACATTGTGTGTGTGTTAGAATTATTTGGTTAAGGGAAAATTGTGACCTAGGGGTCATGTGTTATTTTGTTTTAAATTTCCCTTTCTATTATGTTAGTATGTGTTTTCTCTTAGTAAGTGAAATTTTACTTGTTTTATTATTTAGATTTTGGAATTGTGTTTACCCCTTTATTAGTCATGGGTTGTAGTGTCTTAATTAAGTTAATTTGAATTTGTTTTAAACTAATTAAAGATGTGACCAAATGGGAGTTCATTTATTAAGCTTGATTTACTTTGGATTTTGTGTTGAGTGATGTGTGTTTGAGTTTTGAGTGTAGCACACTCTACCCCACATGGGAAACTCGAATTTGGCCTTAGAGGCTCAAATTTGGAAGCTTGTGGGACAAGTCAAACTTGTCCCACACCTCTTAAAGCCCCATGCCAAACCTACCTATGGGTTGGGAGGTCAAATTTAGGGTCTTTTAGGTGTTTTGGGACATTCTTTGAAAAGGTAAAATATTAATTGCACTTTCTTTCAAAAATTTAATTTTGTCCTTTGGGGGAGTGGGCTTAGATGGAGTGTGTAAGGTTCTTTTCATTCTTCCAACCACTTATTAATTATGCATTGGAATATGAGGTTGACCAAGTGATGTGGAGTGGAGAGGAAATGAGGTGGCATCCTACTTGGAGCCACATCATCCCTCCCTCTCTTTCTCTATTTATTGAATTCTTGTTGCTTGTTTTGGGGTTGGATGATCATTTTTAGTCTATTTGAATTTTTGGAGAGTAGAGGAGAGGATTTTGGAGATTTTGGAGCTTGTTGTACTTGTTGGATTTTTTAAAAGCTTTGTGGATGCTTGCTTGATCTTTGGATTAATCTTGAAACTTCATACTTGGAACAAGCTCTACCATGGAAAGGTAGGAGCTTCACCTTTGTTTATATTTTGTTATTGTTATATTGTATGTGTGTATATGTTGTGTTGAATGTTGTTGTTTCTTTGAAATGCTTATTGGGTATGGGTAGAATGCCTAAGTTGGGAGTGGGAGGAGACTATGGGGAGTTTTTTTTAGGGAGGCATAAGAGATCGATTTTTTTCGAGGAGGGAGTTTGGGTTGGGTGCCCACCTAGTATGAGAAATGCTTGCATTTTCTTCTTGTTCCTACTTTGAGGGAGCCATAAGAGTTTGAGGGAGGCATAAGAGTGGATGGAGGGATAAGGGGTACTTGAGGGAGGCATAAGAGTTGTTAGGGGTAATTGTGTTTTGCATTGGAGGCTTTTTAGGTGGGCACTCATTCCCATTGGGAGGCATAAGTGGCCTCCCCATAGGTCTTACTCTTTTGGCTTTCTTGATAAGCCTTGTTATATTGTTGTTTTGATTGTTTTCTTCTTGTTGAGTTGTTGTTGTGTTTTTGTGTAAATACGTTGAATGAATGTGAAATTAGTTTTTAAGTATTGTGGAAGCTAGTAGTTGACCATGAGTTGAGATCTTCTCCTATTGTGATGTGGTTGGGGCTCGGGGGCCAATGGAGAGGATGTGCTTCTTTTCTCCATTTGGTATCTTGGTTGGGTGGAGAGTGTTGCAATCTCCCCCTATTTTGTTGTGAATCAAGAAAACTTATTGGAGGAGCTACCTTGTTAGTGTTTGGTTATATTGGAGTCTTGTTGATGGACATGTGAAACTTCTTGTATTTTTACCCACCTAGAGTGGAAGAAATTGTAATAAGCTTTAGTTCATTATTTCATGCCTACAATTCTCCTAGAAACATATTGTTTCCCACATGCCAAGTGGAAGATGTTGTATTATGAATTTGTGAAGGGAAGTTGTATTCAAATAGTTGTTATTGATATAAGCATTGCATGAGGAAAGAAATAAATAAGAAAAGAAAGAAGAAAGAATGTTATTGTAAATTAGTTTGCAAATAGAAAAGAAAGATTCATTTTCATATTATACTTGCATTTGATAGTTATTAAACCTCTTACTTATTCCTTGGATAATAAAAGGGTGAATTGGAAAATAGTTTGTTACTCTTTTAGTGGAATGAAAACCTTCTTTTAGTGTGTTGTTCTTGCTATTGTTTTAGAATATATTAATGGAAATGTTGCCTTGTAAAATCTCTTGTGGATATGTTAGGAAATTTGTTTATGAAATATTACATATCATTGTGTTACTCTTGAAAAGGTATGTATTGGAAAAGTTAGACTACTTTGTTCATTTTTTCCTTACATTGTTGAAAGAAGATTTAAGTTTTAAGATAGTAATTCAAATGGAAGAAAGTTTTAAAAGCTTCGACCCCTGAGAACTAAATTAACAAACCAGAAAAAAAAAAAGAATTTATTTGTTGCTTACCATTGCAAATTATTAATGGAAATGAAATTCAAATCTATTTTAACTTCCGTACAAACTAAATTGTGGAAAAAAAAATTTTACCTTTGAAAAAACTCTAAACTTATTAATAAAGTGATATCAAATTCATTAATGCTTGATAAGACGAAACTAATATTAAGTTTTACTCATACTAATCATTAATATTAATATTAAAAGATTTATTAAAATTAAATTATAATATAAATTTTAATATACTATTAATATTTTAGTAATATTAATACTAAGTATTTAATGTAAACAATAGCCAAAGAATTAATAATTATTAACATTGTTATTATATATATATATAATATACATATGGGCTATAAAATATTTATATATAATTTATAAGAAAAAGTTTATGAAAATAAAACTTTAGTTTATAAGAAAAAGTTTATAAAGTAAAACTTTTAAAAAGGTTAAAAGCGTGGAAACTTTTATGTATAAAAGTTAAATTTTTTAAAAAAGAAACAAATTGGTTATAGCCACGATAAGTGGGCTATTTAGCAGTGGATAATTTATGATAGTTTTAAAATAAAAACTCCATGGGACCTTATCCTTTCTGCTCCACCGTAGTAGTTTAGACCACCGACATCCAAATTAGCAATAATGAACTCACTTTATACCATTAAAGTCGTCAAGAAACGTGTACATATTTCTTTGTTACATACGGCCTCATTGAAAAATATATGACCCGCTGACCTTAGTTTTTACTTCGATAGAAACTTATATATAAAATGTCTTACCTATCCATCTATATGTGTTTATACCTACCCTGAGTTGTGCAGTGATATATGTTAGTGCCCCTTCTGTGTGTGTGTGCCATTCTTAAGTTTTCTATGGGAGTCATTGATCCGAAAACTGAAAATATAAGCAAATATATATATCCCTATTATATGTATGTATAAATGTATATATATATAGCTATATATATATTTACACATATGATTTCAGGGTTTGTTGTTCACCCATACTCTGAAGTTTTTCAAATGTATATATACACACTATTACCAGACCCATATATACTTTCATGGACCTAAATGAAAACATGAATACTAAATCTTAGTTTTCCAAATGAAAATGGGACAAAACCCACAAGTCCATTTGGGCAAATATGGAAGGAAAATGAACTAAATAAAAAATCGGTATAAATACTTTTTGAAACCCTAATGAGGGTATAAAGCAAATAAGAAGATAAAAGAAGCATGTTCATTCCTTCAAGAGCTTGCAATGGCCTCCAATGGCCTCCCTTCCACCTCTAACTCAACCTGCAAAACCAAAGAAAGAAAATGAATCAAATGAAATGAGAAAGAAGCTTTCATAAGGATGTTTTAGGGTTAGATTGCCTATTTCCAAATCAAGTGGTCCAAATTTAATCCATCCAAGGGATGAGATTCATCCCTACAAAAAGTAGGTGGAGAGTGGGTGAGTGGAAATTACCCTTTTAATTTAAATGTCTTAATTTTAAAACATGAGTTGACTTTTAAGGGGTCACTTTATGGGGTAAGGGGATGTTTATTCTAACCCCATGTAAAATGGACCTTGTTCTCTATTTATTTGTGGAATATTTAACTATAGTAGGAATTTAATTGTTTATTAAATTAACACTTAGAGTGAACTAAACCTTGGTTGGACTAAATCTACTTATTAGTTTTAATGTAGATTTAATAATTGGTTAAAATGAGGAAATTATTAATTATTAAATATCATTGACCTTGAAACATTATCAATGACAATTGTAGTTTCGAGCCTGTATGCGGGCACACTTTTCAAAAAAAAAATTATTCCATAATTTTTCTAACTTAAACCTAGGTTGTTCTTGAGTCTCCTTCGTGGTGCATCATTTAGCGATTTGATTACATCGCAAACTCTTTCATAAAAGACAAACATATTAATATGTACAACATACATGTGAAACATTATAATAATAATCTAGTGTAATCAAATGAAATTAAAAATGTAAGTTTGTACAACTTGAAGCTTACGTTTGGAACACGACCCAGCTGTAGTAGATAGTATGTCGACGTCGGATGTTTCCTTCACTGGCTCTTGTTATTTAAAATAAAATAAAAAATTACTTTTTTACATGTATGTACATGACGTACAATCAGATACATATATATTAAAATCTCAAACATGTGAATTAAAATATTGTATATATATATATATGTATATATATATTTATATGTATTTCAAACTTTACCTGTGAAAGACCAAAATAAGTGGCACTAGTTCCAAAAACATCCCCCAGCATCTCATCTAGAGAAAATAAATCATGTGAACTAGCAAATGATGTCTCACCCATAGTGCATATGGCACCACATGATCCACAGTGGTGTGGTGCGCTAGAAATGGCATGCCTCCACAAACATCACCAGATGCAATCTAGTCACTATGTTGGGTCAGAGTGTCAGTGAGCTCCCTTATTGCATGCACAGTGTGTCAATTTCCACAACCTCCTTCACTGTAGGAGGGATAAATGAAGGCAGTGGGGGTTTTGGGGCATCGGGGATCCTTGGTTGACCTACATGCATGCACCAGGTCTACTCTGTGCAGATCCACCTCCTTCACCCATAAAACTTAGAAAAGTCAAAATAATTTGGGACCTCATTAAGCACGAACTCGCAATATAATTTCTTCAAAAAATAGAGAGGAACCTCATTGTTATTGCATGGTGGATAATAAAAAACCATCCACCATCGGTCCCAAAAATTGCTTTTGATTCGGTCATCGTGGCACCGATGGATTTGGAATCTGTCTACAAGTAACTTGCGGGGGGGGCATTGGTTCTCGGGTTAGTAAATAATGCACAAATGAGGTCTTTTCTAATTTTTTTTGTCTTTTACGACTGCATGGTATAATTTATCCTGCATGCTACCACCTACAATCACCTCTAAAGGTATTGCATCTATGTATTTGGTTGGTTGTGGAGTCGACTTCGCCAATCAATGTTTGCAATGTGCTGGCTAAAGTCATGCAGGATAGATTTGTGGCATGATTTTGTCTTATAGTCTGAATAAGGTTCTAAATGATAATTTTATTTTCTCTAATTCTTCCAACGATATTATATTGTGTTCCTGCTAGTTCAGTGGGGTTAAGAAGGAGCCACAGGAGGGGGATCTATGTTTGTCGGAGGGTTTCTGAGGAATGTTCGGAGGGTTTTTGAGGAATGTTCAGAGGGTTTTGAGGAATGTTTCAATGGTTTACAGGATTATGAGCTTGCCGACCAACTGACAAAACAAGAAAATTGTATACATAAACAAACAATTCGAAAAACCCACTGAAAATGTAAAAGAAAAACCTAAAAATGCACAAAAATTGATTAAAATCAGGGGCTTACCTCCTCGTCTTGGTGGCATGGTTGAATCTATCACTGATCCAGAATTCTGATGAGCAATTTTGAGGTGGTATTCAAAGATTGAGTGACAGAACGTCTAGGATAAATTGCATGGTTTGAAATGAAAAATGGGGAAAATAAGGACTCGCGGGACTAGTTTTTTTTTTGTCTCATAGTTCCGCGATCGCAGTTTATAACTATGCTCGTGGTTCTAAACCATGATCATAGTTTTAGGTTTGGTTATTGCCGAACCTCAAATTCAGGAACCGCGATCGCGGTTTACAACTGTGATCACGGTTCATGAATTTTAGGTATTCATGTCCACGAGATTGTCCACCAACTTTGTGCACTTACCCATATTTTTCTGTAACTCTCATTGTCCCCGTCCACAAGTACATTTTGATTCACCAAATCATCAACGATTGCTAATCTAAATGGAGCTTTGGCACATGATATGATAGTGTTCCAAAGTCCTAATCGAATGCCTGGTGGCATGGTGACTTTACATTTTCATAAAAAGATGAGCCTTAACATTTCCATTCCACGTCTCTCACGACAGTAATCTCAATAGAGATGTGCCAAAATCAATTCAAAGAGAAATGGTGGGATTAGAATTACATGACAAAGCGGGGTGCAAAATAAGTTCTTGGGAATCGAAAAAAATTCATTGTTAAAATAACCATGTAATGCCCGCCTAAACACCGGAAACCACACCAAAATGTACTTAGAAACTTTAGGTTAATTTTTTTTAAAAAAGTGAACAATTGCAACTTATATCGCAATTTGCATAACTGATTTCCGTTAATAATGTATTCATATACGTAATTTAATTTAGGCTAAAGGAAAAGTTGAGCATCACTTAGCTCAGTACTCAATTATTCCTATTTAAACAGGTATATCTATAAAGGTCACAATTAATAAGTCTACAGCCCAATGAAATTAGTTTACATCTAGTTCCCCCCTGGTCATATTACTATTTGTCCACATCATCAATTCCTATTAATTTATTTCCCATTACTCAGACTTAAGATTCCCATGACTGGAACTATAGTGTCGTATTATTGTTGTAGATACCTAGAGCACAACACACTAGGATCAAACAAGCACTTTGGGCCACAATTGATTCTACAAACTTGCCACTAATTTTCAATAATTGTATGGTTTATTTTTTTTCCTCTTCTCATTTGATAATCCAGTTATTGGTTTTTAATTCCATTCTGGAGTTTCTATAAGAAATTTGTGGAGGTTGATTCGTAGGATTTGCTAAGAAAACTTGGTTTTATGGAGTTTTTTATTAATGAGAAAGATCTACATTATCTGAAAATTACATTATTATAATATTTTTAGAGATGCTCTGGTTGGGCAATGTCTATTTATACCCATTCCCTTTTTTTTATTGGAGGCAAATCTGCCTAATATATGTGTGTGTGTGTTTAGTGAAACCTACTAAATAGGGGAAAAACTACAATTTAGTTAACACGAACCGATATGAGTGTTGAAAATACACGCACTATTTGTATAAAACCCACATGGCTACGGATTTATTGGGAAATGGAGGGCGGTTTGGAGATTGGGAAAGGTGTTCGGTGGAAGGGGTGGGTTGGATTTTGGGAATTTGGAGGTGCGTGGAGAGAGGGAAGGGTGTGCAAGGTTATGGGGGAGTAAAATGGAGCGGTGGCGGGAGATGGCATGGCGCTGGAGGTTACGGACCTTAAAGGGGAGGGCTAAAACCATTAATCCCCACATATATACCTGTTGAAAATCCATGTTTAAATACTTCGAAAATTCAATATTATTACACATTTTTTGATTGTTGTAAAAAAAAATTAATATAATGAATTATATTAAATATATGTTTATCATTATTTACAATGTAAAAATAATAAAAATTGTCATAGAAAGTAAAATACAGATTAAATATTTTGTTATTTTTATTGAGTATGGAATATCAACTATATAAATTTATTATAACAATATACCTTCCATACGTACAGATGAATTACTTGTATTATACCTAATAAAAAATTAAAAGGATGTGAAAAGCTAAGTATTTCAAGTAAGATTTTAGAGGCTTGTGAATATGTTCAATAAGTTTTAGCATATTTTAAGAATAAATAGCCTTCAAATTATGAGTACCTATAAAGATGTCAAATTATTCATAGTTTCATAATTGGAAAAGATTTTACATATAGACTAATTTCATTCCATTCCAATAATATTGTTCAAATCTCATAGATACTAAAAGTCGATGACTCAGATATTATTTATTCGTAATGACTAATCTAACTACGTAAATATTTTAGATATATTCAAACTATTAGAAGGATATCCAACAAAGAAATATCATATTTTCTTTTTATATATATATTTTAACAACCTTCATATAGCAATTAATTCTTTTATATGCAAAGGAGACCAACTAACAACCCTAAAATTTTATAGTATATCTTAACAATAAGATACTCTTCTACCAATTTCTTGACTAATGCATTACAAGTTTAAGTCTCTTGACATGAAAACATTTAGTATGCAAGGAAAATGTTACATTTCCATGGAGCTTAAGATTTACAATTTACAACATATATTTCCAAAATACTCAAGATGCACAATAGAGCAACTTTATAAGATTTCTATGGCAAGATGGAAAGAGGGTACACAAACTAATGCAACACTAGGTTATACAAGATAGTCCTCAAATCACAAAAATGATAACTCTTCCAAGTTTAAAGAGAACCCCCCTAGCTATACCTTAAAAATTAAGCCCCCTACCTAATAGTTTAGGGTCTAAGGGCTTACATCAAGGTGATACATTAATTGCTACATAACAAGGTGATACACATTAATTGCTACATAACAAGGTAATTACACACATTCTCTCCAAACATGGTAAAAACATCATGATATAACTCATTTCACTTTACATCAATCTAGTCATACAACACATCGACACACCTACATATCACAATTATGCCACAATGCTCCAACTAACTCACATCGTCCATATTAAAATATCTTTTCACACACCACAGGTAGAAAATTCACACGTAAGAAAGTTCTTCTTAGAATCCATCAAGATAGGAGAGAGAATACTCCCATCCCCAGCACATCAACATGATACGCACCAAGTGACATGCACATCATTTCACTGTTCAAATCAATCTAAGAAAAATACAACATAATCGACACACCTACAGATCACTTAATATTGCCATCAATCGTCTCCAACACTCTATCGTCCATAAACATAAAATTATTCTTCAGCACACTCTTGACATTGACAGTGAATTCACACATCAAATTCTTCTTAGAATCCACAAGAAGGAGAGAGAATACTCCCAGAGTCTTCCCAGCACATCAACGATGATCATCGTCGACCAAGTGATTATGCACATCATGTGCGTTCACATCATATCAGTCAATTATGACTTTCTGACTCCACATTTTCTTGTCCTTAAAACACATTACTTGTCCTCCTCCAATATGTTATCTACCATCATTTGAAACACCCTCACCATCATGTTCAACCCATCCTTGTAGCACTATCACCATCATGCAATTTCATCCATCATAACTCCAATTTGGCCTCAGAGGTTCGACGAGTCATCGAACCTCATGCTAGATACCATAGTGTAATGAGCCCAAAAATTCACACACGCTAACTACAGTAATGAAATACAGGATAACTTTTTTTTTTTGACTTGCTTGACACATAACATGACACAACATGTCGCCACCAAGGTTACAACTAACTTTGAGAACAACTCGATACAAGGATGACCACAGAGGTAACACGGAAATGTTCACACCCATCAAAGATCAATTCACTTTTCTTTTAGACAGGACAACATAGAAGTCCAACCACAAAACACACTTACAATTAGGGCCAACCCACAATGAGATATTTTTTAGGGTTATTTATCTTAATAAGACTTCTTGAAATTCTTAACTTACGTTTTCAAGGAGACTCAAGATATGATTCGTACAATTCATCTTACCAAGCTAAGTTTATTCCTTTTTCACTGAGTAATTAACTTTAAATCTTCTCTATTATGACATTTATTTGTTTAATTCAATTATTTAATAAAGGAGGTAATTTAATTCCACAAGGCCATCTATCCTCACTTATGCTACTAAAACTCGCTCATAACCTTATTACAATATGGATTCGCTTTCAACAAACTCAAGAGAAAGATTACCAAGCACCTAAAAAAAAAACAGGTTAGAGGAAGGAGGTCGAGTTGAATTCATCTTTATGACCTCATTAGTTATTAACCCGGTTTTTATTGAAGCTTGAGGATTTATCGAAAATTATTAAATATTTTACTTAGGCTTCACTGGATGATTTTTACGAAAGAAGACAATTTACCTTTCAAATGGTTGAGAGACGGATTTCGTGGTTTCGAAATCGATTCCTCCTACTTATTAAATCTTATTATCTTATATCAACTAACAATTTGTTTCACCTTAGGATCATTCTACGAATTCACCATAAAAAGGATAATGTTCGCTAGTGTAGCTAGGGATATCAAGTTATAAAAATTTTACTTCACAAAGGATGGTTTCATTTTGATCACTCATGGAATTATTTGAATTCAAATAGATCACCTCTACATTTATTTGTTGAATATAAAATTATTATTTTTGTTTAGCTTCTTTAAGGGTTAATTGACCCATTTTACTTTACTTATAATATATTGCCACTCAGTCTTAGAAAGATTTAACTTGACAATTTATTCTCAAGATCAAAGTTTTACAATACTCAAATCAATGTAAAGATTGAATACCATTTCTCACAAAGGTAAGTTACCAGTTTACCTACAGAAGGACAAGACAACATCATCATGAAATTTCAGAACAACCCAAGGCAAGAGGTCTTCTAAACTCCTTTGTAAGCACTATTACAAAATTTATCTCACATTGGACATTTTTACAAGGAACTTCATAAATTGCACTGATGAAACCTTTACAACTCTTTCCTTTAATCTACTCGCATAATCCATCTGCACAAATACTAGCTAGAATCAGTTCGCGAGAACTGAGCATGTTAAGGCTACACATTGCAACAGTAAGCTAACATTTAACAATAACAAGAAAGGAATGTTCTAATTCAAAAATGGATTTAAAACACAACCCGCAACTACAAAATTATTCGCATGAGAAAGAAATCTAAACCATCCAACAAGGAGAAAGTCGAAATACCAGTAAGAAAAAAATCACATAAATCAAGGCAAGACCTTATGGGTTAGGAACGAGAAAGTCAAGAGTGTTGATATATTTCCTTCATGTAATCGTATAGATTACGTGATTGGAATCCAATACCCAATCCATCCATCTAAAGAGGTCCAAGAGAAGACAAAACATACTAATTATGATCGTAGGTGTGAAACAAAATGACGTTATCCAAATCTCCCAGGGGGAGGCTTCATAGCAATAAGGGTTCGATGCCCTTAAAAGAAAAACAACTATAGTTTCAGTTTTAACCAAGGAGTTTTACCACTACCTTCTTATAGGATTTCTTAAATGTAGGACTAGTTAACAAAACAAAACCACTCTTCCAAAAGCGTACAAAGGAGACACAAAAAGGGCCATTATTCTACCAACAAACCTTATCCTAAACGTCAACTTCTCTACATAATATAAGGGAAGGCTAAACCCAAAAGTCGTTAATAATTTTTATATATTTCCTACAATGTCAATAAGTATTAAAATAAAAATTGATTTCCTTAACAAGGCCACAAAATGGGACCTTTTAGTAACCAAGTTTGAAGTATAAGATATTCGAGTTCGAAAACAAAGGGATTCGATATGCAGAGGGTAAAACACCAACGATGCCCCAGACTCAAAAGACCCTACCACAAGTGCAAGCAAAAAAATAAGAACCAACACACATATCCATTAGGAAGGTTACGCAGTGTAGTCAGGCCTAGAAGTTCTATGAGCTCCTTGCCAATGGTATAGAAGATGGAAATTTTACCTGATCCATATGGGCTTATTAAGGGCATGTCTAGCAAATATCAAATAGATGAATATAGTAACCACCTATTATATTATCACTGTAATCAGCTGTCATCTAACAGGAAACGAGTTCATGAGTCCAATACCATGGATTCACCTACAACTTTTTTTTCGGTCCAGCTATTAATAGCTTGCTTGCGACCCTTAATAAAATTTGTAGAGATTTCATTCAATAAAACTTACAATGTTTCCCCCTTACTTTAATCAAACAAGAGTTTGAACCATGAAGTAGGTATAGTAATTCTCTCGACACGTAGAGGCCAAAATAGATGTCAGGTTATTCATCCTCTAGAACTAGGTACAACAGTCAACCATGTACAGTTCTGAAACAAAACCCTAATGCCATTTTCTGATTAAACAAAAAGTAAGGAATGTCCACAGGCTTAAACAAGTTTTAGAACACAACGTCACTATTAATGTATCTTTTAGCAAAACAGGAGAGCCCTAAACAGGAAATATGTATTTATTCAACCAAATAGAGATATGAAGGCTTAACCTACCATATAGTAAGCCTTCAATTATAAATACCATCACAGAATTCTTTTAAAAGAGAGTCATATAAGCAAATGAAACTCTATAATGTTTCCTTCCCTACGAACTAGACTGCATCACACAATATTGCAGTAGCCCATTTAGACAAATATGAAATAGAGTAAGCTATAAGAGAGGAAAAGAACATTCCAAGCAAAACCAGTGAAATTGGAATGAGATTTAAAGGAACAACCAACACAATCAGGCAGCGATATAAACAACCACGAAAACATTTTGTCTAGGAACCATTCAAGAGGAAAGAATATTCATTTCAAGATACTGAAAGAAGGTAGAAAACTATTACAAGGAGTAGATTTAACATGCCTGATTAGAATTATTCCAATCCAACAAGCACGTCGACCAGGGCTCGGGCAACAGCAACAAAACCTGCGCAACTTCTCTTCCTTAGCCTGTTGAAGGTCCAACTCTATCAACGGCCATGCTTGGCATAGGAAAGGGGTGATTGAAACATGCCTTCTTGGAATCCTCGGGAGTAACTCCAAGAAGATAGAAGCACTCTGCTATGAAGAGCATCATAACCACCATAGAAACCCACACAACCATCGTCATGACTGCCATATCCAAAGAAGATTTGTACCTATTTCTATATGTATAAACCCACTTTTCCCATCTCAGCTTTAGTTGGGTATGTTAGAAAGTTGGATTTCTGCAAGGGTTTATTAATTTAATGGCACCAACTTCACTGCTACCACATGCGAAGATGATCTGTACCTGCTCCTATAGCTATAGACCCCCTTTTCCTTTTGCCCACAAACCCAACTATATTCTCCACCAAATCCTCACGCAGCTAGCCAATAATTGGCGTGAGCAGGTCACCAAAAGAAACAAAACCAGGGCATACGTTTAATAAGTAAAAGAAGATGGCTTTAAAACCAAAAAAAATCTCTTGATACAAACTCCATATCCAAAAAATAGTCCCTAGACTTAGTATCCTCAATTAAGGCTGACCAGTCACTAGATTGTTTCCATGCAACTGCTTTTCCCTTAACCCAAAGTGCTCTGCGAGCTCGTGCTAGCGCCACATTCATGCGGTGAAAATCAGCTACAAAGCCAACCCCATGATTTGAAGCTCGGACACAAGACATAATTATTACCTCACGCTCCTGGCTCTGAAAGGCATCTATCGTAAAGATATATAAACCTTTTCCTTCATCAGATTTGAGGACAACATCAAACTCTCGGTGCAAACGTTTCAGCTGTAGCTTGCAAGGTGCGATAAATTCAACAGAAACTCTTATGCCTACCAACTTAGTGACTCATTGAAGAGCTCACATAATTGCAAATCAAAATGTGCTTCATGAATATTCTGATATGAAACAGATCCGCCTCTACGAGATCGTCTTCCATGAGTTACACCATAAAACAAGGTCTCAGTAGAGAATCTTTGCAAACAAATTTCATCAGGTCTCCTGGTAACACTCTCACTGTCACATAGTCGATTTTGACAGAAATATCTTGAAGGAGAATCCCGAATTGAGGATGCAGTTGATACTGAACAAATAACAACATAGTTGGACGACCTGCTTGTTGGAGGCGCTCACGAAGACTTCTACTATACTGCAACATGCCTGCTACCTGGCTATTTACTGTGCAGGCCATGATGTGGATCCCCGACCAGAACACACCCCGCAACACCTAATGAAAGTGGAGGTAACATGCCTGCTTCACTAGCTTGAAGCTTCATCAAAAGCCGCCATATCAAACCCAACAGGCGAGGGCAGGAGATCAACCCACAAACAACAAAAGCCAGGAGCACACCCAGACTCCACAATCATCCAAGAATGTCTTGAGCAAGCAACAAGGAACAAACCCAAGGCAGACTTGAAAGGAAACCTCCATTAAAATGAAGCGACCAGTCTCCAGAGAAGCCCACGCGGCTAGGGAAGAAGGAAGGCATCCCGGAGGAACCAGGAAGAAAAAAAATGCCTCTCAACCACTCCACACGTAGTCCACAGCCAGAGTAACGTGTTGCAGGCTAAATAGAAGCCAAGGCATATGACCAGCACTAGAGTTGTGTGTGAAGGACTAGGGAACAAGTCAAAGCATGTTGGTGAAACAATAAAGGAGAAATGGCAAGTGGCCATCACTTCCACCCACCTTTAACCAACAAAGAACAAAATATAATCAATAGGCGTCCACATCTCCATCGTTCAACGCATCCAAAGCCTAGGCTAGATATATGGGGGGGGAAAGGAATCAAGAATTAATTTAAATTTAGCATCTTTTTTTTTTGTTTAAAAAAAAAAAAAAATCTTTATATATAGGGGGCACTACATAATATCAACATTATTTTTGTTTAAAAATGATGCATGACGGTTCCAACTTGGATTGTGGTCTATGACAAAAGACTAGTTTGGGTTTTGCATATCTTGGATGATAAAAATTTGTTCACATTGCTCTGGTAAAACATATGGCTCATCCGTGTCCATAAAGTTTGATGATTTTATCAGAGGAAAACCATTACCATGCATATAAATTGTTCTATTATTTCCTTTCTCAGTCAATGAAAACCACTTTACTAGAAAGATAACCTTCCTAAAGGCCTTGAAATCAAGTTCCATAATGTCCTCTAGAATTCCATAGTACTTCATCTTTGTTTTAATATCGCTGAAATCCAAAACATCAAAATATGCTGATATCCCGCAATCAAATGTACGACTAAGCTTATCCATCTTCTTAATGCGAAAGTGCTTACCATATGCCCACATTGATTTGTAATGTGTCACCTAGACAAATAAAATATTTACAATACAATGTCAATAAATCATACTTAAATATTAACTACAATACAATTTTACTAAATAGCATAAAAAACTAGAAAATATAAGCATGCACACACCTTCCCTAGATTTATTCCATTTATTGTTTCTAATTCTTCCCTTGATACATTAAGAGGATTTCTTTTACTTTCTTGTATAATATTATCTCTCAACCAATTCCATGGGCATTTATTTGGCCATGTATTTTTATGACTTTCAGGTAACTCTGGGACTCGACTCATGGACCCCATCCTTCTAACTGCTCTTCTATATGCAATTTTGTCAGCTTCATCTTTCTTTGTTTTGTAAAGCTCTATCCATTTATCCATGCATTTTGCATGATTTTCAACATATAGGTGCATTTTTATCATACTCATTTCCATCTGTAAGTGAAATTTGGTAAATTATTAAAATTAATATAAAGATATATAAAGGATAAACTATATAACCACTAAATACTTTATAAAAAATGATGCGTACCTTGTATTTTTCTTAATCTCCCTTTTCCTTGTAGTACTTCACTTGTTAGTATATCTAGTTGAGAATAACCCCACATACTTTGTGTTTTAGAATCAAAATCAGGTAAGTAATTAGATATAATATTCACCATTTCTTTGAATGTGATGTAACCCTCCACAATGGAACCCTCTGGTCGAGCCTTTTGTCTCACAAAATGCTTCAATAGCTTCATTAAATGCTCAACAAGCCACATTGATCTTGATGCGACTAGACCACAATATTCTATCTCATTAACAAGGTGTATGAGATAGTGGACTTGTGGATCAAAATATACAGTAGGAAGATAGTTTTGAAGTGTACACATTAAAATAGGTGCTTTCACCATCCAATATATAAGGTCTTCCATTTTAATCTCTTTTGAGGACACAAACCTGAAATATAATGTGTAACTAACATTAGTTTTTGAGTAATAAATAATTTATAATAGTATATCAGAATATGTATTGGATAAAATTAAATATTAGATGGTTACCTAATATATTTTGATAAGAAATATATAGTCTTGGTTATATTTCGGTCAAAGGTACTAGGAATAATAATGGGAAGTATAACCTGCAAAAAAGAAGTGTACATTTGTTAAAATATATTAGTTAATCTATATCAATGAAATTTGAAGAAAAGAAAAATATTTTAACTCTAAATTTAAAACTTACCTTAATCAGGTTGTGCCAATCATGTGTTTTTAGTCCTATTAGATCCTCATTTTTCGCTCTAGAGAAACAATTGTTTATTGTGGCACCATAACCTGTAGGGAACCTTATTTTCTTTATGGCTTCATTGATATGATTTTTCTCCTCAATGCTTAATCTCTAAGAAGAAGGGAGGAATGTGTTATCAACAGGATTTGGCCATAAATGACGTGTGACTTTACTCACTTCAGGTCCTTCCTCAACCGTATTCCATCTTCCTTTTTTCCAATGATAAGAGCCATAG
>CM034147.1:813300962-813345382 GCA_019776745.2 Taxus chinensis
ATGTTGATTCAAACACCACGATCATAAGATGAAAGCAAGTCTCCAGAATCACTTACATAAAAACCTTTTGCAAGCAATGAAAACAATATCATATATTACTATGGAACTCAATGCAACACATTGAGAATGGGCCTGTTGCTTACATAGATAATTGAATAAAAATCCTAAGAACCATTCAAGGTTGTAGATCAAGCCATAAATTCAGTAAATACTAGTCATCAAAGACTAGTCAAGACCATAGATTTTAGGAGAGAACTAGACATCAGGATCTATTTCATCCCATAGATAAAGGAAAGAACTATACCTAACACTAGATAATATCTCCTAATTATCGAAATAAGATAAAATAAATATCCACACACATAAGTGGGTGAGATAAATACCATAAGGTAAATAAAGTACCTATGAGAACATGAGCTAAAGTAAATACTACTCTCCACCCCCTCAAGTGAATCTATGGGCAAATAGCTGTGGCATGTCCACAGTATGAGCCTAACAACTAGGCCTGAATGGGTACTCATGTAAATAACTGGGAAAAAGGACAGCCGCAAGTACCCAAAACCAGTAACAACAAAGTAGAGAGTAAAACCTGCCTAAGCATCCAAGAAGCTCGCTCAAAAACGCCGTACAATGCTAAAATACGTTTGGTGTGCACTTGGTCTGAATCCAACTGCTTCGATCAACAAACGCAAAAATAACTGACACTGGTTCACAACCAGAATATCTCCACATAAGGATACTGTCAACGTAGTGATGTCGAAGTGTAAAAAAACCCATGACATAATTCGATCAACTGCTGCAAATAGGTGTGCCACGATACCAAGCCATAATAACCAAAGACAGGTAAAGGACACTAAATCCAGATGGTCACGATCCAAGCAAGCCAAGTAACCAGGTAAGGACACGAAACCAAAGAAGTGGGATCAACACCACGCCCTCCCATATTCGAAATGGGTGGAGTGACGCTACATCTATATGATTTTCAAAAAACTACTCAAACACGCAAAATACACTGATGCACTAGACTAGATCCCCAAAGAGATTGTCAACATGCAAAAGTGTCAAATCAGATACAAAATATCTCAACAAACAGATATATCCCTACACCTGCTAAAGAAAAACAACTCAAAACAAGAAGCCTCACAATGCAGAAGGATAGAAAGTGGAGCAAGATTCTAATGGTGGAGGAGCCATGCATGTAGAGTCCTCTCAACGAATGCCTATGTCGCCGCAACGATGTGATCAGATATCCACCCCAAATCAACACGGGATGGATGAAGAAGATGCCTACATATGACTTGGTTGTAAAATACATAATGGGTGCATGCAAAAGAAAATCAGAATGTGTGTCAAGTTGATCATGTCTGATAGCTGAAATCTCAAGTTTCTCAAGCATGAGTGAATCTGTATAACTACTGTGTTGCTCATGATCCTTAGAAAGAGTCAAGCGAACAAAAAAAAGGAGCTCTGTCAATGTGGATCCCACTGAAGTATCTGATCGAAAACCAATTTCATGACTAGAATACCACTTAACATGTGGAATAGAGGAAAACAATACCCCTACGAATGTCTGTCATTGACTCCGTAGTGAGACCCATGAACAGAGCATGCAAGAACTGAATGCAGTGGGTATTGCTTCTTAAAAAAACCATGCAGCTGAGTAGAATTAGGATACACAAATGTGGTACTATAATAGGCATAGATGTGGAAGAGCATGTAGTAACAAGCCTCACAGGTTTAGAAGCATCAAATCAGGTTCAGGCTCAAAGACTGGCAAATCAATGTCAGTGGGTACAAGAGCAACAGCTACAAGCGGACTAGGAACATGGATATGGTTGTCCACAATATGATGGTGATGTTGTAGGCTAGCAAGCTTTGTTCTACAGGGAGTGTATTATTGTATCCTTATCATGAATGAGTGATTGTAGAAAAGAATTTTGCTTCTTAAGAGAATCTATTTTCTTCCACAAATTTTACAATATCCTCTTGAAGTCCACATACTTTAGAGAAAAGCATATCATTCTCAGAATCCATGATATGTACAAATTGGCAACTCCCAACAATTTAGGACGTAGGCTCAACTGAAATTAACATCCACAATGATTACACACTCCTCCATATTGAGCACTATTATAATTATAGTGCAAGTCTCAAAATAAATAACTCTAATGGAAAGATAATGAAAAAACAAACACTTTTGCAAAAAACGACACTCAAAACCGAGTTACCAATCAAAAGACATAAGATTTTTAATATTTTTCTCTGTTATTTATTTTATTTGCCACTAAAAAAAATATGGTGGGCACGAATCCCGAGGTGAACCAGCGTGCTTCTCTGCACCAACAAAAAAACCACAAAAACTGATTATCTGTAGAAACGACCTAGTTTAAAGTCGATCTTAGGGTTTTCACACCTTCCGGATCCCATGGAAGCTTCTGTTTTGCATAAAAATGCATGCATCAAAAAAATATGACCAAATCCCAAATATATGAATATACAATGAATTTATTTACAAAATAAAACTTACAGATGGATGTCAACAACAATCTCCAGCTTTGATACCATGAAAGGAACGATAACCAGATCATACCAAGCCAAGAACACAGATGTTAATCAAACACCACGATCAATAAGATGAAATCAATTCACCATAATAACTTTACATAAAACCTTTGCAAATAAATGAGAAACAATATCATATATTATTATGGAACTCAATACAATACATTGAGAATGGGTCTTGCTTAAATAGGTAAGGAATAACAATCTAAGAACCAGTCAAGGTCGTAGATCAAACCATAAATCAAGGAAATAACTAGTCATCAAAGAACTAGTCAATACCATATATCAAGGAAAGAACTAGTCAATACCATAGATCAAGGAAAGAACTATACCTAACAACTAGATAATATCTCCTAATATCTAAATAAGATAAAAGAAATATCCACACACATAAGTGGGTGAGGATAAATACAATAAATGTAAATAAAGTACCTAGGTATAATACATTGAGAATGGGTCTTGCTTAAATAGGCAAGGAATAACAATCTAAGAACCAGTCAAGGTCGTAGATCAAGCCATAAATCAAGGAAATAACTAGTCATCAAAGAACTAGTCAATACCATATATCAAGGAAAGAACTATACCTAACAACTAGATAATATCTCCTAATATCTAAATAAGATAAAAGAAATATCCACACACATAAGTGGGTGAGGATAAATACAATAAAGGTAAATACTGTGGATATGCCACATCTATGATAATCCTACCCTTAAAACTATCCCCTATATAATCCTATATTATTCACCAGGTATAACACTAGTAGCTCACTCATACCATCTAGGGGAATATGTATTATCAAGTACAGTAAACATGCGTTAGGAGGACAGATGCTATAGACATGCGACAAGAGGACGAAGACTGCAGATGCATGACAGAGAGTTTTTTGACAGGTGATAGGGAGAGTTTGTTGATGTGCAAAAATGAGAGTGTTTTGATGCATGACTAAGAGTTTTTTGATGCGTGACATAGAGATTTTATTGTGGCGCGACACGAGGGCGGAGGTTGTAGACACGCGAAAGAAGATTTACTATCACTCGTCAACGAACCTCGCTAACACGTGTCAACAACCTTATTGATGTGTATCAGTGAGGTTCATTAATGTGTGACAACAACCTTGTTGACGTGCAACATGGAGATTTTGTTGTCACACGACTAGCGGGTGGAGGTTGTAGACGCGCGAAAGAAGATATGATGTCGCACGTCAACAAGGTTATTGTCCCACGTCAACAAGGTTCATTGACATGCGTCAACAAAGTTGTTGATGGGCGTCAGTGAGGTTCATTGATGGGTGACAACAACCTTGTTGATGTGTGACATGAAGATTTTATTTTCGCGTGACCAGATGGAGGAGGCTGAAGATAACACCCTCGCTGACGTGCATCACAAAGGTTGTTGACGCATGACAATAAGTTTGTTGTCGTGTGTCAACAACCTTGTTAAAATGCATCAGTAAGGTTCATTGACACGTGAAAATATATCTCTTGTCTTGTGTCTGTAGCCTTCTATCACACCACTTAAAAATTAGGCAAAAAAATTTCTCTCAGACTCCCAAAAATTCACCTTCCCTCAAAACTGGTTCTGAGGATATTCGCCAGGTATTTTCCACCTCTGATTTCCAAGAGGTCTCTTAAAATGAACCTTGGTTCCCCTCTATCTCCTAGATTGTCTCGCACCCTCCATTTGTCACTTTCCACTCAAAATATCACATATGATATCTCTTAATCTCTCTCGACGCATGAGAAAAATGAATTACCATGGTAAAAGTTGACTATTTATAGGGTGCATATTTTTCTTCCGTGCAATCATTAATGATTCCTGTTATCCATATTTTTCCCCCAAATAAAATTGATCAGCCACAACCCCACACAGAAGAAACCAGATGAATCACGTTCAAATCCTACAATTAGGCAATAGAGGGAATCTACAATGGAGTGGTAGGTCTTGTGAAAGATCAAACGATCTCGTGCAAGAAGAAATTCAAAAAATCAGATCCGTCAAATGAACCCATGCTTCAAATCAAACAAACAGGTTGTAGGAGGGTTCTAAAATGGAATAGTATGGTTGGGGAAGGAGAAAACAGTGTCAAAGAACCAGAGGCTCAAAGGAGAAGAAAGGGTGAAGGCTCGAAGTCATCGGGTTCTGAAATGATTCATAACGAGCCCCAAAAATTTGGATAAGTATAGAGATTTAGCAGACACTACCAAGTGTCCAAATGATGCATCTCTAAAGATTAAATCCCAAGCTAGAGACCGAAACAAACGCAAGGACTCCACGCGTCCAAAACCCCAAAAGTTACACTGACCATTGAAAAGTCTTCAACTCAGTGGACGTTGCCAAGTGTTGACTCGATGCAATTTCAAGACGGGAGACTAAGGCGGAGTCTCAAACTTGCACCAACCCTCCACATGTACCAGGCCCAAAGAGTGGTAGATTCAATAGTTAAAAGTCAAAAAGGAAGATAGGGAGGGCCTAAAATTGACTAAGTATAGAGAAACATCGAACGACACCACATGTTGCATCAGTGTAATTTCAAGGTGCAACCCAAAATGTGATTCCCAAATGAGTGTCATCTTGCCATGTATTCAGGGCCTAAAAAAAGTAAGAGTGGCCTTTGAAAAGTCCAAGGGTATGTGGAGGCTTCCACATGTCAACCCAACACTCCTTCAAAGGTAAAATCCTAAGCGAGTTTCCAAATGAGCACGGACCTTCCACGTGACCTATCTCCAATGAAGGGGTAGGTCGAGGTTGAATAGTCAAAGTAGAGAAAGGCCAGTAGAGGGGGTCAAGTGTCAGCATGGTGCTAATTCAAGAGAAAAATTTGGGGAGGTTTCCAAACAAGCGCTAGGCCTCCATGTGTCCCTGGTCAGATGTATGACCCCGCCAAGCAAAAAGACTTAGCCAAAACATGAGGAAACTGAGAAGGCCGCGGAAGAAGCCACGTGTCATCCCAACACAACTTCAAAAGTAGAATCGAAAATTAGTCCCCAGACAGGCACCAACGCTCCATGTGTCCAATTTCCAAAGACTCATTTTGACAACTGGTTGCCACCATTTCTATATGGACCCGATTTAAATTTTAAATGGGCATATCTTTTGACTCACTACTCAAAATCTGACAAATCTGGCACCACTGGAAAGATCTTGGCCTCATCTACGCCATAGAGATCTGAAACTTTAATTTTGGAGAGGTTAGGTGGGAAAAAATGAAGAAACATATTTTTGCTATTAATACAGGATCTATTTTCCCCAACAACCATATTGGATTTGATTTGATCCACCGTTCCTCCTCCTTCGAGGCGTCGAACAAGTAATTAATGCAGACACGAAAAATTTGGGGTAGATTTATAGGAAGCATTGAAGATAGTGGTTGAGCTTCGAACTATTTTTCCCGCTTCTCTCTCCTTCTTCCCTCTGTGTTTAATCTATAAAGGAAGGGTCAGGGCTCATTATAAAAAGTTGGACGTTTCTATTTTGCACCTTCCCTTATTTTGTTCACAGAAGGATTTGTGGAGCTTTTCTAACCTCTCCTTCGGGTTGTAATGTAATTTTTTCTTCTTGGCCACTACAATATACTGTATCGACTCCTAAGCAATAAAATATATGTCTATGGATGATTCTCGACCCTCTCATGTATTCTTTGTTGTCTTTCCGATCTCTTATTGCAGTATGGCTATCTATGCATGTTGTTTGTATTACATTCCTGTGGTCTGTGTTAAAATACAAAATGAGTGTCTAACATTCCTTTGGTGTATCACCTCGTTATCTTAGGTTCATTTTCTTCCATCTCTCTAAACCTATCTCCTTGGTAGATAGAATAGACTTATAATAGATCCTCTGCAATTATTTTGTGTACACCTGAATAGAGGAATAAGAACCGGCCTCAATCCAGAGAGCTCTCTCAACTTGCAAGGTCCCACACCTTGAGAGATGCTCCATGTTGTACAATCACACTAAGAGTCTCAACCCATCTAGTTTCAGACATTCAGGGGGGTTGTGATTCTACACTAACATTTCCTTCGATTGGCGATGATTTATTTAAATCACTAATGATTCCCGTCAAAACTATCAAAACACAACCTAAAAAAATCCATGTCATTTTACACCATAATCTTCATCCTCTCTTGCAAAAATAACACATTTTTCCAAACTGTGCCTTCTTTTTAGGGCCCCATGCCTTTTTATAAATTCAAGCCTTCCTTGATCACGCGGTATGATCAGAAAAAACCTCTCCATCAAAATCCACCTCAGATTTTTTGAATCCTTAGCACAGGTATGTCATTTTATAATTGGATACAAACCCATTGGTTCCCCCTATCACTTGAATTCTCATTCTTAAAACTCCCACCTTTGCATGACAACGTTATCATCGATAACATACCCAAGATCTTATCTCCCACCTTTTCTTCTCGTAAGTCATGCATCTAGAGGTTATAAACCCCTTGGTTCCCCTATTATTTGATTCCATTGTGGCATTAAATATACCTTTTCAGTATTTTTGTTTCCATGCCTCGTCTTTGGGCAACTCAAACTGAAACACATGTATCATATCTAATAAAAAATTTCAAACTAGTGATCATTTTTAGCTAGTTGTAAACACCCCTAGTTTGAGGGGGAGTCACCCATTCAAGCACAAAGAAAACCATCTCAATCATTTTTCAATTAAAATTTTAAGGAACCTTAATGAAAAAAAATTATGGTGCATATCGTCGGAACCAGATTCATTGGGTTGGTAAATTATCTAAAATCAGCATTTGTGGCATTGGAAAATATAATATTTTATGAAGGAAATTATAGATGGAGTGGATAATTAAGGATAATTCATTGGCATGAAGGATATTTCGTACAAAAACACATTTTAAGTCCAAATGGAGGTCTAACACATGTTCCTCTAATTGTCACTCTACCTCACCTTACCGCGGGCCTAAATTTTTTTTGAATTGGTTCATTACATGGGCTTGGAGTCCACTGAATGCCTTTTCCTTAAGGATTCTCGGAATCCCGCCACATTTCCTCCTGATATCAAATGTTGGGCATTGGGGATCCTTTTCCATAACTATAAGCTCAGGTGTCCGAAATGGGTGACACTTCACCATTCCTCATGTGTCAAGGCTTATGAGAAATTTTATCAACTTCCTAGGCAGTTAGCGGAGTCTTTTAAATTTGGCGGGTCTTCTAAAGGTTTAATGACTTCCAATTTAGATCCATGTGTGTTTGTGTGTCTATATATATATATTTCAATAATATCCTAAACATGTCAGCGGATGAGACCAAATTAATAGGAAGGTTTCATAGATTTCTTGGTGATCCAAGAATGTATTAAAACCCCGAGCCATCTATCACACGATGAAACCAAAAAAAAATCATGTTGGGATTAGAGATCCATTGGCTATTCACATGGAAAAAAATAAATGTTAATGGAATTTTTGGGCGAAACGTGGTTACTGCCATGGTCGTAAAAATATCCAAACTCATATTCCATAATTCCTAATTTATTCAAATTACAAATATTAGCCACTAAAATTTTCCCTCTTATTTTTGTCCAATAGTTTTTCCATCACAAACCACTCAAAAAAATGAGGCAAATGTAGACACAGGTATTTCTTCACATGCCTACTTCTCATACACACACTTTATTTTACTAAACCTATCACTTTTAAATATTATCTAATTCATCCCAGTTGTAGTTCCCACTCCTCTTTGACACTTATTTTACTATGATCAGGTTCATTAGTTACTTAGAGACATGGAAATTATTTTGATATTTTAGATAGAATGTTGTTAGACACTATGGATATTGTTATTGTCATTATGTTATGATGTTTATTATGGACTTTATGGGTATATCACGGACATTGAAATATACTTCTATACATGATGATGATTTCAAGTTATTTTGATATAGGCTGGCATTTTGGACTCTTGACAATAGTGATTATGTTTTGACTATTGGACTAACCATATGAGCATATTGATGTTATGTTTTATTGATATTGTGATGATATTAGATGACTGATAGTATGTTGTTGAATGCATCTAGATATACTTATAAGTTACAATGGATGTATGAAATGCATGGTTGCCATCAATTATGAATTGTGATAGATGGTTAGAAATTGTAAATAAGTTATAGAATTTCTTAATCTTGATGATGATATAGCTATGTTATATGATGGTGTTAATTTATAAGTGATATGTGTGTTTTTATTCCTTGAAATATTGATATGGCCTTAAGGCCAAAGGTGGCATTGTCTTAGGTGCATGCAGGTAACGAAATCACAATAAACAAAGAAGGCACTATGAGACAAACTGTGGAAGAATACCGAGTGTTACAATAAGGTCACCTTGGCAGCTATGTTGTGTGGGTGTTATTTTATTTGTTATGTTAATAGGAGGCCTCCATGGGGGAATAACCTCACAAGTGACCATGGGAGTGAATGTTGTATTTTTCTCTTTTATTTTAATTGGTTTAGTTATGTATGTGATTTTATTAAATTGCAATGTTTATCATATTATTGTGTTTATTAGTTTACCCCCTTTTTATGCTAATTAACTATGTGAATAATGCTAATTAGGAGATGTGACAAAAGGGGCATTGAATATGGTAGATAGTCGTTAGTTCTTCATGATTTTGGATAGATTTTAATTGATTTTGATTTGTGTGCCTAACCCCATCTCTCAAATGTCATATCTGGACTTTGAGCTCATTTTTAGATTCTTGTGGGACAAGTTATACTTGTCCCATACCTCTTAAACTCCCCCCCCAACCTTACCTATGATATGAGGGGAAAACTTTAGCCATCATTATGTATTTTTGAAGGAAAATGAGGCAATTAATTGCACTTTCTTCCAAACCCTCTTAATTGTGCCCATGAAAGTATAGAGTGGAGTGTTTTGTGTAAGAATGAAATTTATCATACCCTCACCTTACCCATTTATGGAACCTTGGAGTATGTGTTTGACTTGTGAGGTGTATTGGAGGGAAACAATGTGGCATCCTACATGGAGCCACCTCACCATTTTCTATTTATTTTTAATTCTTAGTTGTTCCAGGGGTTACTTGATTGGAATTTTTGGGAGCTTTCTTTTGGATTGGATTGGATTTGGAAAGAGGTTGGAGTTTATTGGCTTGAATATTGAAGTTGCATGCAATGGAAAGGTAGGGTCTTATACCTTGCATTTTATTTTACTTGTTTATGTATTGTGTTGTAAAGTGAATGAATGTATGTGATTTTGTATGGGATTGAGTAGATTTGGACCTTAAGGAAGGAGTGGGGAGAGGGAAAATTAGGGCCATTGTGGAGGGAAAAGGTATTTTTTGAGGTTTTTTGGAGGGAGTGTGGGTAGGGTATTCCACCAATGTGGAGGTATAACAAAACATTCTTTATATTTTTTTATCTTACTTGAGGGAGACATAAGATACTTGTGTGTGTGCGCGCGCGCACGCACGCGCGTGTGCACTTGGAGGGTTTTGGCAGACCGTTAACTCAATTGGGAGGAAAAATGAGGTGGCCCCATGTTTTCCTTTTTCCTTTGGCTTAGATTTTAAGCCTTTGTGTTATGGAAAGTTGTAGATAAATTGTTATTAGTGTTGTTTTTCTTGTATGTGTTTCAAGTTTTGTTGGTATGTATGAATATATTGTTGAAGCCAATTTGAAGACCTACCATGGTTGTAACATTCCTTATTGTTCCATTTTTGGGGCTCAGGGGGCAATGAGAAGGTAGACTTCACTTTCGCATTGGATTAAGTTTGGGAGGTGAGTTTTTCCTATGATCCCTTCCTTGTTGTTGTGTTGAAGATGAAGAATAAAAGGGGAAGGAGGTGTATTTTTTGAATGAAACTAAGGATTTTCAAAATGATATTGTTACTTTCTTCAGTAATATCTTGTCCTCCCAATCCAAATCTAATTTTGGTAAGGAAAACCACTTTCTGGAATGAATTCCTAGTTTGGTATCTAATGAGTAAAATCAAATGTTGGTTAAAATCCCATCCCTTAAGGAGATTAAGTATGTGGTTAAATCTATGGGGCTGGATAAAGATCCTGGCCTAGATGGATTCCCTACATTCTTATTTCAAGTTTTTTAGGATTGTATTAAATGGGATGTTTATTTTTCCATTCAATAATTTTTCAAAAACAAAAGGATGTTGAAGGACTTAAATTACACATTCCTATCCCTAATTCCAAAAAATTAGAATGCTAATGATTTCAAAAAAAATTATACCTACAACCCCATGCCGCTACATCTATAAGATGTGTACTAGGATATTGGCTATCATAATTATACTTATCCTTCCTTTGCTAGTTTATTATCAGGAAGGTGGGTTTGTTATGGGTTGTACAAATTCAAGATTACATTGTTACCATTCAGGATACTTTACACTCTATCAAGAAAAATAAGAAAGAGGATAGGGTGACTAAATTTGACTTGGAGAAGGATTATGATAGGCTCTCTTGGGAATTATTGAATAAATTGTTGGATAGGTTTGGATTTGACTCTAATTTTTGAAGTTTGGTAAAAAATTGTATCTCCACTGCTAGGTTTTTGGTTCTCATTAATGGAACTCCTTGTGATTTCTTCCATATCTCTAAAGGTTTGAGGTAGGGGTGACTTATTTCCCCCTTTTTTTTCATTCTTATGGTATAATCTCTCAGTAGGGATTTGAAATTTTCTACTTTAGAAGGGAGAATCATTGTTATCTCCCCTGAAATCTATTGTGTTAAGGTGGTTCACCAAAATTTTGTAGATGATACCATTTTGGTTAGAGAAGCCAAACAAATCCTCCAAGATTAGGAAGAGGTTTTTGACCAAAAAATAAACTATGGAAAAATCTTGGTTTTCTTTTTTAATACCCCGGATAATAGATGTCAATTGGGATAAGATGTAATAAATCAAACAAAAACACCCAATTTATGTGTGTATGATTGTAAAAGTAAAGTAACATGGGTAAATAAAGAATTTTAAAAGAAAAAGAAGTGATTATCGAGTATTCAATAAATAAGTAATATTATATGTAATGAATAGTTGTGATGATTTCTAACCACCTCTTGAAAATTATAAATAACAAGGGAGACTCTTGAATGGGGAGATCATGAAATATTTTATATGTTTCAAGAGCCCTTTAATGTAGGGTGGATTAAAAAAAAGAACTTCTTGAACATGGATGTGTTGAGAAGGGTAATTATTGGGTACCGTTTGTAATATATATTAATATTAGTAAAGTAATTAATAAAAGTTGTTTTGAATGGGTATGTTGGTTGAAAAACCTACCCGATGAAAAATATTTAAATATGTGATGTGGGGATTTAATATCCATAGAAAAATGTGTGCTCAATTATTTATATTTGATATCAAGTGAAGGCAAGTGATGGGCATTAGAGAGGGGCACTCTATAGGGGTGTCCTAACTGTGGTACGTAAAGTATAACCCAAGATGGTTCATGGCCAAGACAAGAAGATATTTTAAATGATAAATTCCTCATGATAATGTGGCCATAGCTTGATGTGCTGAATCGCAGACATCACTTAGGATTATACTTGAGCCACACATAGTCCTCACCTAAATATGCTAAAATATTTCCTTTAACTTTAGGATTTTCAATTCGAAAAAAGTTACATCACATTTTGATATCAAATCCATTAATCCTATAAGGCTTGTGACAAGGGTTAAATAATTGTATAAATAGTGTAAATAAATAAATATCAAACTTATTAAAAATATATATAATTTTTAATAGAGAATTCGATATTAAATGATTATATATTTAAAATAATATTAAAAAAATGTAAAAACATTACAGTTTTTATTTTAATACTTTTCACATTAGAATTAAATTTATATTTAATTGCTACGTGAAAAGACCTAGTGAAAAGGTCAAATAAATTCAAGTTACCTAATGTCCTCCTATACAGGGACAACATTCCATGAATATAGGAAATCAAATTTTCCTACTGGTTCCAGTCAAGACCCATAAAATTACATTTACTTCAATTACATTTACACTTTGAATGCTTATTTCACTAAATATGGACTTATTCCATTCCAAGTGGAAAACAAATATAACCAATATTGGAATCCAAAACTACTTGTTTTGAATTCTAAAATGTTAAATAATTGAATTATCTGGACTCCAAAATCATAAATATTGTATTCCAATATCGCATATATTGGAATCCAGAATCACATATTTGTTAGAGTAGGTATTTACCTTAGCTCATGTTCACCTAGGTACTTTATTTACCTTTATTGTATTTATCCACACCCACTTATGTGTGTGGATATTTCTTTTATCTTATTTAGATATTAGGAGATACTATCTAGTTGTTAGGTATAGTTCTTTCCTTGATCTATGGTATTGACTAGATTCTTAATGTCTAGTTCTCTCCTAAATCTATGGTCTTGAATAGTTATTTGATGACTAGTTATTTCCTTGATTCATGACTTGATCTACGACCTTGAATGGTTCTTAAATTGTTATTCCTTGCCTATTTAAGCAAGGCCCATTCTCAATGTATTGTATTGAGTTCCATAATAATATATGATATTGCTGCTCATTTATTTGCAAAGTTTTATGTAAAGTTATTCTGGTGAATTGCTTTCATCTTATTGATCGTGGTGTTTGAGTAGCGTCTGTGTTTCTTGGCTTGGTACGATCTGGTTATCGTTCCTTTCACGGTAAATCCATTAAAATCCTTAGCCCTTGGTCATATGGTATGGTCGTATGAGGGCTTAAATCTTGTGATTCGTACTAGTAGGTGCTTATCTCAGCCCCCTTTAATCTTATTTATGTGGTGAAGGCAACAACTATTTATTTTGTTTTAGTGGAAATTAAAATAAATAACAGAGCAAAATATTAAAAAGCTTGTAAGTTTTGATCGGTAACTCGGTTTTGAGTGTCATTTTTTGCAAAAGTGCTTGTTTTTTTGTGCCCTTTCCATTGGAAATATTTATTTTGAGACTTGCACTTTTTTTTAAAGTGCCAAATATGGAGGAGTTTTGTAATCAATTGTGGACACAATTTCAGCTGAGCCCGATGTCCTAAACTTCTAGGAGTTACATTTTGTATCTATCATGGATTTTGAGAATGATATGATTTTCTCTGAAGTGTGTGGACTTCAAGAGGATATTGTAAAATTTGTGGAAGAAAATAGATCACTCAAGAAGTGAAATTCTCTTCTACAATCACTCATTCACGATAAGGATACAATAATACACTTCTTGTAGAACAAACTTACTAGCCTACAGCATCACCATCATATTGTGGACAACCATATACATGCTCCTAGTCCACTTACAGTTGTTTCTCTTGTACCCATTGACATTGATCTGCTAGTCTTTGAGCTTGAACCTACTTTTGATGCGTCTAAACCTATGAGGCTTGTTACTGCATGCTCTTCCACATCTATGCCTATTACAGTACCGCATGTTATGTATCCTACTTATGCTCAGCTGCATGGATTTTTTGATAAGCATACCACTACATTCATTTCTCGCATGCTCTGTTCTATAGGTCTCACTAGTAGAGTCATTAGGTGACATTCACATGGTATTATTTCCTCTATTCCACTTGTTAAGTGGAATTATCATCATGACATTGGTTTTTGAGTAGATACTTCATTGGGATCTCACATTGACAGAGCTCATTTCTTTGTTCACTTGAATCTTTCTGAGGATCATGAGCAACACATGACAATGCACCTTCACTTGGGCTTGAGAAACCTGAGATTTCATCTGCCAGACATGATATCAACCTAACACATATTCTGATGTTCTTTTGCATGCACCCATTGTGCATTTTGCACCAAGTCATATGCATGCATCTTCTTCATCAATCCATGTTGATTTAAGGTGGATATATGATCACTCGTGGTGGCGAAATAGGTATTCATTGAGAGGACTCTATAGGCATGGCTCCTCCACCATTCGGCCTCTTGCTCCACTTTCTATACCTTATACATTGTGATGCTTCTTGTTTTGAACATTTTTCTTTAGCAGGTGTAGTGTATCTCTCTTGTTTGTTGAGAGATTTTGTATCTGTATTTTTGACACTTTTGGCATGTTGACAATATCTCTTATAGGGGATCTATTTTGGTGTATTCCAGTGTTAGTTTGTTAGTGTTTGAATAGTTTTTTGACAACTCATACAGATTTGTAGTGTCACTCCACCCTTTAAGCAGTATGGGAGGGTGTGGTGTTAATCCTGCTTCTTCAAGTTTTGTGTCCTTGCCTTGTTACCTTGGATTTTCTTGGATCATGACACTCTGGAGTTTGTGTCCTTACCTTGTTGCTTTGGTTATTATTCTTGGATCGTGGCACACCTATTTGTGGCAGTTGACTGAATTATGTCTAGTGTTTTTTTACACTTTCGACATCACTCCGTTGACAATCTCCTTGTATGGAGCTATTCTGGTGAAGCCCTAGTGTCAGTTTTTTTGAGTTCTATGATCAAGCCATGGATTTAGACCACAGGTGCACACCAAAATTCTTCAACATTATACCATTTTTTGAGCCGAGATTCTTGGGATGCCTTGGAGTGGGGTTTTTTCTCTCTTTACTTTGTTGTTACTGGTTTTTGGTACCTTGCGGTGTCCATTTTTTCCCAGTTATTGTACATGTATATGTATACATATATTATGTATATATGTCTACACACATATATATATATATATAATATGTATGTAGTTTGTTGTAGGTATGCACTAGTGTAGCTATGTTGGTGTGTGTGTGTGTGTGTGTGTGTGTGTTGTATACATATATATCTGTATGTATGTATGTATGTATGTATATATGTATGTATATGTGTGGTGTGTGCTGTGTGGTGTGTGTGTACATATATGTATGTATGTATGTATGTATGTGTCTATATTATATATATATACCTAGAGTATTTATAATACCCTACCCTACACATTATTTCTCAAATACATAAATGTAATAATGTGTAACTATATTTGTGTGTATTCAAATCATAAACAAATATAAATAGGGGTGAGGAAATACCCATAACCAACAATTCTAGTTAAACTCTAAAAAAAGATATAAATTACACTTTTTAAGTTGCAGGAATTTTATGGGAATGATTAATTTAAAATTAAAGTGTATGGGTATTTATTTAATGGGGCCACCTAGAGTATTTTAGACATGGGTGCATGTGGCTAGGATATGTTGAGACATTTTAATCATGGCTCCCTTAAATAAATTAATGTGGAAATTTTATTTTGGGTTGAATTAATATATCGATATTGTGCTTTCGGGCTACCTCGTCCGGGCGCAGTCCCTTAAGAGCCCTCAGGCCCAAACACGCCATATCTTTGACGGGTGATTTCTCATACTCCGTGGCACCTAGAGACGTCTTATCAGATCCAAGAGCTCCACATTAAATCTCTCTACGAAATCCTCTCACACTTTTCTTTGTCTCCATTCGGTTCTCTCGTTGTGCTATTGTTTGCAAACGCAAGAAATAGTGCAGTCTCATTCAATGTAGGGCTGCCAGAGGCTGAAGTTTACAAACGGAAGCTCATGGGACAAAACCAAATATGCCAACACATCATGGTGGCCTAGTGAATGCAAGTGAAGGCTTCATTTTGGTTCCCTACACTCCCTGTGCTTTCGGGCTACCTCATTCAGGCGTAGTCTCTTAAGAGCCCTTAGACCAAAACACCGTATATCTTCGACATGTGATTTCTCAGGCTCCGTGGCACCTAGACATGTCTCATTGGATCCAAAACCTCCATTTTGAAGCCCTCTACAAAATTCTCTCACGGTTTTCTCCGTCTCCATCCGGTTCTCTCGCTGTCCTATTGTTTGTAAACGCACGAAATAGTGTAGTCTAAGTCAGTGTAAGGTTGTTAGATGTTGTATTTTGCAAACGGTAGCTTGTGGGACCAAACCATTTGGGCCAACACGTCCATATGGCATAGTGAACACTAGTGGAGGCTTTATTTGTTCCCTACATTGCTCGTGCTTTCGGGCTACCTTGTCTGGGCATAGTCCCTTAAGAGCCCTGAGACCAAAACACCTTATATCTTTGACATGTGATTTGTCGGACTCTGTGGCACCTAGAGATGTCTCGTTAGATATGAAACCTCCATGTTGAAGCCCTCTAAAAAATTCTCTCACAGTTTTCTCCGTCTCCATCCGGTTCTCTCGCTGTCCTATTATTTGTAAACACGCGAAATAGTGTAATCTAAGTCAGTATAAGGCTGCTAGATGTTGTATTTTGCAAACGATAGCTTGTGGGACCAAACCATCTGGGCCAACACATTCATATGGCCTACGAACACTAATGGAGGCCCTTTTTTCATTCCCTACGCTACCCATCCTTTCGGGCTACCTTGTCTAGGCGTAGTCCCTTAAGAGCCCTGACGCCCTAACACACCGTATCTTCGATGGGTGATTTCTCAAACTCCGTGGCACCTAGAGATGTCTCGTTAGATCTGAGAGCTCCATGTTAAAGCCCTCTACAAAATAATCTCATGGTTTTCTCCATCTCCATCTGGTTCTTTCACTGTGCTATTGTTTGTAAACGTGACAAATAGTGCAGTCTGAGTCATTGTAGGGCTGCCAAAGGTTGTAAATTACAAACGGAAGATCATGGGACCAAACCAACTACACCAACACATTGTGGTGGCCTGGTGAATGCTATTGGAGGCTTCCTTTTGGTTCCCTATGCTCCCCGTTCTTTCGGGATACCCCGTCCGGGTGTAGTCCCTTAAGACCCTGAGGCCCAAACACGCCATATCTTCGATGGGTGATTTCTTGGACTCCGTGACACCTAGAGACATCTCGTCAGATCTGAGACCTCTATGTTGGGTCTTTCTATGAAATATTCTTATGGTTTTATCCATCTCCATTTGGCTCTCTCGTTATGTTATTGTTTGCAAACATGAGAAATAGTGCAGTCTGAGTCAGTGTAGGGTTGTCAGAGGCTATAGTTTACAAACAGAAGCTTGTGGGACCAAACCAGCTACGCCAACACGTCGGGGTGGCCTAGTGAACACTAGTGGAGCATTATTTTTGGTTCCCTACGCTCCCCGTGCTTTCGAGCTACCTCATCTGGGCGTAGTCGCTTAAGAGCCCTGAGGCCCAATCACGCCATATCTTCGACAGGTGATTTCTCGAACTACGTGGCACCTAGAGACGTGTCGTCATATCCAAAACCTCCACATCAAGGAACTCTATGAAATCCTCTCATGATTTTTCCATCTCTATTCAGTTCTCTCGATGTCCTATAGTTTGCAAACACGTGAAATAGTGCAGTCTGAGTCAGTGTAGGGCTGTCAGACGCTGTAGTTTGCAAACAGAATCTTGTGGGACCAAACCAACTACGCCAACATGTCCAAATGGCCTATTGAATGCTACAAGAGGCTTTGCTTTGGTTCCCTACACTCCCCATGCTTTCGGGCTACCTCGTCTGGGAGTAGTCGCTTAAGAGCCCTGAGGCCCAAACACGCCATATCTTTGACGGGTGATTTCTCAGACTCCATGGCACCTAAATATGTCTCGTTAGATCTGAGACCTCCATGTCAAGGCCCTCTACAAAGTCTCTCATGGTTTTCTCCATCTCTATCCAGTTTTCTCATTGTGCTATTATCTACAAACGCTCGAAATAGTGCAGTCTGAGTCAGTGTAGGGCTACTCCACCTGGGCGTAGTCCCTTAAGAGCCCTAAATGACTAGATTGGCTTAAGAATGAATTTGATAGGGGTATGTCTAAGAACACATGGGAGTTATCAATCACCTAGTAAATCTTTCTTGTTTAGTTTTGGATGGGAGTTAGCTAGCCTACGGCTTAGTGACCTTCGATTCATTGATAATTTATGTTACAATAAACCCATAGATGCTTTCCAAAGCACCTTAAAAATTAGGGGTAGTCATCAAGCCTAATAAAGGGTGTCATGTTATTTCCAAATAACTTGAAATGCCTACAGATTTAAAGGTAGTAACATGAATTGGATAGGATTAGACAATCAAGAATCACTGAGTGTCTGAATCAGAATGTCATTACATCTGGAGACATTATCAAGCATTGGAGTAATGTATATGGAGAGATATTCTCAAAATATCAAAAGATGAAAGGAATCAAATTGTGACGACTAACGGGTGTTTTAACAGGGGAGAAGACTACGAAGCATAGAAGAATGTAGTAAGTGCATGATAAGATAGGAACCAGTACAAAGAGACCATGAGTAAGAAGAAGTGAAAATAAGCTAAATACACATATACACATTGATAAATTGAATGAATAATTACTCAGATTAGGTAACTCTTTATGTAATAACATTATATAAATATTGATTTCCAAAGTTTGATGCATATTATACATTGAAAATGCTAGTACATGTACATCACCAATAAATGAAAAAATAATCCGTAATGTCTTAAATATTGTCAAGTGCACATCATTTTAGATTCATGTGAAAATGATCTCAGAAATGTAAGGTCTCATACAAAATTATCAAGTTCTAAATAGTATTTTAATGTGCATAATAAATACAAAAATGCTCAAATACGTCATATACCATCAAGTTCAACTACCATATAGGCTTACATACAATGTCATGCACATAGGGATACAAAAACAATGTCATGTAAGACATATTTCCTACTCATCAAAATCTATCCCTCTCTTGGCCTTGCTCAAAGAATTCCCTCTCTTAGATGAAGATGGAGATCCATGAGATGACTTTAGATCGTCTGAGCCCATGCTTCGAGTCCTCTTCCACTGAATACTCACCTGTAGATGAGCCTGTAAATGCAAACAATGTTTTTTGTCAAAAATTAATTTATATATGTTTTCAACATGTATTTAAGACCATGCTAGAATGAAAGTATTTACATAAGTACACAAACTTAGTGCAAGTTGTCGATCATGCCGAATTTTCATCTCACGCTCAGATGAGTCATCGGGAGCTCCTGCAATACGAACGGGGGTAAGAAGATGACGAGATGGAGGAGTCCGTGCCCTCAAAGTAAAAATGGAGGGGGTTGAAGTTCCCTACATACACATAAGATCAGAAAATCTAACATCAGAATTAGCAAAAATATAGCTAAGTACATGTATCTACATAATGACAATATTTTAACTACTTTTATCAATATAGAACTATTGTTTTTACCCCACCATGCTTGTGAATCAAATGAACAGGGTTGCACCCTATCACGGGTAACTCCTACATAGACACAATGAAGGACATTATTAACATAATTTAGTAATTCTACAATGAAAGACACTACTAACATGTAATTTAACATAATATGAATTACATGAGAAATTTAACAAAAATTATGTGTTGTTTGAATGCCTCAGTGAGTTGCTACGCAAATGAAATCGTAGCTACAACACCTTTATTTACTTGTCGCAGAGATGACAAGGTGTCTAGTGAAGTCAACATCTTTATCAAACATGTATATCACGTGAATTAGATGGACATACAAGAACACACATATATTTGACTTCAAAACTAATATATATACATGCAAATGGGTCAAAGCATATAACTGTGTCCCACTTTTTTGTAGTTTTTGTACTTTTAGCAAACTATGTGTGACAACCAAAACATGACCAAACACATATAAAATGACCAAACATGCATTTTTAAGAGGCTACAAATACCAAGGTGCAGGGCATCTAGAATTTACCTGATTTTTTAAATTTTTATAGTATTTTTTAATTATTTATTTACTAGTCAGATTTTAAAATATTTATGGCCACAAAGTGGGACACACTTGTATAAAAATAAACACATGTATGTGAAAATTTTACATAATTAACATTCTAAATTACCTCTATGAAAGTATGTGTATGGATGGTGCTCATTGCTTGTGATAGGGATGAAGATGCGCCTCCCGCGTGCTGTAATATCAATGCATGTACATGTACAAATACAATTATTTCAAAATTTTTAACATATATAAGTAAATCAGGTACTCCAAACTTTTTGTATCACACATAACAAAACATAACAATTTTACCTACGAAGGTGACGCCGATGAATGTAATCCAAATGTCTCACTCAAAAGGACATATGACATAGTGACATTTATCATGTTCATCCCTAGCACCAGGTGCACCAAAATCAGTACACATGAAAGTATCATCCTCCTCGGGCTCCCCAAACATATGCTACCACATGACCGAGCAAAAATGTGGGCCTCATGTTAGTACTCCTTGAGGGAATACTCTGTTGTACCACCCACCAGCATCTAGCTCAGAAATCTCCCTTGTATGTCAAACAAGGGTCGTAGAAATCCCCTCAACAGCGCGTGGAATGTATCAATCTCTACTGTCTCCTTCACTGCTTGAGGGACAATCTCAGGGTTGACAGGGATTTTTGTGCGGGGAATATAGCCTTTTGAATAGGTGCATGTTGTGCACCTAGTTGATCATGTGCAGATCCTTTTCCCTCAGCCCTAGAAATCTTGGAAATCAAAATAATTTTGAGATCTCATTGAGGATAAAATCGCAATAGAGTTTCCCTCAGTAAAGTATATTGGAACCTCATTGTTATTATAAGATGGAAAATCAAACATCAATCCACCATCGGTCCCAAAAATTATTTATTAATCAAATTATTATTGCACCAATGGATGGGATATCATTTACATGTCAAACGGAATAGTAAGATCAGTGCGGGGGTCCGTGAATAAGGTGCATATGATTTATTTTGAAATTTCTTTTTTCTTTACATCCACATATGACAATTTTTTTGGAAATAATAAACCCTACAACCCTCTCTGTAAGTTTGTCCAACAATCAATTTTCTCCCCCGTTTGCCCGCGTTAATTTGAACAAGTAATGCCTTCAATGTTTTTGCAAGAGAGGTGCGATGGGGGTTTTGTAGATTGTGCATCCCCTCATTGTTTTGATTAAATCCTCAATTTTAATTTTTTTTTCAACTATTTTGAGTTTATTAAATCTTCTTGAATACCCAAGGGATGTTGAGCAATTGTGGGTAGTGTCAGGAGGGATGTTAGAAATAACAAGGTTTGGTTGTGGTTGATTCCCCTCAACCTCTAACTGTAACATTAAAAAATATGTTACTCAATTCAAAATTTTAATCTATAATTATCATATTTCAATGCAATTTTGATAAAATAATTGTTCTTACCTCTTCTCTGTGGCACCATCTTCGATTCAAATATTCCTAACTGATCCAGAAATGATCCTATTGAGGTTGAGATCTAGCTGAATGAAAAAACACAAGGGCACGAACATAGCTCTGAAACTTACGTTTGAGGGAGGTAAAATGATAGAGGCTCGGGCCTCTTTTTTTTTGTTTATAGTCAGGCATAAGGTATACGCGTTATGTAACGCGTACGCATTATGTAACACGTACGTGTTATGCTTTGGTCATTCCTGATCCAAAAAAAAAAACATGTGAGCACGTTTTAACAAAACGTGTACGCATTTTTCTTTTTTTCAGATTCTTGTCTGCTTTTTGGCCCTCCAACTTCGTGCACTTACCCTAAAATGTCAATGTAATCAATGACTAAACTAAACCCTAGAGGATATTTGGGCTAGGTGTGAACTTACTACACTCACCGCTTGATGATGTGGAATCTAGTAATTATGTAGGGTGAGGTCTAAAGAGCCTCACCCAAGGTGAATTTAAGTGCCCCCCATTTAGACTCAGGTTGTTTAACGCTTTAAAAAATTGATTCATTCAATTGAGTGGTTTGCTATGCTAAACCTAGGTTGTTCCTCCGTCTCAAGTGAGAGATTGCAGCAGGTGAGTTTACAGCAACACTTTCTCATAAGAGATTGGGGGCCCCTCGCCCACCTCACATTGATTATCACAAATTTTTTACTATAAAAAAATGTTTTTACTCATATCTTGATGCGAGATTCTTTATCATAACACATTGATTGTTACATATATGTCTTAGAAGACGGAGATTGATATGTCGTGCTTCCTTCCAGCACATTGATTTATCCATCTTTCTTAGATCACAATAGTTCCTACAGTCTCCCTCCATGATATAAATAGAGGGGCGATACTTGAGTAGCAGAAATAACTAACCCCTATTAACTCTAGTCATGGGGGCCCTCTCTTATTAGTTATATCTACTTTATGATGGGCTTATCATCTAAGGTATTTTTGCATAATCCCCCTATTTAAAATAGATAAGATCTATTAGGGAGGGGGGGGGAAGTCTAGCCTCCTGCTAATCTATCGTTCACCCCTACCCCCCTAGCCATTAGATTTTTCTAGATTAGGGGAGATATATTAATATATACCTACCCACATGAGATGGAATTGCCCCATATCTCAGATAGGGGGCCCTCCCCCTCGTACATCTATTTCACCCCCCCCTCCATAGAATAGATGTTTTAGATAGTTCATGTCCTCTAGGGGGTGGTTACCCATATCTTAGAGACTAGGGGGCTTTTCCCCCAGCTAAGTAATCCTAGTCAGGCATCCCTCATCTAACAAAGGGATATATCGTATGCATACATTATTTTAGTGAAATTCGTTACACAAAACACAAACTACTTACATAGCTACCATGGTATTAAGTGACTAATGTTATCTAAGATATTCAATCCAAAAGGGGATGGTATTACATCCCTGATATCAGACTATCACTCACACACACAAACATTTCAAATCTATACATCTTTCATGGGTCAGTTCACATCCCACACACAGGTCATCACTTAGTGATACACATTAAACGTGTGACATTCACATGAATGAAACTCTAACACTATTTCCCTCACTTGGAAACAAGAGCACTCATATCATATATATATATATATATAAATAACTTTGTGCTCTCCTAGATCCCTTGAAACAGATACATACACGATCTACGAGTATCCCCACACACATATCTGACAGTACTCCTACACTATGCTCACACACAGTCACAGCTTCCCATTCTACATGTATCTACATATAAGCCAAGTATGTATATATACAGGTACAATATATGTTAGGCTATGTATGTATTTCTCATTGGCATGTGATATGAGCTGATATATAGTATATATACCCAGATAGATATCACATTGTACGCAAGGAATTATGTGTATATTTGAGGCCTCTTATAGAGATGTATGCTGTGTGTGTGTGTGTGTGCATGTGTGCACTTCAACCTAAACACTAACATTTTGTAGGGGCCTCCCACCCATTGTTGTGTGTGTGTGTCATGTGTTGTACATAGTATATAGAGTTCCCAAAAATGTGTGTGACACCTAGGATGTTTAGTGCAAAGGCTGTCACATAGTGTGTGTACCACAAAAAGAGTTACAAAGCGCTAATTCACTCTCATATCAAATCTATATAATAAAGGACCATATGTAAACTTCTACACATGACATATGGTATCCATACCTTCTCAAAATTACACTCATAGTATCTGATAAATGAGAGCATATTATAGGTCATTTCAAATCGACACAATCATCGTGCACTATCATATCATATCTTTGTCTAGATGTTTCAAATATATGCACTCCTCTATATTATATATTTGAATATATTATCTATATTGTTTTATCTTAAAATTTATTTTGGAGTTATATTACACATTTATCCTTTACAACGGAAATTAATTCAACCCAAATAGTGACACAAACTACTTGAATGTTATGTAAAAAAAAACACACTGAAACCCTTAAGGGTGGTGAAATAAAATCACATTCACACACCTAAATGGAAACAAATTTATCTCCAAATGTTAATACGGTTACACTAGTTTGGTGAACCTAATGTTTAAATCGAACCAGAAGTTTCACTAGGGATTATCCTTCCCTCTATTGAATCTCTGACTAGTGTTGAAGATTCAAATTTTGTAAATATGTGATTCTAGCATTTTCACTGAGCAATAATACTTAAATCATGATATCAAGCACCATGTCCAGGAGTGTATGTCAACCTGACAGTTCACAAATTGTTGTGGGTAACCTGTAAATAATTAATAATAGTTGTAGATAATTTCATGGAATTGTTAATTACAACCCTTGCATTAACATCATGATGACAAAAATTGAAAGCTAAGATATTTGACCTTGAAGTGGCCATCAACCCTAATGCAAAACAAAATCGTATTTTTTTCATAAACTTTTCGATACATCATGCATAAAACAATAAACGGTTTTTTCTGCACTTGGAGTTTATCTCAACGTCTTGACGTATTTAATGTGAAGATTATAGAAAATTGGTGTCAAAGCTAGGATAGCAAGGGTCATTAATACATATTTAATAAGAAATTACAATAATCACTTGATATTCCATGGGGGTGCTTGTAAAACAAGATATATATTTTGGATGTATTATAACCAATTGTTGATTTTATTATTATATGAGCCATTAGAAATTCGACACCTTAACCAGGTGTGACCTTGTTAGCTTAACTAGTACATTTGTTGTTAGTGATTTGTTATTGATCGGTTGTATAACCGTCCTATCCTCACGCACAGTCTCCCTATCGGCCTATATAAAGGCGTGCATCTTTATATCTTTTGATAAGAGCAATCATATGATAATCTTCTCTGTCTGCACTATCATTGGTATCAGAGCTAGTTGAGGTCGTGCGTTGGAGGAGAAGCAAGCAAGAAACTGGCCCGCTGTGAAGACTGTAAAGTCCAGGAGTGCCTGAAACCGTCCTGTTGATGAGTGGAAGCCTGAAACCTGTCCTTTTTGCTGTTTCTTTTGCTGTGCGAAGACCACTTTTGACCTGTTTCGTTTGTGTTATGCTTACCGCCTGAAGTAGCGTGAAGGAAGAGAGGCCGTTCGAAACCTGTGAAAACGTTTTTACTGGTGTGTGAGGAGAGGTCAACCCGCGTAAAAGGAGTGAGAGCAGAAGCATTGATTTGTGGTCTGCTTTGCGTGAGAGAAAAACGTTGCTTGCTGGGTGCAGTTGCCTGTTCTCCCGCGTGAAGAAGAGAAAAGCCTGTCTCGTGGAAGGAGCCCTCAAGGGTGTTCCCTTAGTGACTGTTTGAAGGAGGTTTAGCTCTGCGTTGAAGGAGCCTGCAGTGACTATTTTTTCTTCGTTGCATGTCCAGCGTGGTTGGAGCCCTCAGTGATTTTTTTTTCTTCTTTGTTGTGCAAGAAAGCCATGAAGGAGCTGTGCAAGTGGAAGACTGAGCCTGTTGCCATACAACCTTTTGCAAGAAAGCCATTGTGCGTGCCTGCAAGTGAGAAGAATCCCTGCAGCACAGATAACATGCTGTATGACTGCTACGTGTAAGCAAAGTCTAGCAAATTTTGCAAATCAGTGTGTGCGCGTATGTCGCAAATTTTTGATGCACAAAGCACCGTTGAGTAATGCACCAAATATTTGGCCATTAAATGATAACGAAGACACCACTGGGTTGTTCTTTTCCTTGGTCAACGAGCTACAAAACACTAGTAACATTCTCTTTGACGAGATTGTGTGCCGAGGACTGTTGGAATACTTCTGGTTCGACGTTCGATGTCAAGCACGGTAGATTTGTTGCAGAACTTGAACGTGGTTATGATGCAGATGACGAACACGAAATAGAACGCCCACAGGAGCGTTGGTGTCTCACTGCACGAGCCTATATAGCCCATCTTTTGGATAGATTCCTTTAGTAAGCATTGTAGCCATTTTTTGAAAAATAAATAAATAAATAAAGATACATTTTTTGAGTTTTTTTTAAATAATGTCTGCTCCAAAAATATTGCTATCTCAATGCCTAACTCTTGAAAGGGGCCAAATTTCGCCGCATGGAAAAACCAAAATGTGGATGATTCTTCAATTCAAAGACCTTTGGGGGATTGTCTCTGGAAAAGACGCCCCTCCCATAGACGATGATTTGTTGAAAAAATATGAAAAGGCTGATGCGAAAGCAACTCATGCTCATCACCCTCAGTCTTTCTGATGAGGGTGTAGCCATACATTCGAGAAGCAACTACTTCTTCTTAGGCTTGGAGCACATTGTGTACCATCTACGAAGCTAAGAATCTGACGTCAAAGTTGCAACTTTAGACAAAGCTTCATACGATGAGTATGTATGAAGGAAAATCAGTAGAAGCCTTCTTGCGGCGTGTAGCTGAGTTACGTGCAGAACTCTCTGCACCTCGGTGAACCAGTGGACGACAAGTTGCTTGGTCCCGCTCACCCTGCGAGCTCTTCCGTCCTGGTTTCGGACATTGATCACCCACGTTGACCAATTACTCAACAGGAGGTGAGTTTTGCAACCCTGGTGAATTATCTCCAGTAGGAAGAAGCCATGCAAAATGTACAAGAAGCCTTCGAAGATAAGGCTCTCATCACGAGGCAAAAAACATAAGCCCTCGGAAAAGGGCAATCAGCCCCCCAAAATCAGAAGCAGCATGCTCGGTAGCCAGTCTTCACAGCGGCCCACCACAACAGCCACCCCAGAAGTAGCATAATCACAAGGCGGATCGGTGGTGCCACATTTGCTCCACGGATTCACACACAACTGCGAACTGTTATTACAACGGTCGCAAGAATGGAAATTCTGGCGAAGAGAGCACTTCTGGCCACGGATATTCTAATAAATCATGATGGCATGCTCGTAATCAGAGGTAAAAGGGCCACATTGCTACTAAGCAGGATGCCACCCTTCTGATGAAGAGGTACCAGATACGACTCAATATGAAATTGTTCTAGTCTCACAGACTTCGCAACCATCAGAAAATGTCTAGTTGATTGATTCAAGTGCCAGCAAACACATGACTGGCAACAAGAAGTTGTTCCATACTCTGAGTGACCAGCCCACTGAAGATCGAATCACCATTGCAGATAATCAAGAGTATATTGCAGCAGGGATTGGTGATGTCATCATTCCTCTTGGAACACGAAGATGTACACTGACAAAGGTGCTCTATGTTCCAGGGTTTGACTTCAAATCTTTTGTCTGTAATTCAACTTCTTAACCATCAGAATGCAGGTTGAATTCTTTGTTGAAAAAGGGGTCAAGTCCTGCATCATTTCCCAGGGAGAGTCAGTCATTTCTCAAGAATTTCTGAAGGGGCCGTCTATTTGCACTGGATGCGGTCACTTCATCTAGCGTTGCTCTCTCTGCATCAACGGCAGAGTCCACTGCACTTTGGCACTTTCGATATGGTCATCTTTCTACCAGGGCTCTACATCAGCTCAGTGCGAAGGAAATGGTAAGAGGGCTTCCTCCACTCTCCCATTCCTTACGTGTTTTTCTCGGGATGTCTTGCGGGCAAACAACATAGAGGTCCATTCAAACAGAGCTCTTATCATTCTATAGAGCATCTTCAGGTTGTTCACAACCGATCTGTGTGGACCCCTGCCAGCTAGCTTTCAAGGTTTTGCATACTTTCAGCTCATCATTGATGATTACTCACGGAAAACCTGTGGGTATATTTCCTTCGGAAGAAGACTGAGGCACTTGCAAATTTCAAACCTTCTACTAGCAAGCCACCAGGAAGTCTGGAAATCCACTTCAGGATATGTTTTTCATCTCGGATCTAGACCTATCTCATGGATTAGCAAGAAGCAAACTATTGTTTGCTCTCTCATCCACTGAGGTTAAATACTGCGCTACACGAGGAGTTGTGTGTGAAGTAATTTGGTTACATCGCATTCTTGCAGATATAGGGATTCCTGAAGAGAAACATCCCATCATTCACTGCGACAATCAAGGTGTGTTGAAGCTTGTGAAGAATCATGTTTTCCATGAATGAACAAAGCATATTGAGGTCGAATGTCACTACATTCGTGAACAGGTCTTGAACCACCAAATCCAGCTCTAGTACTACCTTACTGATTTTCAGGTTGCAAATATTCTCACCAAGCCTCGCGGCAAGGTGAAGTTTGATTTGTTTAGGGGGTACATTTGTAAGAGCAATGTATTAATGGGGGGAATGTTAGCTTAATTAATACATTTGTTGTTAGTGAACAGTTATGTAACTGTTCCTCCTGTCCTCCCTCGCGCACAGCCTATATAATGGCATGCTCTCTGTATGAATTGATATAGCAATCAATAATAATTGTTGGAGCGCTATCACATATTTGTATATGTATTATCAACATTAAAACATGTATGCATAGGTTTAAAATCCCTAAATACTTTTGGAGACATATGGGATATAATTATAATGAGAGGCAGTTTTACAATGACAACTACTATATATAATGCAGTGAGTTGTTCATTTTATTTTGTACATTAAATTTTGTCTATTTGACTATTTAATTTTTTTTCCTTTTTTCATTATAAATTCAACTAAAAAATAGTAGTAAAAATATATTATTTTGAGACCAACAAAATAGTGTAGTTAGATTGATGTACCCATGTTTCAAAAAGACAAGAGATGAATATAAAATAAATAAAAAATTCACTAAAACACCAATGTTATGCATATAAAATTGTTCTCTTTTGTATCATAATTTTTTCCTAATATTTCGCTCAACAATGTCACCAATGGGAAAAAATTAAAAAAATTAAAAAACATTTACTTCTGAGTAGGTATATATCACAAAGAAACATTAAATATTTTAACATATATTCAATTACATATGCATACATTCAATAAATTTTTAATATTTTATTTTAGGTTTACATTTTGTAGTTCTTAGTAAAAAACATACTTCGATAATATAGAAACAATTATATTTTAAATTTTAATCAGTATTTCTATATGAATTTATTATATTTATATTAAAAATACTTAATATATTAATATTTATCTAACTATTACTATATAGTTTTTTATTTTTTAAAATTATAAATAAATTGTAAATATATAAATATTTGAATAGGCCGTAAACAAAAATTTTGTAATGTTACATCATCACAATCATGGGCTCGATTTGTGGTAAAATTGAAGTTGTAAAATTGTTGCAGTTTCACAATCATTAGAATTGTTGTAATTCCACACTTTTGTATTTGTGGTAGTTGCTACACATTTTGAATTATAGTAAATATCACAAGTTTTCTACAATTCAGTGTTTTCACAATATTTTTGTGGGTGGAGTCCACAAAATTGGATTCACAATATCACCTCATCTACCCCCAAAGATATTGTGGAAAAATTGTGGATATAGGGTATGTTATCTTGTAGTGTAAGTCATTTTTCACCACTCAATGGGAAACTGGTAGATAATGTAATATAGCTATTACTGATGTATTGTGTAGAAAATACAACACAAGAACGTTCAAATTAATATCTCTCAACATATTTCAAATAAATGTAATTTATAAGATATATGTACTAGTATGATAATACATAATCAAATTAAAACTTGGAAAAAAAAGAAAACATCCAACATCGAACATTTATTGTAAGGTGTTCACAATTTTTGAAATCATGAGTTATTTGATAAAGGCTAATAAAAAACTAACAAGTTTGTTTTTGTTAGATTAGGTAATTGTTTGTGTTTTGAGGGAACCAAAAAACCCACAAGAACAAATGGAGTAAAAATTATAATAATACATAACGAAAGAAGCAACCTCTACAAGTGGCTAAGATAAACCTACAAAGAACAAACACCAAACGAAATAACCTCATCTGTTAGTATCCTTCCCATGTGATCTTAAATGCATTTTAGGGGGATCATTTACACTTGTTTTTTCTTTTTCTTCCCTGCAATAGTCCAACCATCATCATTGTTACGATTTAGATTTTCCTTGTGAACCGGAATGATGATTTCTAAGTTTTCCATGTCAACACTAAGTTGAGTCACCAAAGGAGAGGAAATGACATCCAAGAAGCAACAAGGGGCAATGCTTTCCCAATCCGATTAGGAGAAGGAGAGCACTTCACAAGCTCCAGATCAGGGTTGACTTTTTGTATAGAATCACTATCTGGTTGGACAAACATGTGACTAGGATCAGCATTATTCCACCACAAATATTTACTTTTCCTCTCATTCTTTGTCTTAGCCAACTTACAATTTGCAGCAATATACCCTAACGCAAAATAATTTCTAGATAACTTTTATTACACCAAATATATAAAAATAAAAATAATTTTTTTTGGCAAAAGCAACCTTGATCTTATAATAAACAAGAATGTTCATCATGGATGTGGAAAAGGAACAACCAATAACACTCCCAAGCTTTAGCATTCTTCAACTTGGAACTACTAACTAATATCTTAATATTTTAAATAATAAGTATTAAAAGACATAAGAAAGTAGATCAAAACACGAGTTGAAGCATTAAAACCAATACAATATAAATATTAGAAATATTAATTTATTTAATTTAACAGGAGTTACTATTTCATTAATATTTTTATTGATATTTTGATTTTATTAGTTTTATAATTAAATAAGAAATGGATTCTCCCGTTGACATTTTACAGACTCATTAATTGCAATCTGTTCTTTCTAGAAAAACAAAGCCCAATAAAAACCAACAGAAAGTCGTTTATCCGAACACCGAATGGCATTGATCACATTTATTCACACTTGTAACAAACATAAGCTAACTAGACATCGGATTGGCGGTGTGGTGAACGTAGATATGTAAAGTTCTATATAGAAACGCTGTTCGGAATTCCCCTCCCCGTCAATCCGCCCTCCTTGGACAGATCGGAGGTGCTCGGATATAGAAGTGTGTATGGAACCTGCGAAGGCCCATACCTGTTCTTCAACACAGGATTCTTGTTCCTCTCCGTCACCTTCTCCTCTACATTCACCAGAGAGGAAGAGAATCTCTTGAAGGCTTCTTCGATGCCCTCATCGTCGGTCCATTCGGGAGTCGATCCCTTCACCTGTCCCAAGTACACTTCATCCGTGGAATGCTTCGACAGCAACTCCAGCACCGCCATCACCGTGGTTGCTTGTGTAGGGTTGGACACATTTGACAGCATAAATGCCTCTGGGTCTTTCAACATTTGGGCATGCTCAAAGGAATGTTTTTCAGGAATGAGGCGTCGGCTGACGGTGGGAAGATTGGGCATGTATCCTCCGTACGCATATTGCCCGAAGTTGACGGCTGCGTGGTGAGCAGATGCAATCCATATTATGGTGGTGATTGCTTCCACCGCTTCCTCCACAGACTCCATCTGGTACCACCCACTTTCATTCTTCAGGTCTGCATGTCCAACGTTAACGATTTCCGTCCACCAAGCCTGCACTTCTTTGTCTCGTTTGATTGAATCGTCGCTCTTGTAGTACAGAGACATGTAATCACTTACCCATTGCTTTAGAGCAGACCATATCTCCAGTCCGTCCACTGCATATGGGTAGTCTTCTATCACAAGCTTCAATCCGTGAGGTGCCGTTGAATTTGGAACTGCCATGCCCCTGCACAATTTTCATCATAACTCGAGATTACTTATTTATTGATTTTGATAGCATTTGGCAGTAGAACATAGAAAAGTGTTATACCTCTTAACGAGATCGGCGGGCAAGCCTTGTTCGTTTAGTTTCCAGTATTTGTATGCTTTGGAGGACAATTCTATGGCGTATCTGTAAGGTGTGAATCCCGATTCGATAACACCATCTGCATTGATTAAGATCTGTCTTGCAGATTGATTGATGTCCATGGTGTCAAAGTAATGAGGAAGCAATAACTTGTGAAGAGGATGCATTTTGCTCAGTTGCCTGTGCGTGGCAATGATGAAGGGCTCGATCACTGCATGAGTTCTTAGCCTGCATCACGGGATTTTTAAATTATTCATAAATCCATCGAGATAGAAATAACTCATAAAATTACCGACGAGTCTGTTTTAATTTTGCTCTTACCAGTGGCTGATTAACTGGTGATAGCCGGAATCGTTAACTCGGGAATGAGCTTTGGCAAGTAGCCAGAGAGCCCCTTCTTCTCCCTGTTCGGCAGGGGTGTATACATTTCTTACGGCTTGGCTGACACTCGTGTGAGGCAAACACAACTCGATGGCAACGGCTCTCAGAGTCCCTTCGTCCGTGAGGAAGAAAAATGTGCGAGAGGCATACATTTTAAGCTCGTCCGATTGTTTGTTAATGCGTTCGATGTATGGCATGTACGCATCGTAGTAATCCAAAACGAACAGCCTTTTATCTTCCACAGCCTGATCACATCAAAATTCTTCAGAATATTACGCGCCTGTCTCGTTTATGATCTCGTGGATTTATTGAAACAGGGGATGGATATAATTTACCTGCTCCACAGAAACCCCGTCTAGGTATTTCTCAATATGGTCTGTCGTTACGCTACTTTGTTGAGGGCCATATAGGTCGGCGTCCAGACTGCTTGATGGAGGAAAGGTCTGTTTCAGTTAATGAGAAAAGAGGATTAGCATTAAAACTCGATATCAACTACAGCTTCAAAATTCCGACTAGCGAATTTGACTACCTGCACACATTGAATGGCCATGGGATTGAGCCCCGAAAGCGCTTGGCGTGCAAACTCTTCGTCTGTCTTCCACGCACGCTCTTCGGCTATGAATTCCACATTAACATCAAATTCTTACCATATCAGCTATTGAAATAACTGATCTATGTCTATTAAACGAAAATAAGTGATTTCTTACCCTCAAAAACTTGGGGACGTCTGTAATTAATGAGGGCTTGGTCCTGTGTGCTGAGCAATCCTTTCACCATCTGAAGAGGAATGAGATCTCGGCTAAGCTCCATAACCGAGTTGATAGAACTGGGGATTCCTTTGCTGTAAATAGCTTTCACATCTTCCAGCGAGTCGAACTTATCACCAAATATGGACTTGAGAGTAGGTACAACTTTTTTGGCAAATGCCCTCACCAAATTAGCCCTGTAATCGGAGAGATTGATATGAGGAAACTTCTCGTCTGGCGGAATGAAGAATTGGGTGGTGGGAAGAAGTGGCAAGCTCTCGAACTTCCGATCTGCCATGTTATAAGCATTATCATTCAATACACGAATTTAGAAAACAACGTCAAAATATTCTATATTCAAATCTTAATAAAGAATAATTATATATATAGGTAACCTGTTTTAGCTGGCGCACGCCCAGTTCTACATCTTCTGGGATAGGGAAGGTCTTGTGATCCGCCCAATACTTCTCTGCGAAGATCGGGATTTGTGTCTGGCTTGCCCAGATCATTGTAGACATCATAGTCGTAAACGCGATCCCATAACTGCCTTTCTCCTGTTCCATTCCCTCGCAGGGTTGTCAGCTCTTGCTCTCTCAATGTTATCAGACCCGCTGGTGTTGCATCCGGAAGATGGCTCTGAAATCAATACATGGACCACGTTAAGGTACATATTGTGACCTTATTAACACTCAGATCATGGAGTAAATTATTGGTTACAGTACCTCAGTAGAAAAGAAGACTCGTGCGGTTTTGTTGTATAAGTAGTAAGGGTAGATCCACGAGTTGCAGAAAAAACGAAGTGCGGGAAGTTTGCCAGAGACGGCGGAGAGGGTGAGGGATTTCAAGAAGAACTCTCTGGCATGCGTATTTGTTACGAGCAATGCGCCGGGCACTCCCAATTCAGACTTCCATTTGAAGGTGATCGAGTATTTGGTATCGCCAGCAATGGGGCCATCCAATGGGTTCCAGCTTATTGACGTCTCCTCTCCTTTCTTCCCCACTCCCGTATCTACACAATCGACAGTCATAGGTTAAAGGGAGAAATTAATGTAACGACTAAGAGTCCCAATAATGGTACGAGATTAAGAGGTTCTTAACTTTACCTTGATCTATCTGGTCGCTGCTGACAAGCTGAAGAAACACCTTCTTACCGATCAACTCAAACAATGTGTCGGAGAGCGTCGCAGAGTAATCGGTAACGTCCGCAAGATATGTTTTCTGTAACACAATTTCAGCTTTGATGTCGAATTCGTGCCCATCCCCGTCTTTAGAGTTGAATGGCCATGTTGGAACACTAGGAACTGGGATATTATCCAGGAATCCTTTCATCTTCGCAAAAAACTTATTCTCTCTCCCCTCAGTGCAAACTATACTTCTTGCTAAGTCGTAAGATGTAAGTCGAGGATCAATCCGAACTCACAGTAGTATAGGTCGAGATACTTATGCCGCTGGTTATGTCTATATATAGTTACAGGCAGGGTGAGGGTGTCCTTCGATGCTAATTACTGTAGGACTGGTGTTGGTTTCGCAGGTCACCCCACTTGTTTTCTTCGATGCTAATTAATGTAAAATGACATCACCTCTTGCAGCTTTTCCCTTGGACTGATGTAAAATGACATCAAAATGACATCACCTATGGCAAAATTAATTTAAACGTGGACGGCTGGGATGCACCCTAGTGGTGCATATTGAGTGGAGGGTACTCAATGGTCTTCCTTTAGTATTCCATCATTATCATGTAATGGCCTTTCAATTTGACAGCGACCTATCGCTGGCTTACATAGGGTACATGGCCTGGTAATTGAAAGGCCGATGGGGGTATTTTTTGTGATTTTTATTTTATATTATTGGTAAAATTTAAAAAGTGGTAGTTAAATTTACACAAGTATATAATTTCTTAAAATGTTTTTCTATAAATATATGAAAATATATAAATTTATAAGAAAAAATTAGAAAATAATTATAGAGTAAATTGGAAGTTATAGTTACTTGTAGATGTTAGGTTGATAACAAATTTTGATTTGACCGAAGAGATAATTTGAATTTCCAAGTTTAGGTACGCACATGGAGGGCAAAAGTGTGTTAAAGCATGCTTGAGGCCTTCCACAATGCATACATATAGAGTTTCACGTTGAGTCTTGGTGTAACCCATGTTTTTGTGAGCCCATCGACTTTTTTAAGGCTCATAAATATGCAGCAGTACAAAAATATCAACAAATCTTGTATACACATACTATTGATATAGTGTTAAAGCATGCTTGAGGCCTTCCACAATGTATACATATAGAGTTTCACGTTGAGCCTTGGTGTAACCCATGTTTTTGTGTGCCCATCGAGTTTTTGTGAGCCCATCGACTTTTTTAAGGCTCATAAATATGCAGCAGTACAAAAATATCAACAAATATTGTATACACATACTATTGATATAGTGCTAAAGCATGCTTGAGGCCTTCCACAATGTATACATATAGAGTTTCACGTTGAGCCTTGGTGTAACCCATGTTTTTGTGAGCCCATCGACTTTTTTATGGCTCATAAATATGCAGCAGTACAAAATATCAACAAATCTTGTATATGCATACAATTGAATATTCATAAATGTGTGCAACCAACCAACACACACACACACACACACACACACACACACACACACACACACACACACACACACACACGTTAAGCTATTTTAGTTTCCCACATAAATTTAAATGAAAATTGTGTTTAAGATTGGGGCTAGGGATGGGGCTGTCATGTTTGCAAACAATAGGTTGAAGGCCATGTGACTTCAGTAAAGCTTGATGTGTCTCATGGCTTTTCCCTTCCCATGTGGATAGGCCAATAATCCTTATAGTGTGCTTATTATTTATACACTCTAAACATGATTTTCTTGATAGGGAGTGTTTTCTATAAAATATAATATAAGTGGATTATTTAAGGTTGTTTGTGTATATGCTTATTTTTCATGGAGAGTGTGACATTTGTCCAAATTTTTAAAAATATGAGAAAATACTTTGTTGATTAGATATTTATGAGTATTCATCAACACAAATTGTATTGGTTGTATAGCGAACTGCTCCAAGTTGACCTAGGAAGTAAGAAATATTGGTGGGTAGTTTAGTAATGTTTACCCGCAAGTGCTATCATTACAAAAAATGCATGCATTTTTCTCTTACATACATACATCTTCAATATTACTCTTCAAGTTGAAAAAAATTCAAATCTAAAATTTATTTTACAAGTTTTTAAGACGCATACAATGACAATGATAAACATGCAAGTTGAAAGGGACGGCGGTTTCAAAAATTTAAGTATTTTAAAATTAAAAATTCAACAAATGTTTAAGAAATCGAACTATCAAAAAGAAAATAAAAAAATTACACTAGCAAGTTGAATTTCCTCGACGGATAACATGGTTCGTATTGTTATTAGAAGATCATAAAAAGAATTATACACTTCGTACATGGCAAATTGGCAATGAAAGAAAAGGCCATTGAATCACAATAAAGGTAATGTGAGAGCACATTTATCTCAAACTAACCAAATCCTATTTCTTGCCATCTTTCATAATAATGAATGATATCTTAGAATTATTAAAAAACAATAAAAAAGGAGGTGAGTCTTACATGATCCTAAGAAGCACTACTTTCCACTTTGATCCTCGTGCAGGTGGGATCACTTGCACATTAAATGCACTCAAAACACATTGATTATGTATGTGTGCAAATATTGCACATGAGATACAGAGCACAAATACTTAATAAGTGACATCAAATTTAAACATTATCCGTGGATATAGATAAGATTGCACAAGGTGGCTTCCCTGTTTTTCACGAAAACGACTTATTCAAATTGTAATTAAGAATGCAATTGTCAGTGTCATAAAAGATAGGAACGGACAATTTATCCCAATTATATGAGTGCGTGCACTCCACGCACATTATTATATTCAAAATATAGATAATGACGTATATTTATTGGAGTATATCATTTATTTCACGTGCAATTATTTGATCGCAATTATGTGAGTCCACGCACTCCACGCACATTATTATATTCGATGTTAATGCATTAAATGTTCACGTGTCCAACTCCTTCGACAAAAATAATGTAAAATGACATCAGTGCCAACATTTGCGTTACGGCGTGTTCATTTTTCTATGCCTTTTTAACTAGTAATGATATAAGGTAGGTGGATCTCATCAAATCTATTCTTTAATAATAGCTATGGCTCCAGGGATTAAATTTGACTGCCGTTTAGACGTCTTTCATTATTTTAGTTGTAAAATACTTGCAAGTATTTGAAAAACCCGTCACATGCAACTTTCAATATATATTTTAGATATAGTTAAATATATATAGAACAACCTTTTATAATTTTTATTAACAATATAAAAATAACACTATTTTGCATATTTAAAGAGAAATTTTTGAAATTTTCCATCACCTTAAAAATGTTTGATAGGGATAGGTGGCCGTCAAATTTAATCCCTAGGTTCGATATATGTTTACATTTTTCATTGTGGGTATTTGGATAAATTTTTATGCCACCTCGTTTTTAATGAAATGTATTTTTCAAATATCGACCTTGAGGCTTGAAGATGTGAATGACTCTGAGGAAGACATAGGAAAGTGGACTATCAATCTTATAAAATGGGTGTAATCGAAATATTGATAGGCTGGCCGCCAGGGATGAGATTTGACGTCCACTCCTGCCCTTCAGATCAAAATTTGAGGACGATTTGATATTTTTACAGACCTTCCAAATACGATTTGTTGTCAAACTCTGGGTGGTCACTTATCTTCGCCACGTCACATGCCCAAGTCCGAGTACAAGCGTGTATACAGTCCAAAAGACATGTATGCAACATCAAAAGGCATGTCTGCTTTTAACCAGGGAAGTCAACATCGACACTTACAGATATGAAATCAATGGTGAGGTATTTAGAGAAATTTATCATAGTCATTCAATACCCAGTTGGAGGTAAAATATTGTTTTGTCAATGCTCTTTCCACTTCATCTTTTAAGGTTGGTGAGAATATCAATATAAACTTAATTCTATCGCAGAAATGCCAACCTCTCCATTTCTAGTCGAGACTAGGTTTCGGGAAACTGTAATTCTTTTAATCTAAACTTTTGATGTAATTTTATGAAATATCAAAAACAACATGCATATGCATACACACAAACATAAAAATGTATAGATGAATGCATACATCTATGAACTATTTCCATAATATGGATAATTTTTAGCAATAGTATCTCCCCATAAAATTTCATCTTTTGTCAACAAATTCTCATGCTTAATGTTCAATACGTTAAAATATACCTTGACATAAGATTCTTATACATAGCATTTATCGTATTAACACAAAGTTGGAATGATCCATAGCATAACCATAAACACAAAGACAACCATTTCACCCTTGCGAGAATACTGTGCTCACCTCCTTATATGCTTCTGATGGTTGAATAATTCTTGAAAGATTCTGCATTATCTTAATGTAACCATCAAAATCAGGGCTTTCTTGAACACAAAATCCATTCACAAAAAAATTATGAAGATTTGGATAGATATGATACAAAGCTCTTAAGCACATCTTATGAGAGAAAGGAAGCTTATCACTAGATGTTGCTCCCTTTTTTAACAGATCAACACATCCAGTTGGATCCCTCTTGTAAATTTGGTCAACGGAATAAAACATTCCTTCAGCCATGTGATCCGGATTTGATTCATCTGGGAATGACACAAAAATGTAAGAATTTACTCTGAAATGAGAAGCAACATCCACCTTGCATGTGTCCATTCTAGCCCAAAGGAATGAATTTAGTCTTCCCATTTGAGAAGTGTTGAAAACAAACAAAAGAATAATCACTTGATGTGTACCACTATGCAATACTTTTAATTACATATTTTAAATTGATCATGTGAGTTAGTACGCTTAAAACAAAGTGTAAATCACTAGAAACATTAGCACCTTTCATGTCATGTACTCGTAGAACCTATGGAAAAATGAACAGTTTATATCCATGCATAGAAAATAATATTTCCAATGCAAACTCAGATTTTTCAGAAGTATCACGAAATTCCACAATCGTCTCAACAACTTCCAAATGTAAAACAGAAGAGACTTGATAAAGTAGCAAAATAACGGATAGGCTATAAGAACTGAATGATTGTTCTCTTTAATAACTCTTGTTTTTGTGACTTTTATAATGGCTGTCATATTCAATAGTGGGAAAAAAAAGATACAAAGAAAAAAAATAAAATAAAACTCCCAATGTGTGAAAATTGTGTTTACTATTCGCTCAAAATTCGATTATAAGATGGCGAGCGCGGACGATCCAATTCACGGATCGCAGTTTGGTATTCTTGTAAGATTTTAATTGATATAGCGTTGAATTTGTTGTGAAGGGGAAGGAAGAGGAGCATGGCTTCATCCAGTGATAAGGAAGTGAAGGAGGTCCCTGGAAGCATGGCCTGCCCATCATCGGTGCCGTTCTGGATCGATTTGACTACTTTGTGGTCTAAGGCACCGAGACTTTCTTCAAAAACCGCATCGAGAAATACAAGAGCACCGTATTCAGGGTGAATATGCCGCCTGGGCCTCCTTTGTTTCCAGATCCTCGCGTCATAATTCTGCTGGATGCCAAGAGCTTTCCCATACTCTTCGATCTAAGCAAGGTAGAAAAGAAGAACGTGTTCACTGGCGTCTACATGCCCAGCACAAATTTCACGGGAGGCTACAGGGTGCTCTCCTATTTGGACCCTTCCGAAGAAAATCACAGCAAGCTCAAGACCTTCTGCTTCCATGTCCTCAAGACGAACGCAGACAAATGGTTTCCTGAATTTGAGCGGGCAACTGGAGATCTTTGGGCTAAGCTAGACACACAGTTTTCCGAGACAGGTAAGGCAGAATTTGATAGCGAGAACCTGCAAATGTGTTTTAATTTTCTGTGCAGGGCGGTGCTAGACAGAGATCCAGCTGTTCCAGGGCCTGCTAGCCTGGGAACGAAGGGTCCTTCGTATGTTGTGAAGTGGATAGGACTTCAGCTGGCTCCGATTGCAAACACGGGTGTCCTGCCAAAGATCTTGGAAGAGGTGACAATTCACGCCGTTCCTTTGCCGTTCCTGCTTGTGCGCGGCGATTATGATAAGGTTTACAACTTCTTCTGGACATATGGAAAGGCAGCACTGGATGCGGCGGAACTGCAATTCGGATTAAAGCGAGACGAGGCGTGTCATAACTTGGTGTTCAATATATGCTTCAACACGTTCGGAGGTATGTTCGTTCTCTGCCCCAGCATCATTCGCCACATTGCGGAGGCGGGGAAGGAGCTGCACGCTCAGCTGGCACAAGAAGTACGAGGGGCTATTAAAGAGAACCAAGGATTGAATCCGAGAGCACTGGAGAGCATGGCGCTACTTCGGTCGACGGTGTACGAAGTGTTGAGGATCGATCCGCCGGTGCCGTTCCAGTACGCACGTGCGAAGGAGGACCTGGTGGTGGAGTCGCACGATGGGCGTTACGCGGTGAAGAAAGGAGAGCTCCTCGGTGGGTATCAGCCGTTCGCTACGAGAGATCCCAAGGTGTTCGAGAATCCGGAGGAATTCCTTCCCCGGCGTTTCATGGGAGAGGAAGGGGAGAAGCTGTTGAAGTACTTGCTGTGGTCGAATGGGCCAGAGACCGATGATACGAGTGCGCATAACAAGCAGTGCGCGGGGAAGGATTTCGTAGTGATGGTATCGAGGCTGCTGGTGGCGCATCTGTTCTTGCACTACGACTCGTTCGAAATCGACCAATCCTCCACCTCCAAAGTGGTATTTACATCGCTCCATCAGGCCACCAGCTGACTCTGTACTTAACCTCTTCTGTGGAGCTGCACTGTTTAGTATTTGTCGTCTCTGTCTATCGTTGATCATTCCACTATTAAATACTAGCAAAAGCATCCATAGGTGCTTGTGAAGGGCCGATAGGCATTAGTAGTATTAGAGTATATGTTCTTTAAAACAATTTTAAAATAATGCTTTTTAAAAGTTCTGTTTCTGATGTCCATTGGAATGAAGCCATTACTCTATTGTCAAAGAGTGTTGTATCTCTTGCTTTAAAATTGCAAGCATTTAGAGCTATATATACTGTGAGAATGACCCAAGAACATTCACTGAATTCATGTTCTGAATCAAATACTAGTTAAAAAAACAAAATGCAATGCTAGTTAAAAAAACAAAATGCATAGTTACCCTTGCAAACTCAATGTCACTTACACCGTGGGCTTCAAGATCCTGACCCAGATCTGAGCCCTCCATTCAGTCGCATCAATCTGAAATTCCTGCAAACCAAAATTAAAGAATAAATCAATTTAGGTAGAAATTTAGGGAGTCGGGACCTACTAAGCAACTGCACTATTTTATTGTATTAATAGTGGAAATTGGAACACTAATGACGTATGCTTTTTTATTTATGGTGCATTTTGGGTGAGGCAATTGGGCCATATTTCAAAGATTTTAAACCTGGGTAACACAGAAAAGTAACCATGTTTCTAACACCGCAACCTTGCCACATTTGATCTGGTATTATGGAAAAAAATAAATTTAAATGCAAATTGATCCCCTGAAGAAATAACCAGTTTCATTCTACCAAGCAAATACATAACATCATTAATATAGAAGAAATTGTTCAAAGATGAGAAAATGGGTCGCCCAAAATACCCAAAGTAGATTACAATCGGGCTTTCAAATAGAATAATTCACTAGAAAGAATGTGATATTGGGTTATACAATACTTGGCGATTGGGTTACCAAACAAACAAACAACAATTCCCAAAAAAAAATATAAGTTTGACTGATGATTTTACCATCTATGCCCAAACATTTCCATTTCTACATAATAATATGGTAAAACTAAAGAACACAGACATTAAATCCAACCTATGTGGTAGATCTCATTGTTTCCCGTAAAACATCTCTTAATTTTAAGATGGATACCCCTTCGAATTAGACACCCAACATTCTAGGCAAAGAAGCTCTAACTACATTAGTGCAAGCTCTTCTCATATGCATTTATTTCTCTAAATCTTACGAGTTAGGGCATACAAATTAGCGAAAAAAGGATTTTAAATTAAAACATTTCGAATTAGAAGAATCAAACCTAGGACCCGTGGATGCACCAGGATTTAAACAAGGATAATAGTGTTTATAAAACAGAGCTTCAGAAATGGTGGAGGTAAATTTAAACAACACTCCTGTTCATCATAAATATTGATAATACATTATTTATGGTGATCACGATTCATGATCCAGACATACTTTCTAGTAATTTTTTCAGAAATTCAAAGAGTTGTGTGAATAGAACATAATATGTCTCAACTCACCTTCTTCTTGAGGCCGGATATCCTTGGCTTGCATCCATCAAAAGGAGATTTTCCTTTCCTAACCACATCAAAAATCACCATTTTTTCATTTCATCTACACATGTATTTGCAAACAAAACCACATTAGACATTAAAATAACTACTAAACAATTTTTTGTGTGAATTCAAACTAAAATTGAATCAAAACCAGATCGGCATAATGACAATATAAAAGCTCTACAAATTATAGATGATTAGAAAGGGAGGAAACCAATGGACATGCAAGAGGTGGAAGGTAAATAGAACCCACGTGGTAAAAAGAACAGTCGGTTTTACAAAGGAAATCTTCCAAAATAAACCAAAACAAAAAATATAGAAGACGACGATGACGAATAAACCTACAGTTACAAAGAAACTTGACTCTAGAAAACCTATCGGCCAAAAATTGTGCAACATAACTGCTTAAATTTCATGGTCATTTATATTTCTTTTTGTGTTTTTCACTCGTTTGTTCCTGTCTTCCATCTTGCAAAATGTGGCTGTCATTTTTTATAATATATACTTTTATATAAATTATATTTACGCCGAAGGCGTTTCTATTTGAGAATCATGTCATGCGCACATGTTGTTCAAAGCACGCTAAAGTGGGCTTGAATATCATCCACAGTGGATCCGTACTAGACTCTACCTCGAGCCCTACTACAACCAAGGATTTCCCAAAGGCAAACACTGTTTTCAACTTTTTACACACTCTCCAATATATGATGTGAAATAAATTGGACTGATTTAACAATTTTTCAATAAAATATTGACAAGTAAACTTACTTATTTAATATATATCCAATAAAATATTAAACAACCACCTGCACACATTTATTGGTGAATGCAAAGAAATTATTTAAGTGAAATTTGTTTCTTTTCATATACACTACTGTAGAAATATTGGCCTATCTCTAAGAAGTGAAACTGCTAGGAGAAAAGGATTCACAGGTATGTAATATGTTACAAATTTTATAAAAAAAAATCATCACATTTATGCTGCTGTAAATATATATTGTTGTTGTAATTATACATTATAGACTAATTTTTATGTAGTATAAAAGAACAATTTTATAATTAATACATTTAAAATCTATTCATGATTTTTACAAATTTGTCATATCTATAAACTGTTGTAGGGTATTAGTATTGAAGTTGAGCATGGATAGAGGACCACATTTACCAATAGATTTAAATAATGCAATTGATGTTGAAGAACTTTATAATACTCCAAAATTTGGTCTTCATGTTAATCATGGAGTTGATAGTTTTCCAAAACAAGTCTCAGAAATTGAGGAAATCACATCTTTAACTCATACATTTGAGAATGACACTACTACTCATGAGATAAAAAAAGAATTCAAAGAGGAGCTTTGGCCAAAACAAGCTGTGAAAGAATTGATTTTAAATTTTGAAGAGGTGTATGAAAATGTAAATCATGGAAACCTTACAAAACAATATTGGGAAAAAGTGGCAAATGTTGTAAATGTTAGGTGTGGAACATCATTAATAGGGATTCAATGCAAATATAAGTGGAACCGGTTGAGGAAGACCTTCAAAAGAGAGAAACAATTGGAAACCACCACAGGGGCACCACCTTCCACATGGATGTTTTTATGAAGACATGAACCGTATCATTGGAAAACACCGAAGGTGATTGGTCTTCCGAATGGATACAATGGAAAAGAATGGGTTAATGTAAGCGCAACTTCATCAGATAAAGATATGAAAGGAAAATCAAATGAAGGGAGCTCATTCATTAATATTGAAGAAGAGGGTGCAAATCAAGAAACTTCATTAAACAAATTGGGGGTGGAGGGAAAATGTATAAAAAGAAAAAAGACATCCTTTGAAGATTTGGGAGAAATAATGGAGAAAGGATTGCATCATTTCACTCACTCATGAAAGAAATCGAAGAAGGAAGAATGCAACTCGAGTGCAAAAAAACGGAAAAGATATTGGACGTACAATTCAAATAGCAAAGCTTTTTGCATAGGTAAACAC